>BOPP01000023.1:1105716-1170503 GCA_017312745.1 Gryllus bimaculatus | reverse complement strand
CCGCCGCCCCCGCTGCTTCCGCCACCCTTACCGCTCCAGCTCCGCCCCCACCGTCCATGCCGCCCTCACTGCTCCAGCCGCCCTCACCGTCCCCGCCGTTCTCTCCTCCATTCACCCCACTCTCATCGTACTCCTTGCCCTCGTCAGCCTTGTCGAAGCCGCCGCCTGCGTTCGCGGCCCTCCCTGATCTCCAGTCCTCGCCGTCCTCCCGTGAGGGACCCCTTGTTGTCGACGTTTAGGTCAGGCTCGAATCTCTTGATCCAGTTGAGGGGAAACACCGCCATCTCTCGGGATATAACATGCCTAACACTTTCGGGACTAATGTTTATAGTTGTTGACAAGCTTGGACACAGGAAATAGTGAATCTATCAATCGACATTCTTCTTCCTGTCGTCTTGTGGCATCCTCGAATTTTTCCCGTCTTAGCCGTCACCGTCACCCTCACTACCGTTCTCGTATTTACATATAAGTTTTGAAAACAGGACAAGACGATCTACGTTCATATTACTTCCCTCAAAACCACACTCGAAGACATGTAGTAGAGACCATATATTGGTGCCAAGAGCCCAGAAAAATGTCCACCCCAGGCCCTTAGCTTCCAGCCCTTTGAACGTCGTCGTAGCATCTCGAATTATTTCTGTTTCTGTTTTCTGAAAGGAATTATTTCTGTCATGAATATCCAGCATTTTTGACCTGACGTGAGTTTATGCGCTGGAAGTGTGCGTGGCATCCTGAAATCAATCAATAAAGGCATATCCCATAGTCGAGGCTTGGGCATTAAAGTCTGAACCAGATCGCGATATAGCTCTTAATTATAAAGTATAGTTTGCATGAATAATCACTTGATTTATCTCTTTATCGCATTGAAATCATTTTCCTTCAAATAAATTTGTTTGTCATTGAAGATTAGTTCACTTCGCTATTATTTTCCTTTTGAGATTATTGAATCTAGTGTTGACTTGCCGTTTGTCCGTTAGTTCTATCACAATGGAGGAGCACAACCAAACGACGACGTTATTTATGGCACAAGTGGTAAAAGTGACATTTTATTTTGCTGTTAGGGAAGGTTGTGATACAAGGCCGAAAAGCCCCATATCGCAATGCTTCCAGAAAAATAAATTACTTTTACCACATGTCTGAAACTCCACTTTTAAGACAGTATCACAAATTTTCATTTTATTTTAATGTAAGTATGCAAACCACTTAATGATTTTTTAAGGTCAGTAGGAGCTGATGCGGTCAGACGAAAGTATTTTGTTTTCTTTGTTGCAGTTACAGATTTATCTGAATACTTCAGCATCGACTCACTTTTAGCCTAGTGCCAAAAATTGAACTTTTAACATGTTATGCATGCCATGAAAGAGCCTCTTTTACTAATATCTGTCTAAACACTATTATACTTAAGTTGTTGTTTTTTCTTTTTTCCGGAGTCTCTCCCCAACTTTCAGGGGAAGCCAATTTCAGCTATCCGCGCTGGGTACTCACTATGTCCCTCATGGGGATACATATTAACCTTTACATGAGACACACTTGTTGACTCCTCGATCTATGGTCAGCAAACTCACAAGGTCTTCTGCGACAACGTACTTACATGGAAGACAAGGGACAAACAACCGGGTCCATGGTGGGATTTGAACCTGTGACCTTTCAGACCAAGGCGTTGAGTCAGCAAACAATCTAACCTCCTCGGCCATCCAGGTCAGCAAAACACTAGTGGTGTTAAAAGAACACGCACTTTCTCGACCGTATTTACACGTAAAATTACGTGTAGTACTAAAAGTACTCAAATTTTCGAAAATTTATGACTTTATTTCAAAATATATATTTAAGCAACAGCAATATCATTAAGGGAAAACATCTCTATCTTCATAATTGTAATTGAAGGAAGCCGCCGAAAAAAAGAAATAATTTTTACAATTTTGCAAAATTCAGTTTTCAAAAAAATGAGACTTGCACTATTGTCTTAAACGTCCTTTACACTGTCCAACAACAAAATTTAATAAGACACTCTTTTTTTTGTTGAAAATTTGGAACGTATCCAAGGAGCTTCGTATAAATTACCCCCAACATTAAAATATCAGTTATAAGTTCAAGGAGTCGTGACATGTGCCAGATCGATTGTGGAATATTAATTTCATCAGCTGAACGGTTCAGCAGCTAGCTTTGCTTACAGGCGGATGGACAGATAGACAGACGTTTTGCCGCCAATCGATTTTTCATTATCTAAACGCACAAAACATGGATTCTGTCTACTCCGGTATTAGAAGATTTTTTTCTACATTTAGCAACTAGATTAATCCACTCGTTAGCTACCAGGGCCTTGTCATAAGATTTTTTCTGAATAAGAAATACGCTGAATATCTGAGCAGCAATACATAACTTTCTCTCTCCTGCGTAAGCGATAGCGAGAAAGTAATGTAACTGCCGAAATTTTTCAAAATATAAACAGTAATTCTGTAAACGAATACTCTAGAAATCACGTAAGCAGCGTAAGTAGCATAAGAAGAGTCGATGCGTGAATGGGGAGAGCGCCATGTAGCAGGAAGTGTGGGAAGTGTCCTGGAAGGCGTCGGGCGCGCCTCTTCCCCGAGCAGGGCGTCTCGATGGGTCCCGAGAAGCCCTTGGCTCCGCGGGGCAGACTTCTAATCCCGACAAACGCCTGCCGCAGGGCCTGTTGAGGCCCCGGGTAAGCCTCGCAGCGGCAGCGCCCTCGCCCAGAGCCCGCGCTCGCGCCCCGTCCGCCGTTCAGACAAGCGCCTGCGCCAACGTCAGGCGGACGCGTGGCGCGCCGCCACTTAGTCTTGCCTTCCGGCCCACGGCCGCCCCACCCCCCACCCCCGCCGCTTCCGACCTTCAACAATCCGAGAGGTAGTTTCGTCGGAGCAGGATTTAAATTCTGATTCATTCATTTTTGGGTGGAAATCAAGGGACTTGTGATGGACGAAGCGGCATTTCGGTAAAGTTTCTCTGGGTACTCCCGTTTCTTTCGTCTCTTATTTCATCTTTGCTCCATTATCATTTATATGTTCATACCCATCAAAATCATTCAAATATATCTAGATATTGCCAAAATGCACAGACACTGCCATAATGAAGACTATTGACTTCTAGGAGAACGAAGCCATTTGTGGCGACCTGGACTGTAGTGGACAGACCGCTTTCCTTACACCTCTGGGTACTGTACGTATTCAAGTCCAGATCAAGCCATGTGGGTTTTGTGGTGGACAATTCGGGATCTCGAAATGTTTTTGCGTTGTTCACCTGTTTCCCCTGTTCCTCATTTCATCATTGCTGTATCAGTTTTCATATTCTAACATAATGACTAATCATTCAAAAATCTTTTATTTACTACACCGATTGCTATAAAGTTTAGAAGCTGGCATCACAATAAAGATAAAGAAAATAAACATGACGTTTCTGTGTTCTATAATTCGGAATCTTCTCAGATCTAATGTGAGCTTGTAAATATATAATTTATTTCAATTCCAGAAAACACTTTTATTTTGACGAGTTTAAAAAATGCAACTTTATTTAATTAGTTGAGATTAGTAAATAAAAATAATAATAATAATTATTATTATTATTATTATTATTATCATCATCATCATCATCATCATCATCACTGAAGAATCATTTGCGGAGAGGACTCGATTAATTAAATTCGAGGGACGTTTCGCAAGGTTCTCCAATACGTTTATTTTGATGGATTTCAGTAGTTGTAGAGTGCTGGTCGCAGTAATAGTTTTAATGAGAGTGATTTACAAAATTCCACTGGAATGTTGTGAATAAAAACCTCAAAAAGCTTCCATCAGATGTATATTTTACCCCTATTCACTTAGCATAAACCGTTCTGAAAAATTGCCGCTGCTCGCCTGTACTCAGAAGTTCTCCCTCGACCACCGCAAGAACTTCTACATATGGTATTCGCGTTTCGCTTGAATACAGACATTGCGAGTACTCTGCAAATACTCTGTAGTCGTCCTCCTCCCTCGCGTAATACCGATCGTGTCGCAATCAGGTTATGCCTTCTGGGAAGGCCGAAGTGGACCGAGATTAACCGCGAATCTAGTTAGATGCGCAGCTGAACGCGGGATAGACACTGGCGATTCCCTTTACGTGGTCCTTGAGGAGTTCATCACGAGACTGCACCGGGAGGGTCGGCAGAGGGCATCCTGACGTCGCAGCAGTCCCTCTGACCGGGAGGTCCTAGGTTCGAGTCCCGTCGGTGGCAGAGTTTTCGGCACTAGCTTGTCAACTGGGTCTAATTCAGTTGCTAACTGGAGGATAATTCTAGGAGGATAATAAAAGGTACTGAGTCAAACTACAACAAACGTATTTTTTTGAACCAGTAAATATTGTTATGAACTTGGTAAACCTAAAAAAGATCTATTTAGCGCTTTTAACACTTCTCAGTAATTCTCAGTCTTCCTTCGTCTCAACTGAGTTTTTCTCTCATAGAAGTTACGTCTATGAAAATAAATTTTAATTATTACATTTTAATTAATGAAATTTGTAGTCATCACTTTTATCATTATTATCATCATTATTAATTATTATTAAAAATTATGAAACTGTTTCTAAATGTAAAGAGAGTAAAATGCAAAACGTTTCAATTATTTTAGAGAGTTTCTCCACCCTAATAGATACTATAAATACTGATTCATGAGAGTATTTATTATCTGTATGACCTACTTATGAATAATTGGTTTTATAGTTACTGATTCCTAACATGTAGCATGAAAAGAAACTTTACTAGAATTGCGGTGTCGGCAAGGTTGTCAAATAGCGCACTTCCCTCAAAGATCCTTTCCACTGATCGTCAAATTAAATCCGAAATCTAAAATATCCGAGCGTAGTGAATACGAGATGACAGGGTGCTCCCACCCCGGCCATTTTAATTGGGCAGCCCGACTCCTCCCGCAGCAGCTGGGCCGTCCTGCACGGAGAAGGCGGGCGCTCGCCGCAGGACGGTCCGTCGCGAGAATTTACGCCGCGCCGCCACGGCCTGCTGAACGAAGGCCGCGCAAACATGATTAACGGCGCGCCGTAGCACAGCGCCGCGCCGCGCCGCCTCGCCGGCGACCGTGGCAGCTCGGCCCCCGCCGCCCCCGCCGCCGCCGCCCCACTGCTACCGCCACGGCTACCGTCTCCGACGTCATTACTTGGCGTTGGTTCTTGTTAGCGTTATCACTTATCAGGCTTTGCGTCAATGGAACATTTACCGCGATCAACTCGGGTAATTGTTTCTTTTTTATTCTCTTTATTTTACCTTGTTGGATTTCTTCTTCAGCTTTCGCTGTTTTCGTTTTCCTTCTAGGTTTTACAATTATTCCGATCTTGCTTCTTCCTCTTTCTTCTTCGTCTTCCTTTCCTTCTTTGTTTTCTTCAAACTGTTCTTCACCCCCTTTTTTATTTTCTTCCTCTTCGCCTTAATTTTCGTCTTTTTCTCTATCTCTATCTTCCTTTAGTTCCTTTTTTCTTTTGTTTCTTGTTCATCGTTTGTGTACTTTAATTGTTTGTCTGTTTTTTGTTTTCTACGAGATACACTCCCCATGTGCGCGATATTCTCAGATTCTTAAAATCCCAAAGTAATACACTAGTCGGCATTTGATCTATCCAACGAAAAAATAAATAATTTGAAAGATTTTTTTATATTTTAGAATAAATTACCTTCTCTTCAAATAATAACACAAAAATATTCGAATGTTCAAAAACGTGTAACTATTTGGGAAATGATTTTTAGAACAGATTTTATCAAGGAAAACCCTCTATTAATTTTGAAGTTTTGCAATATTAATTTTTGCAGCTTTCGAAAATACAAAGAGTTCACCGAAAATGGAACTTGCGCCATTATCATAAGATACATAACTCTATTTGAGAAGAAAAGACAAAAAATTGGAGTTAGGTTTGAGGAGATATAATTTTTAATTTCGTATATTTCACGCAAAATCACACAAAAACTACTTATCTTTCCGAAAAATTGTACGTGACCTTATTGAAAGATGTCTTAGAAAAACATATAGTATTACGTGAAAAAAATTCCATCTTCAATATTGTACTTGTAGGAAGACGCCAAATAAGTTTGAACTTTTCCAATTTTCGAAAATCCTGTCCAACGAAAATGAGAACTATGCCATTTTAAAAGCATCCATTCCTATATCAGAGAAAAAATGTATTCCAAATATCTGGACCTATTATTGAGAAAAATTTTGACAATGATGTTCAGTCCTCCAAAAATCAAAACACGAGCTTCAAATTCGCAGGGATTTGAGTTCGTTTAGATTCATCAAGGATTATGAATATTTAAGAAAATCTTGTAAACTGTTTAGACGGTAGCGTTGCGCACAGACAGACGAGCGTTTTAACGAAAGCAATTCTTCGGTATCAAAAATCCACAGCACGTGGGTTCTGAGTACACAGCGTGTTATAAGATGTAATTCACTACAATTAGGAACAAAATTTATCTATTTTTCGATATCAGGGCCCCACAATGCGTGTGTTTCTGATGGGAAATCGTCACTTTCCGCTGCAGCATCACAATACGTTCTCCTTACTTTGTAAGTAAGTAGTACAGCGAAAAAGACAAAAACTTGAATTGACGTACAAAAATATTTACTAGTAAGTTAATACCTTCTAAATTTCCCAATAATACCCTCTAAATTTCACATTTTACTCGCGCCAGTGCTTGTAAATGAATACACGCATTTCGAAAATGAATTTCGAGAATATAGGGGTTTCGAAATTGTACACGAGAGGTATTTTACACGTGGAATTTGTCTCTGTTTGATGTCAACGATTATTTTATTATACATCTTCATCTCCGTACATGTTTTTGCCATCCCTGTCTCAAAACCAATTCTCTTTTAGCAAATAGGTGCTGCAAAGCAAGTAATGAATGAATGAAGTAATTTACTACGATGGACAGTAAGGTGGAAGACTATTTTTTCGAGAATATCTGGTATCCTGTGTCAGCAATATTCTTTCTCATAATAAACAAAAGAAAAATAATAGAAATAATTGTACACTGAAAAAGGATGATGGAAATGAAAAAGAAGATAGCAATTCTTTAAATCATTCAGGTCCAACATTATTTTTGATACAAACAATGTTTAAAATAATACTGTACAAAATGAAAAAGAAAAAAGCAATTCTGTAATACATGTAGGTTCTGCATTGCTTTTGGCATAAAGAAAGTTTATACAAATACCATAGAAACTGAAAAACGAAACCGGAATTATTTAATACATTCAGGTTCAGCATTGTTTTTGGTATAAAGAGAATTTAAACAAATACTGTACTATCCTTGGGGAACTCCACTTCTCTGCTTCGCGTGGGGTGCCCGCTCTGAGATGAAGACGTTCAAGCGGTGAACACTCGCCGCAGATCGATCTCTCCCGCTCGGGGGCAGGTTCTCTCCCCCTTTCCACCCTCTCCCCACCCTCGCCCTCTTCTTCGCCCCCGCCCGCGCCACCCACCCAACCCACGCCTAGCCGCCGGGCAAGATCTGCGCAATTCAGCGAGCAACGCGCCGAACAAAGGAAGACACTTGCGCGCTTTATTATAGTCGTTCTCTGGGGCCGCATCGTCTTTTCTGCGGCGAGGCGGCGGGTTTAAGGGAAGCATTATCTTTGACAAATACTTGCTGGGCGGGTGCGAATGCGCAGATCGCTTCGTGGGAGGGCGGTGAGAGAGGGGTGGGAAGGGAGGGGAGGGGAGGGGTGCCGGGCCGCGCCCCGCGCGGTCGAGCCCACACTGGGTCAGGTAATCACCGGACGGGAGAAAAGCTATAAATCATACTGCTCTGAAAACGACCCACATCATCCCCTCAAAACAGCCCGCGGGCCACGCGCGCCGCCGCTTCGCCTCGCGCCACTCGCTCCGCTCCGCGCGCCCGACCGCGGTCCGACGTCCGCAGCGAACCTACTCCCCCCCCCCCCACAACATCACACACCATCGTCCTGTTGCTTCTCCGCTCACGGCGTCTTTACGTCCTTCGTTCTGGCATCCTCTGTTCTGGGGTTCTTCTCCTCCGCTGATGGTGTCTTTACGCAGATAAGCCTGGGGTTCCCTTCCTCCGCTCTGACGTCATTGCCTTTTATGCTATTTTCCTCCGCACACGTCGTCTTTACGTCATTCGTTCTGGCATCCTGTGTTCTGAGGTTCTTCTCCTCCGCCCCTGGCGTCTTTACGTAGATCCGTGTGGGGTTCTCTTCTTCCTCTCTGGCGTCATTTCGTTGTTGTTTTTGATGGTCTTTTACTCTTCGCACATCGTCGGCATCGTTCGTTCTGCCGTTGTTTTCGTTTTTCACGGCGTCTTTTCGTTCATGGTTCTGATGTTTTTATCCTTTGCACATATCTTAGTTGCTCTTTGGTTGGTTTTTTCGTTTTTGCATTATTTTCCACGTATTACCACCTTTCATATTTTTTGCGTTTACAGTCCCCTCTTTGACATTTTTCTTGGGTTCCAACTTTTATGTCATTCCCTTCCCTTTATTTCTCCTGCTCTTCCCCTCCTCCTTATCCTCTTTCCCACCCTCCCATTTTGTTCTCAATTTCCTGCGCCTCATCAACATTTTCCTTCTCACACTTGTTATTTTCTCTCTTTTCGTTTCCACGAAATTCCCCTCCTGCTCTCCTCGTCTGATCTTCCATTGTTATGTTATCCCGTCTTCTCTTCCTTTCTTAATTGTTCTTGTTTTCCTTCATTCTCTTTCCATTAGTATTTATCACTCATTCCCTGATCTCTTCGTATTATTTTTCTAATTACGCTCTTGTTTACTTCTCCACTCCCAAGCATCACATCTTATCCGCTTGCGCTTTTTCTTACATTTTTTAGTTTTTTAGAAGTTCTTCATTGCACCCGTATGTTACTTCTTCATCCCACTCTTTCGCTTTCCATTACTCCTTTCTTTCCATTTCTCATCGTTCCGCATTGTCTTTCCTCGCCGCCGCCTCCTCCTCCTCTCTTCTTCATCCCTAACATTCGTTCCTTACCGTTTCCATCATCATCTTCTTCGCGTTCCTATTTTTACCCTCGCCTCTTCCATTTCTTCTTATGAAAGGAATTGTTGTCACGCCTTTTCCGCTTAAATCACTTTGTTCTTTAACCATTTTCGTCTCATCCTTACAACAGCTGCCTTTTTGCCTCTTTCACTTCTTTCTTCTTCATATTGTTTCACAATTGTCTTTTGTCTCTGTGTATATTGTTTGGCTATCACTTGAGCATCTAATGTTTGCATCTTTCATTTATTTTATTTTCTCTCTTTATTCCAATATGTCATTGTTTACTCTAAATCTCTTTTTTTTTACTTCTTCATTTACCCACAATTCTGCAAAACCTTTTGCTTCCTAACAGAAATTTCTTTATTTTTTTGCCCTAGATATCTTGTGTGCTTCGCTTTGAGCATTTCTGAAGTGTTAGAATTCACGGGCGTGCGTCCCCTTGGTCGACGTCGTCTTGGGTTCGTCTGCGCCCCGCATCTACAGCGCCTCTTTACGAGCGTGGGCGAATGCACAAATTTTTTCTCTCCCCCTGAGTGACAACTTTTATGGCGGTGGCTTCAATCAGCCTCGTTTCTGAGCCTCCACCCGCTCTCCTTCCCCGCCCCTCACCCCGCCATCGCGCCCCTCCCTTCTCGCCATCGCGTCTCCCCGCCCTGAGTCAGCGGACCTAGGGACCTTGCCACTATCGGCTTGCTCTTCTCTGCCTTTTTCCTATGCACCTTCAACCACGAGACCTCTTAAAAAAATACGAAGGAAAGCTGACTGTATTGCACTATTTATGAGACACCGCCGCCACAAAACATAGGAAGTGAGTTGGGGAATGGTCCTGCTTGAAACAGATTTAACACCAAGTATAGAAGTTTTTTGAAGATTATGAGATAAGAAGAAAAGCAGGTGCACGTGCAACTAGCAACACACTGAATTTCAAGTATAACGCGTAAAGCTTCCTAGGAGTTAAAAGCCCGCATGGGTCATGAGGTTTCTAATGCCGGAATCTACCTTTTTTGAACGTTCTATTACATTTTGAAGGGCACCCCACTCCATTGTACGGTTTGCCACTTCGAAGTTGTCTTTGAATACGGAGCTATTTTTTTCTTTTAAAACAAATATTTAAAAATTGTGGAATATTTTATCGGCTCTTTTATCACAATGGTTCTTATATTATTAGTAGTTGCCTTGCGAATAATTCGCCTTGCATAATCCAACATGTTTCTTATTTCGTAGACCAAATTCTCTTCAGTCTCCATAAATTGATATTTTCCTTTTCGCAACATTCAAGAAAAGAAAGAAAATGTTAATACAGTTCTTCCTAGACACAGTACAGTTCGTTGACTCCGCAAATCTGCTGTTCGTTTTCAGGAGGTTGACACAGGTTTTCCGTCTCATTTTTTGCGCAATACGGAGTAGTCTTCTAGTATATCATTATCACTAAATCTCTTGTTTAGGTCGACCAAATAAATAAAAACTAGCACAACTACAGAAACTGCGACGATTTTAAAGGAAAGTTACAACTCTATTTTAGCCCCGACCGGGAATCGACCCTGGAATCGTACCACGGAAATCTAGTACGCTACCCATTACGTGTCTTAGTAATTTATTGCGTAATTATTCGAAATCCTACCCAGTAGCGTAGCGAAATGAAAATTCATCGCAAAATATTTATTCGGGCCCCCTTTATAAAAGTATATACCAAACACAGGTAGTGTTAGTACCTTTTAATAATGAAAATATCCTTCAACAAATTCATATTCATCAGTCTGTGATTACTGAATAGACAATCGAAAAACTTTACTCTCAAGATTCATACATTCGCAAAACCTTGGCGGAAAAATACGTCCTCTTTTCCTGGGCCCGGCGGCATTGCAGGCCTTGCTGGGCGTACGTTACGCCGCAGATCCTGCCAAATCCCTGCGATTGACCAGAGAGTAATAAACATATATTTTTTTAAATATCGATGGGAAGGCGGACGTTTGGTTCAAGGAAAATGCGGGGTCGGGGGGCGGGGGGGGGGGTCGGGAGTGGGGGAAGAGTGCAGCGGGGCGTCGGGCGCGCGCTCGGGGATGATCGGCCCAATCTACAGGAGAAGCGACGGCCCATCAAGAGCGGGCGAGGCGCGGGCGCGGGCGGCCGGGCGGCGATGCGCTTATCTGGACGACGTCCCCCCCCCCCACGCACACGTGCAATCGCAGCTGCGCGGCCGGCCATTTTGAAAGGCGCTCTGCGCCCCCCTCTCCTGCTCCTCTCCGCCGGGGGTGGGTCATGCAACCAACAGGTTCGCTTTTCGCCGCCTTGCGAGTGGGGTGCACGCGGGGATTTAGCCTAGGTCACGTGGTCTTGCCGGGGAATTGAATTATTTTTCAAGTTTTATATTCAAGTCAATATTTTTTCGTTTTAGATTATTTTATACTAGTGGAAATCTGTGCAGTTAAATCGCACGGGGGGTTTAAGCCGAATTCAATTTTACATGCCTGGATATTTATTTATCACATTCATCTATCCGAAAAGGAAAAGGAATTAATTCTGCCTATATTGTAGCCCTGCTCTGGCTTGCCTTGCCTTACATCGAACATCTCAATCAAATCCGCACTGCTCCTTTCCAAACTTCTCGCCCTGTGCTGCCTCGTCTGCCCCGCTCCTGCCCGCCCTACACAGTCCTTTTTACTTCGATCCCCGTTGCTATCATCCTGAAAATTATACACCTGGAAGTGTCCTGGAAACACACATTGAGAAACGAAAATGTGACTTCAAACTGCACTGGACTACACAATATAACACTGCGCCTAAAAGATGTGATGCGACTTTGCTTCCATGGTTACTAGAACTGATTACTTACGTTTCCAGTATTAATTAATCATCATTACGTTTCCAGATTGTTTGTCACGTGGTCATTTCAAAATTGTTATTTACGCACCAAGGGCATTATGAGGATTCTAATGATCGAGCGGCGACAAAAGGCCCGAGAACCTTTGGCCCAAGTTACATACATAATTTTATTTATTACCTAATTTTATTGATTCAGATTTACTTATTTACTAATTAACTAGAAGTTAACTTGACTCGGTTTGTCTTTTCATGTTTCCCTCCCATAATTCTCTCCATAAAGAACATTCATATTTCCCTCGTAAACTCGATGCTCTCGATCCAGGAACGTCATGCAGTGAATATCAAGCTCCGTATCAAAGGCGATAATAAGCAATAACAAATATTTTTTCCCTTTTATTAATATTTATATATCACGTACAAACAAGTAAGTTACACGTGCTGTCATCGGGGATGCCTAGCTTTCAAGCAACAGCATATTGATGAGATAGATTCAGTAGCTCATCCGAAAAAGGAAGGTTTACATAACACTTTTTAGAAAACATATATGATTTCATTAATATTTCTTATAGAACAGATGATTTCAAAGTACCTACATTTATCCTCTTTTTTCTTGTTCTTCCGAGAATCAGAACACAAACACATTTCCTAACATGTGCCACACGACACAGCGTTGCAAATGGGTAATGCTGAGTTAATGTGAACGCATCTCTCCGCTATAAAGTCACAATCAGTCACACATTAAAAAACTAAATCTAGCACCTGTGGGCGATAGCTTGTAGCAGCTGCACTAAACATTATGTTTTATAACACGTATTCTACTCGACGGTAACACCTGCCTTTCCTATACCTTCTCTCTAACATAAATGTTTGATACCACAAATTTTCCAAAGTGAAAAGTGAGACGAGGTAGTGTTTAAAAAATTATTTACTACTTTATATTTCATAATAAAAAGTAATGGTCTTAATCTAGACTCTTCATAAAACGCACCAACATTGTTCTTTTACTGAGGGACATGGACCGATAGTAAGGTCAAATTACTGATTAAAAGAACAAACTTCAATCAATAAAAGTATTCCCAACTATACATTTGTTGGTTGGTTTTCCTACGGTTAAAAATTAAATGTTATGTATTAATGTATATTTTACACAAGAAATAATACATATAATGAGTGGAGAAACTTCAAAATGTATTTGGAATGTAATTTGCATTACCGACAAAAATGTGGCAATAATAAATATTGTAATAATTCAATATTTGATACAAGAGAAAATATTTCTTCTCGACTATGTAGAAAACGAAAAAAAATAAAAACAGCGCAGGAATTTAGAACAATGTCCCCAAAAAATTCGAAGCTTTAAAAATATGAGATTGCTGCTGAAGTTGCCTTGTGATTTGTTCACATTCATAAAGTAAATATTAACAGTCAATGCGCCTAAATAGTGAGAGATAAAATATATCTTTCAATCTGTGAATTAAAAAATATTTCCAGCTTATTTTTTTTTTTGTTTGGAGTTTCTATACTTATAAATAATTCAAAATTGAATTCTACTTACAAATAATTATTTACACAAGTGACAGTTATATAGAGAAGCCTATCAATTTGTTTCTATACAACTGAAATAAGATTATTTTCCCCATAAGCATTAAGAAATCAGACTTAAAGTGATCGTAATTCTCCAAGTATTATAATTTGCTTGTACCGTACAGTCAATTATTGAGAGAAAACGCCCGAAACATGAAACTTATCTCGTTCATTTAATGTACTTTTAAAAATATTATGTTTTATTTTTAGAAAATTTCACAAGTTTTGGATTGTCTGAACAATTTGTCAATTGGCAAAATTATTTCAATTACGTTATTTTTAAGCAAGAATTTGTGTTTTAATTTAATGTATTTGCAAAAGTGTTTACATATGAAAAACAATCCGACGTGTACGAATTCCCCTCCCAAGCCAACGCAGTATTGCAAACGCCCGATTGCCTCCTATGCGGACCGTTTACCAGCATGACGCGGTGGATCGGTGGGACCCGGGCGGGCCTACGCGGGCGTGCGCGGCCCATGGCGAGATTTCAGATACGCAGCAACCAGCTTAGCAAAGTAGTGAGCCTGATGTACCGGGAATCGGCGCCAGAAATGGCGATGCCCGTTATCTGCTTTGCAACACCCCCCGCGAACGACCGATTAAGCCCGGGACGCAGTAGGCGGGGCCAGGAACGTCTACTGGGAGACCCAACGGCCCGCGATTAGCGCCAAGAGCCTGCGGAAATGTTTTGCGCCCAATCAATGTATTGATTATAGTGTTGCTTTGATAATTGCAGAAAGCTATGAGCATTCCGCGACCAAATGTACGTCAAATTTAGAATATCTTCAGAATTTTTTTTAATAAAATAAAAAATAGAAAACGTTCTGTTCGTTGAGCAGGAATTTGAATATTACAGTTCGGTCGTGGCATGCAATATTATTTGTTTGGTTTCTAAGACAGAGAAATATAACCATCGGGAAAGTCTAAATTATCCTTTTTCTTTTTTTATCATCTTTGATCTTTTCTGTAGGAAAGTTCTTGAGCTGCAAAACGTGGATGCGTTTTCGTATTAAATTTTAAAGAAAATGATGTTATTTGGTTTCATTTTATTGGTATTTAAAGTATACACCAACAGGCCATGCAAAATATAATACTTTCAGTTACTCATTTCACACAGCAAATTTATTGGGAGCTTTAAATAGAAAATTTCTGTGAGAAACTGTACCTCTTGAGCAAGTAGATCGTTATTTTGAATGATCAATTTTAGTTTTGTCGTTCTCGTCAATTTATTTTAACACAAAATGCATACACCACGAAACACATAATGATTCTGACGGAAATATGATTAGGAGAGAGAAAATAATGATGTGCGAAGATTTATGAATAAGCACGAAGAGAGTTGTAAGAAAGGAAACTGTCGGTTCGGGAAGGTACCTGCGGTGATTCATCGAAGGAAGTTGTAGAGTAGACGCGGCTGATGAACTCCAACGCGACCTGCAGCAACACGCACAGCGTTCGAGAGGTGCGTTTCGGAAGCGGGGAGGAGGAGGAGGAGGAGGAGAAGGAGGAGGAGGAAGACGACGGGGGTGAGGACGAGGGGGAGGGGAGAGGTGGAGGAGGTGGCGAGCAGGTCGCAGAGGGGAGTTGGACGGCGACTTGGGAGAGGGGAACGATGGAGGAGGAGGGCGAGCGGTGGAGGAGGATGAGAACGAGGGGGAAGGAAGAGGAGGAGGTGGGAGAGGAGGGGAAGAAGGAGGAGGAGGTGGACCGGGGGGTGAGGGCGAAGGGAAGATGTGTTGAAGGTGGCGGGGAGATCGCGGGGGGGGGAGAGATTGATGACGACTGGGAGAGAGGAACGATGGACGGGGAGGGCGAGAGGCGGAATGGTGGAGGAGGAGCGGAGGAAGGGAGCGGTGAAGGAGGATGAGCACGATAGGGAGGAAAACGGAGGAAGACGAAGGATGATGAAAACGAGGGGAGCGAAGGGGGAGGTGGAGGTGGTGGACAAAGGGAGGGGGCAGAGGAGCGACACGCAAGTGCACGCGGACGCGTTTGCGCGGCCTCTTGGCCTCCGGGGCGAAGGGCAAAGGACGGGGGCGGAGGCGGGGCGGGGCGCTGCTTGCTCCACCTGCAGCCCTTGAGGTCAAGCGCCCTCGGGGCGGCGCGGGGCAGACAGACAATCGCCCGTGCGCCCGCTTCCCGCGCGTAAATCTTATTAAACAAGGGCGAGCGGGCGGTGAAGCGTCAGCGGCCGACGCGCGCACGACGAATGGGCGGCGGCCTTCAGGCGCTCTCCCTCTTCTCTCCACCGCCCCCGCGAGCCTCTCCCCCCGCTTCCAACTCGCTCCTCCGCCCTCGACCTCTCGCCTTCCTCCCCACCCTCAGGCTCACCAATGCCTTTGCCTTCAGATACCCCCAACCACACTCACGCCCTCGCCTCACCCTCGCTCTCGCTCCCGCCTCTCGCTCTCGCCCTCGCCTCGCCTCGCCCTCGCCCCCTCGCTCCCTCGCCCTCGCGCCCTTGCCCTCGCCTTCGCCCTCGCCCTCGCCCTCGCCCTCGCCCTCGCCCTCTCATTCTTTACTCAATCTTGCCTCTCTTTCTACTCTCATAACGTTGTCTTAATTATTGTTCTTCCCTCACGTTCTCTTTTCTGTTCTCTTTCTCCTCCTTCACTTGCTATTCTCCCGTCTATTTCATACTGTCCTGCACTCTCGCCACTTAGTCTCCAAACCATCCTTCCCCCATTGTCCCTGAAGCACTGTGGCACTTAACTTCATATTTTCTAGCGTGGTCTTCGTTCTCCATCCATTCGTACAACATTTTCCGGAAACCTCACTGTAAAGCGCAATCGAGTCCGTAACTTCAATGAGCAAACGACTGTTGTCCACCCTTTGCAGCACCCGGTCAATCAGCGCGTAGGGCCGGGGCTGCGGAAGCTACGCCCGGCCAATTGCACCGCTCACAGACGAAAATCATGGGCTCGTTTCGTGATTCTGGCAACGCGTTACAGCCAATAACACGCCCATGAACACACCGTGCAATCGTCTTTGCCACATTCATTGTACGGTCCATACCCAATGGTTTATTTCACTACCAGTGTCATCTTTAGAATCGTTACCGCAGTCATCACACCAACAGAATCATGTCGTTAGAAGATAGCCATGTTATTACTGCCCCATTTCAGATCAGGAGTCATGTTTTCTGATCAAAATCTATAAAATAAATAAGGATATATGCAAAGGAAAATTAATTTCAATTTCGAATCAACGTGTTTACTGGAGTGCTACATATGTTCACGTTGTTAAATATGTTGATAGCGGATTAAAACTTGTTTGATTCCATGGAATCTGAATTATTGTAGGAACAAACATCATTACTGTATGTAAATACTCTGCAGACAACATATAATAAATTAAGAAATATTGTTTAACTTTCGTTTCTTACGCTACTGTCAATTTAAATAATTCCATCTCGGAAAAGCAGTTGTAATGATTTAATATAGCAGTTGGAAGTATTTAAGTCGTACTTTACCCAGAACAGAAGAATGGAAATAAAGAGTTAATAAAGGAAAGATTTTTTATAAAAAATAAAACCCAAGCATTGCATTGCGACCAGCTAAATACGTACACTGTATTTTATTGAAAAATGTTACAGAACCACACGCAAATTGGATATTTTAGGTCACTGGTATAAAGTATATTAGGTCTAATGTATTTGATAAACCCGAAAAAAGTGTTTCAAACTTTGAGTATGGAATTAATTGACAATACGGCAGGGAAGCAATCATGTATTCCATTTAATTGTGAAAATCATTCTTTCATAAGTATTAGGAAGAGGAAAATCGATTTTCGGAACTTCTCTCTGTCGACAACGTCCTCAAAAGAATATGGCACTAAAAAAAACTAGTTGTAATATCAAAAGTGAGTGCGGTATGTGCATTATGGAAAGAAACTCCATCATTCAACAAGTCAGTCGACAGACCAACCGAGCTCCCGACTAACCGGCCTACCGACCAACTGTCAACCTACCATTCGACCAACCGACCAACCAACATTTAGCTAACAACAGAGATCTGTTAAAAATCTGTGGACACTTTATCTGAAAAGTCAGCAAAGAAGACTCGGTCTAACTCAGCGCGATGCTAAACTTTTCTAATGTGTGGAGGCGCACCCAAAGCAGGTGGCTCGTGAGTTCTGCCCTCCTCCCGCTAGAAACTGATGACATATTTTCAATTACAGGTTTTTTAGGATTTTGTTAGTAACGACATTCAATAATTTAATTGAATATATTAAAACTATAATGCACAAAAAATAATTTAGCGTAAATGACATATTCTTTAGACGAACACATCAAGTTGGCTGGATACTACACTTACAACACCCCCTCTCCATAGAAGAAATTCTCATTGCACTCCTTTTTTTACATCATGTATATCATACAAACAGTACAAATTCCTAAGTACCCAGGAAGGTCAAAAGCCAATGCTTTATACTTTTCCGACGACTATCAGGTAAGACAATGGCACTGAAAGCTTAGAAATTCGAATTACCACACATTATTAGCATTTGTACATTCTCAAGTATTCCAACCAACCGACAACCGACCTTTAAACAATTCAGACTTGCTAGGGCAGCGAGTAGTTTTCCTGCGGGAGCGCACCGGTGACGCCGCATTCCAGGCAGGCGTGGAAGCAGGCAGCGCGGAAAGGACTCCACGCATTTCCAGAGCGCTTATGTGATTGTATTATGCAGAAACAATGCTGTACTTTTAACATCGATATTTTACAAAACTACTCGAAATCGATTATGTCATTTAGTTGGGTCGATACGTGTCAAGGCGAAGATTGTCCGAAAAATGCCAAACCTATGCCTCTAAATGTCCTAAGAAGAGCAAAGGCAACAAGATCGCACGTGTATCACATCATCTTCTGTTATTAATTCATTAGTATCCAGAAAGCCAAGAATGCTAATATAAACATGCTGAAAGAATAATTAGAGTGTTCAAAATAAAGTTTCTGGTCATTTTGGAAAGAAACCTGATCTTCCAGCAATTCAACCAACGATCCGGTAGCCAACCAACTAATAAACTGACTGGCTGACTGACCGGCTTAGGTGGCTCCGAACATCAACTGATGTCACTACAGTGCCTCCGACCAGGAGATCCTAGGATTCGAGACCCGAGGGTGCAGGATTTTCGACACTAACTACAACTTCGACACTAGCTAGGTCGAGTTCAGCCGTTGTCTGGAGGAGAAATCTAGTGGCCAGCTGCTCCGATAGGTAGATTTAAGTGGTTTCTCTGATCAACACCAGGCGAATGCCGGAGCAGTACCTTAACAAACGGGCCACGGACCGCACGCGATCTTTCTTTCTTCTTCCTTATCCTTCCCCAACCCTTACTTACACACACATGCTCTACCCTTCTACACATGACGAGAGCTTAGAGCTTGTGCCGAATGGGGCAGTGCCTTGCTCGTGAGACACACCTGATGTACAAAACCACGCTAGTCGTCGTACCCGCAGGATCTCACCATACAAAACATCACCACCATCCTCATGAGAAGCATGGACTACTCGTACGGAACTAATGGCCTTAGCAGTTGACATGTCCGGAAACACCAAATAATCAATCAGTCAACCTGACCGACCGACGGACCATCCAACCTCTCGTACCTGCCAAGGCAGCGAGAAGCCGCCTTCAAAATAATGATTTTATAGCCACTTTGAAAATCACCCGATTATCGAACAACACTACCGACGATCCGATAACCAAGCAACGAACAATCGAAACGACAAACCATCGCCCATCCAACAACCCAAACATGCCAAGGTAGCGAGAAGTCTCACTCAACATTGTTTATGGAAATTTTTGTAAAATCCGATCATCGAATAACTCAACCAACGATCTGACAACCAAGCAACCAACATACAAAGACGTCGACCGTCCGACCATCGCCCATCCAACCACTCGGCCCTGCCAAATCAGCGATAAAAGAAACGCAACCATTGTCCGACGATCCCATAACAGAGCCACAGACCCATAAGACAAGCAAACAGAGCGAGCGACCGTGCGACCATCGCCCATCCGAGAACTCGGACCTCCCAAGACAGTGAGACGCCTTCCTTAAAATAAATAGTTGTGTCATTTTGGAAAGAAACCCGATCATCAAACAACTCAACCGACAATCCGATAATCAACCAACCAACAGACCGTCCGACCATCTGACCTGCCAAGGCAGCGAGCCGTCTCTCTCAAAATATACCGTTTAGTGTAATTTTGGAAAGAAACCCGATCATCAAACAACTTAACCAACAATCCGATTATCAACCAACCAACAGACAAATGGACCTACCAAGGCAGCGAGTCGTGTCCCTTAAATATAGTTTAGTGTAATTTTGAAACAAACGATGATCAAACAACTCAAACGACAATCCGATAATCAACCAACCAACCAACAGAACATTGGACCAGCCGAGGTAGCGAGTCGCCTCCCTCAAAATATACAGTACACAGTAATTACATATGTAGTGTAATTTTGGAAAAAAACCTGATCAAATAACTCAATGACGATCCGATAATAAACCAACCAACCAACCAACAGACCATCGGACCTGCCAAGGCAGCGAGTCGCCTCCGTGGGCGAGAGGCGCGGCGCGGCGGGCGCGCATTCCACGCAGGCGCGGGCGGGCGCAGGCAGCGCGGGAAGGACGCGAGCCATTCCCAAGGCGCAGACGCGAGCGGAGCGTGGAACCCCTCGTCACGTGCTGCGGGTGCCGTTAGTCCAGTTAATTGTGATGCCTTATCTGCTGAGAACTTTACGATGGAGTTGTCCGACATCTTCGCGGGTGCCCCCCTGCGAGAAGACGCATTGCGCCGGAAAGTTTAACGTTCTCAGTGCGCGGGACAGTAGTCCATATAGTGTATGCTTTACGACGGTCCTTGGATGTGCATTCACAAAATGTAACATGTTTATTTCGTGTGTGCAGGATACGTGAAGCTGTTGTCCAAGGGCACATATTTAACATCGAAATACAAGCGTGAACATTCACTATTCCGAATCTCAAATAAATGCACTAGTTTATAATGTTTGGATCAAACTGAGAAAACTAAATCTCATCGATCTTTTCTTTCAGCTAATCAAATATCTAAATTTTTAATTAATTATCTGGTTAATGAAATTGAAAACTGGACATTTATTTTAAAACATCTAATAAAAATCAATATGACTGAAACTTATATAAAAGTCATTAAAAAGTTACGAGCTTTATTCCCTTTCCAATTTTCTCCTAAATTCTAAACATAATTAACTTGACCATGAACTACCGAAGTCTATAACTTGGACATCTTGATCACGAACAAAAATATATATTGAATTCGGATGAAATTTGTAATAGTATCTGAGATGAGGTAATTTACTAAATGAGCAATCTTTGATTGGGTAGAGAACAAAACAACCATATTTACTAGAGAAATAATTAAATTATAAATTATTTTTGAATTAAGTATCTGTACAAATCACGACATTTAAATCATTTATCTGATGAAATACATTCTTAAATTCTTCATTGTGAAAACGTCTGTGTAATTTTTGCTTGCAAAATTACCTCGGCATTTTATTTTCTCTCCAATAAAAAAAAACTGCTGAATTTATTTCCATTATACAGATTTTTATCTTCGATATATTCTTCAGACTAATTAGGCTTATTTTAAAAAAGAAACAATTTGTCTCTGCTTAGTTACAGCACTCTAAAAGGATGTGCTGAAGTCACCGAGAATGTGGTGTCACAACCTCTCTTCCCCCGAGGTGTAACAACCCACATGTGGTAATCATATGGGTGGTCGGAATATAAACTTGATGATGCTAGTAACCACATCGACAGATAGGATCTCCGATCTAAGTAGCAATCTGAATAACAGCAATACGCTAAGAACGTCAAACGAAGGGACACAGAGCCTCGCCGAAAGCCCACAAAGAACCGTTCTCATGAAATATGGTTCCCGAGTAGCTGATATCATTGATAATGGAGTCCCAGTAAATAAAAAGAAACAGGGTAAGAACACAGAGTGTCAGGTTCCACAAGGGTACGTGTAGAGGATACACGATCGCTTTGAAGTATTTATCTGCAACACTTAAGAAGCGATAAATTTCCCTGGGGCTGCGTAGGACCGACGCAGCCGCGTGAAATACTGCGCCGATGACGGCCGCGTATTTTACAGCGGCTAAGAAGCTTATTACGGTGGTTCCGGGCCTGCTCGCGCTAAACAGCACCTGCCAATGGGCGACGCGCACAGGCTGCGGGGGGCGGCCACGGTACAATTAAACAGCCGCGGGCGGGGACCGAGACGGTGGCAGAGGCGGCTGCGGCGGGAGGGGCGATAGTGATGGAGGTGAGGGCGGTGATGACGGTAGCAATGTTGCTGGCGACAGGGAGGCGGGAACCCCATAGATAATAGGGGTAGTGGAAGGGGGTGCGGTGGTGCGGGAGAGAGTGGCAGTGGGTTCATCGGCGAGGGTATGGTGGCTGAGAAAGCGACAGGGACGATAGCGGGATTCGATTAATACATTTCTGGTAATCCTGTTGCCCATGTACTTCCTCGCATTCCGATTGAATAGTGCTGTTCATAGTAACTTGTAAAGAGAACACAAGGAGAATACTATATAGTTATATCAATTTTTAGTAGAAACAAGAACGTAAAGCCACGCGGCCGTGAAGGATTTTAACAGTCCGCCGTCTGTTAAAAGCAATAGAAATGTTACATGATTATTAATATTACATGGTATACCTAAAAACTTTACATGATTACTCTTACTGAAAGAATTTTTTTTTGTATTTGTTTGATTTTTTCTTACAAGGATATTATATTACGAATAATATTGAACACCTCATGGCCAATATCACAAATGACAACCTTGGCCAGAGACCTCGGATGCCACCTCGATTTACGAAACTGCAATTGCGTCTTTCACTTCTCTATATTGGCCTAATTACATTAAATACCAGACCTGAATCCAAATATTGTATATTTTATATTTGAATGAAAATATATGAATTATGACATGTATTACGTCACGTAATATTTCTCTTATTCTCTCTATATAGTAATAGTTCTCTTATTCTTAAATTAATATTTAATTAAAAAAATAAAATCCTTTAGTTTCAATGAAAATTCGACATTTTTTTTCATTGAAATATATTATCACTAAAAATATATACATATTCGAATATAATTTTTCTTCGAACACAAGCTCTCTATACTTCATTCAATTTGAATAGTGTTGTAATTATTATTAATTTCTAGCAACTACATCTGTTACAACTCTACTCAAAAACAAACTCCATATCCTTTATTACAAGTAAGGCGCTGATGGAGTGGCATTTTGCACTGAAATTATAATTCAATGGTATTGGAATTAGGAAATAAATTCTTTCTGTGCCAGCCTCGTGAAAGAAAAGAAAAAAGAAATCGTAGATGTTACAGTTGGAACAACAGCAATTACGAAAAGCGATGCCGAAGCTATTACAAAATTTAACTCGTTGTAACAATATTCTCGAGAACGTGTCAGTTTAATTCAATAATGAACCACGAAATACACAACAAAACTGCAAATAAATTTCAATCCCTGCTAATATCGGAATTCAAATATATCTATATGTAGTTATGTTATCTATATCATATTCATATAATAACATAGTGTATAATTAAGGTATGGGAGCACCAGTGGAAATGTTCAACAACACAACTCGTTGTTCAAGGTGCATCAACACATGTTCGAAATCGGTAATAGACTCCAACATCCCAAACACTACATTAAGAAGAAGAGAACAAGTTATTATCACAAGATTAAGAATTGGCCATTCTTTACTCACCCACTATCATCTAATAAAAAACGATCCAGGCACCTGTCCCAAATATGGAAGAATGTTATCACCTTTCACATTATCTTTGAAGGTTTAAGTCTCCAAAATCGTATAAATCTTCTGGGCTTCAATCTTTCATTTTATTTTATTTTAATAGGAAGTTTAATTAAATAAGTCAGTACAACTTTAACATATGTATTTTTTTGGCTTAAAGTAGCCTAAAAACTAACTTAATTCTAAAGCTAACTACTTAGAGTAAGGAAGCTCATGAAGCGCCATACTTTATTCTCCAACTCGGTCTGTATATTCAAAAAAACTTGAATTGGGAACCTGTTTTTAAATTCTTGTACGGGAATCTAGAATTTGAGCGAGGTTGAAAAGGGATAGGTAGTTGTTTTGGTTGATGTATGGGTAGAATTTGCTAGAGATCTTGGTGATGAATGGAATTATGTATGGGATATTTAATTCTTCGTGCAACTGTAGATTTGAAACAAACCATGGGGCTTAAGTAATTGTTCTGAGGAATTTATTTTGAACAATTTGGATTTTGTTTAAATGGTTCTTGAAGCATTTAACGAGATGGGACACGCATAGGTAATAATAGGTCGAATAAAATGTTTGCATAGGGCTATTGCATTGTTTACGGAGATTTTATTTTTGTAATTAATGAGTGATTTTAGGTGGGGGATCTTTGGATTTGCTTAATAGGTTTTTGCATTTATATGTGGGATCAATGACGATATATCAAATATTTAATTCAATTGAAGGTTTTCCTATCAATATTAAAATATCTTAATATTGCTTGCCTGGATAAAATTATCTAAATTATGTAAGAAAGAATTATACTTAATTTTTAGTTTGTTACGATTTATAAAATGCATCTCTGATGTAAATTAATAGTGGCCGCTAATGACCTTAGCTGTTTCTAAAGCGACCTATAATAAATAATTTTAAAAAAATCATATTCTTTCACATTCCAAACATTTGATTTCATTAATTTCTGATCTAGTTGTCCTATCTCTTCTTAAAATTATATTGACATTCGCCATAACTCCCGCCTATTTATTTGGCGTTGCTTTTTGTTCCCAACCGGAACCAATTCCGAAGATTGCACTGTGGCTCCGCGGCCGAGCTCGTCGTCTGTTCTCCTCGGCCGCCTGGACAGGACCACCGGCCACCGGCCACCGCGGCGGGCCAGGCCCCCTGGAATTACGACTCATCACGGGCCCATCGCGTCGCGGCTCATTGCTCCGCCGATATGAGCGCCCTCGCCGCCAGGGGTGGGAGGGAAGTGGGGCGCCTTGCAGCCTTCCGCCCCCAAGCCGGAGGAGGAGATGGGGAGAATGAAGAAGAACGAGGAGACGGAAGGGAGGGGACAAATGAGTAGGGGAGGCAAAGACCAAACGAGGATCTGAAGAAGAAAGAGAAGAGTAGAAGAAAGAGGAGGGGATGAAGAATGAGGAGAGGAAGACAGAGATGGGAAAGAAGGAGACAAAGGAGGAGGGATGAAAGAGAAATGAAAGGAAGATTCAAAGAAGGAGGAGATACACCAAGAAGGAGGAGATATACAAAGAAGGGAGAGGATCAATAAAGGAGGAGGGGACGATGTATGAAGAGACAAGGAGGAGAGGAAGAAGGAGACGGATGATACGGATAAGGAGGCTATGATGAAGTACGAGAAGAAGAGTAGACGAAGGAGGAGGGGAATAGACGAAAGGAGAAGGATAAGACCAAGCAGGAGAGGAAGAATGATGTTGAGGAGGGGAAGGAGGTCGAGGGGTGGAAGTGAGAGAAAGAAAGGAGGAGGAGAATGTTAAGAAAAACAATGAGATGAAAAATGATGGATAATGGTTGGGTAGTCGAGGAAGAAGGAAGAAGAAACGAAGGACGAAGAGGAGGCAAACGTCGAAGAAAATGCGAAGAAGGAGAAGAGGAGGTAAAGATGAAAGTGTCGGGGTTGCGAGAAAAGAGGAAGAGGCAAAGAAGCAGAAACAATTTTGACCGGGCGATGGGGGCCAGGAATTTAAGACCGGGTAGTGGAGACCCAACAGCTCGGGGCTCCGACGCGAGCGGTGCTGGTTGGTCCCCGCCGTCAATTTGCCTGTGACATACGAGCGCAGCGCCCCGTGACGATGGCAGCGCTCAACATGACGTTTTAATGTCAATAAGAACTCCCAAGGGGCATGTCTCAGTGCAACTGTTGCGGGCACAAGTCCCACTTGTACATCATTCACTATAATCCCCTGCGTCTTTGCTGAGTGTTACTCAACGAGTGATGACAGATGGGGAATGCATGAGCACTGAGGTGATGAAACATCGATGGAATTCGATAAGGTAAAACGGGAGTGGTCGGGAGAAATCTGTCGGGGATCCACATTGTCCAAAAAATCTCACATGGAGAATCTGGTGCAAATATAGAAAACATTCCGAAACTACTAAAAGTACAACTTTAAGCATTATTATTCAAAAGCTCTTTGTACATCGCAATATTATTATATTACATTTGGTTTGAAAAGACGTTTTCGACGTTTTTATTCATCGTGTTCATAAGAGCTCCTCAGCAATAGAATAAGATCAAACGGAGACTCCCAGAAAGAGAAAAAAACGAATGACAACATACATTCCAGGAATTCCAATGTCTACAATAAGGTTAGAATCTTGAAACAATATGTCGCTCTTGAACCAGATTTTCATAAATCTTACGTATTTTTCAAACATTCTACTTCACGTATCGTAACACATTCTACTTCAAATATGCTAATACCAAGAAATAAAATGATTACGATTCGACCAAAGAATATTGTTTTGACTGAACCGTTTGAGCATACTTTTGTAATACCTGGAAGTATATCCTTGTCGTACACAGTCCATACTTTAAGATAAGGCTAGGATAAATGTAAAGGCATAGCTTTCTCCAGGGTACAACTACACAGCTTCTCGCCGCGCTGGTCGAAGCAACAACACACAACACCAATATCGACGATCTCCCCGCGGGGGTCGAGTTCGTTTCCTGCCGACTCCTCAAGGAAACGCAGCAAAGGAATGCCTTCGGACCGTCGATAGATCAACCGGAGCGTTCCGGTGTCAGAAGGCCCCCTCCCCTGCAACCCGATCGCCCATCGCCCCTCACCCCCACCCCGAGCCTTCGCCCTCTGTAATTAACGGTCAGCGGCGGCGCGACGCCTCCGATGGCTTATCACCCGCGTCGCCCCGCCCGCCCCCGCCCGCCCCCCCCCCGCTGGCGGAATCGACAAGACTTACTCCTCCCGAGCGCTATACTAGACGCGCATCCGTGTTTGGCCACCGCGCCATCCCCATCGCCGGCCCGCGCGCCTCGCCGCCACACCCCCAACTGGAGGCCCTTGCTAGCACACACTCCCTTCGCATGCCTTCGTAAAGTTGGGCGCCACACACACCGCTTCGTCTGACTCGTCCTCGCTCCAACTCAGACCCCGCTCACACCCAGCTCCGAATAGCCTCCGTATCCCCGCACTCCGGCACCGCTCATACCCGCTTCGACTCCTACTCTGACTCCACTCCACCCCAGTTCCAATGCCCGCTTCAACCCGAAGACCCCATTGATGGAATAGATTTTTTCGAGATAGGGGTGTGGTAACTTGCAACCGTATTATTATATATTAATAGCAAACCTTAAACAAGTTTCTCTTCTATCAATTAACACTTAGAATAATATAATGTGTTTTACTGGCTTTACCAAACACTGCAGCGGCCAGCGTCAAGTCACTGGCTTTAGTACTCAGTGAGAGAGAAGGTCCGCACTGTGCGACAAGAAAAGGAGTACAGAAATGGATCTGTTTAACAGCAATTCCCGTTTGCCGGTACCTGCCAGTATCGAATTTGAGGTCACTCCGTTAATAGGTGATTTCCCTTATCAGTTCTGCTTGCGAATGCCCAAGCAGTTCTCTAGACTTAGGACCGCGCGCGATTCTTTCTCCCTCTAATCTGTTCCCATGCCATCCTTCTGCTCTCCTACATTCTGTCCTATTACGTTTATGCCTTATTGTTTGATTCAAAAGAAAATCTTCGACGAGTGTCCATACACGCGAAGCTGCCCCAAATCCGTCATTTTTAAGTCTTGATTATTTTTTAGGGCGTAAATCCTTGAATGAGAATAGAAACATTCCAATTTAACCCACCTTTAAATTCACCTGAAACGTTTGGATGGTCGGGACGAAGCGACCCGGTAGGGACCGCTTCACAACGGCGGCCTACTGTAAACAAGCGAACGGCAACAGGCGGCGGCGGGGAGAAGGGAGGGCGGGGCGGCGGGCGGGGGTGAGGCGGGAGAGGAACGGGGCGGGGCGGGGCGGACATGATTAATACGCTGGCCGTTACGGGACCGCCGGTAAAAATACGGGACACTTGTTGCTGGAGAAGGCGACTCGAGGCAGAAGCAAGCTAGAGGTCCTCGCGCCAGGTAGCGGCGGAGACGAGCGGCAACAGGGCTTAGAAGACGGTTCCGTGGCGGTGACGAAAGAGTCTATCTTAACTCTCGAACCATAGAGAACATACTGCACTACCTTCCCAAGCCGCAGAACCATTTTGGAGACCCAGAACCATAAAGTTATGTGTGTTTTTCAGAAAGTATCAAGCAGGTACCTTGCTATTTTCACACACATTCCCACCTTAGTGGGAAAGATATCAAATTTTTGTTCCATGGTTTGGTATGACCCTAAGAATAGTCTTTGTAGTTTTTCTAGTCTCATTTACATCTAATTCCAAATCATTTGCTTTATGATACCGCCAGTATTTGATTTTTCTGTCGCTGTCACTGACAAATTTTCTTAAACATCTTAAACAATACTTATCAAAAATGAAAGATTCGTAGTTTGCAAGCACCACTAAGTGAAAAGGCGACAATATAAAAACATTCTCTCCAGGTGTTCTAAAAAGGCTTCTCATAGTTTCTTTAAATTTTTTGTTCAAAAACAGCGAGTTCGCTCAGATATAAGACATACCGTCATCAAGGCGCCTTGGACCCTTGGGGTACTACGCGAAAAGAACGTTTTCAGATGTTGTAGTCGCTTATACAATGCATTGTCTAGTTAGTTTGCCGTTGCTTCCGTGCGATGGGAATACAATGCAGCCTTAAACGCATTTACGATAATTCGGTCGTACAGATGTAAATTACAGCACTTTGTTAAGTGTCTGCCGAATTTCAGCCCTGCAAACTTTTATCTCTACACTGGATTTCAAGATTGTCGATCAAGGGAACAGTTCACGTTTTGGTAATGATATATTTGTTAATAGAACGGCTATGATTACTTCATTAGTAGAACGCCTTCCCCATTTTTTTTCAGATTTCCTAATTGTGAGCACATAATCTCAAAACCCGGGCTACTTAGCCCCAGAGGGGCCCAGAGTAGCCCAGAGGGGCCCAGAGGGGCCCAGTAACCCCAAACTTTATTTTTTATGTTTTAAGTTTATTTATCTTTCTAGTTCTTTTCTGTAGATCTATAGAAAAAATTATAAACATTTTTTTAGTGTTTCAAGAATTAGTAAAGGAAAAACTACGAAAGTATTAGAAAATTGTGTCCACGTCACTCGCATTTATGGTATGTTTAATATTCATTAAAAGCTCGAATATTTCGTTAAAAACTCTAAAACGTAAAAATTTCGAAAATTGCCAAAGGAGTTTTTCGAACCTGACCTTACCTTCACATTTACATTGCTCACCCAAGGGTTTTTTTACTGTTGTTTCCTGAACACGCACATAGTAGTACAGGGAATTCAACTGCAGAACTGACGTTTTCAATAAGACGAATTTTCAAATGTTAAAGATATGGATAATTTTCATATCTCAGACATTGCTTTTTTTTAAAAAACTTTTTTAAAGAAAAAGGTGACATATTAGTACGATAGAAAGTGCAAAATAATAATATTACATAATAGTAAAAATTAATACAAGACAGTACGTGCCGTTAGATCACTCCCTTATTTCCCCCTGTCTAAACTGCATCTGCACATACTCAATCTAATAAAGCATCAAGGTATAGTGTTATCTGCAGCGAAGAAAAACGCGCTTTCCTCAGTAAGTCTTCCACAGAAGAGGAAACGTGGTAACCATGCTACACACACCGCGTCAGTCACATTGGCCTCGTGATATTGTACTTACCGTACTTCCGGTTTCATAGAGAACAGGCAGGAAACCGAACAAATGACCATGGGGTGCACGCAAGGACACCCAAAAATAGAAGAGAAGGACATGCAAAGGAGGATGTGTCAAGCACGTGCAAATTCAGGAAAATTATCTATGCATGCTGAGCTTTAGAGTGTGCAGAGCGGTGTTTGTACTGTGAACAATTGAAGCGAGAGCGAAAATATTCGCATTTCGAATGCGATGACGTTTCGTCGGTTTACCGATCTGCTTCGTTGCACGGTGACAAGATAGCTTAAGAGTTCGCAGGTTATACCACTTCAAGTCACGATGAAGTCATTGCCGGACGTATTCGTGAATTAACATACCACTCCCGTATTTATTTTCTACGCTGTGGTGCATCTTCACGAATGTTTCAGCAGCTGATAAAGTGTATTCGCAGAATTTGACTGTTTTTTGTTGAGGACAATGGGAGGAATCGAAATTTTTACTTTTGTCTAGTCTACTCTAGACGAAGATTTTTGGAAATATATGCGAGATGAGCCTAGACCATTCGTTTATAAAGAATTTTTTAAGGAGGAATGCAGATAATGTGTCTGAATTTTGTAACTTTCATTATCACTTAAACTAAGAAAATTTGGGTGACTTGTAAGTTTTATAAAAGTCAGATTCAGTTGGTACATCTCACACGAGAATTTCATGGCAGGACATTTCAGTGAAATACGCAGACTTAGCGTATTCATCTTGAGTATCTCAGAACAATCTCCTGGAAATAACTAGGTTCAAGAGATCTGCGACTCAATAATTGTTCTATGTTGATCTCTTTACGAGGGATCGATGACTCGGAGTATTGAAGTCAGTTATAAATTCAAAATATGGTCCACAGACGCACGGAAATGCTATTGCGTGCGCGATTGATGTGACAGAGGGATGACTGATGATGCAGCAAAACTGCCGGAGAATCCGCGCGCTCGCTGCGGAGAGCCACTCCGCGATTCCGTTTCCTTCGGCGCGCGCGGCGCGTGGTGTGTTTGAAGGTTGCTAACGGCATTCAGGTGCCCACCGCACCGCACCGCGCCCACCTTGCCAACCCCACCGCGCGAACCACCCCTGCTTCCTCCACCGCCCCCGCCTCCAATGTCTCACCCACTGTCGCCTCCGTCTCCCACGAAGTACTGCCTGGCGCCCTGCTCACCCCGTTTCGCCCCTTGCCGACCCCACCGCGCAAACCACCTCTTGCTTTCCCCAGCGCCCCCGTCCTCAACGTCCTACCCACTGTCGTTTCCGTCTCCCAGGAACATCAGCCTGGCGCCCTGTTCACCCCCTTTCGCCCCTTGTCAACAGCATCGCGCGAACCACCCCTTGCCNGGTGGGGTTGAGAAATTTAATGTGGGTGTTTAACAAAGAAATTTAAAGACATGAAGGAAGAAGATATGCAACTGTCACAAGGGCTCATGGATAGTATTTATTCGCAGAAAACGTGGGGGAAAAGAAACAAAAGTGATGTTACCTTACTGAATTTTTGCGTCAAGAAAATGTGTGTCAAGACGCACGTGCGAAACATCGATTATGAACGTATGATCTTACCTTTGAAATTGCCTCGCAACACAAAGAAGGTTAAGGAGATGAAGAGGGAAGAGGAGGGACGTGACGTCAAGTGTAATTACGGAGGCGGGCACGTGGCCGAGCGGGACGCCGCCGGAAGGATTGCAGGGAAATCGTGCTGGGGGACGCATGCCCTCGCATTACGCGTGGGACATACTTCGCTAAGTGCCCGTCATTTGCCTTCGATTGTGTGGCTAAGGCTCGGGCGGGTCGCCGCCAGCGCTGCCGTCGCCGTAGTTGCCGTGGCGATTCCCACACCCGCTCCGCCACCACCTTCACTCAAGGACCAGTTCTGCCTCTCGCCCTCTCCCTCTTCCTGTATCGCGTCCCTGGTTCCTCCTCGCATCTTCCAGCCCCTCCCTGTCCATTCCAGGCTCACTTCGTCTCTCTACAGCTGTTCCATGCCCCCTTCAAGCCCCTTCCCCTTTCCTTCCAACCTGTTTAAACGGTTTATTCCACCATCTGACTACCTTTTTACGTTCATCCCCGCCTCTTCCCATTCCTCTCAGTCCAACATCTTCCAGTTCGTTGCTGTCCCTTGCTAGCCCCTCCCTCTCCCGTTCCTTCCAGCCCCTCCCCACGCCTTTTCTTTCACTTCACGTTTATTCCATTTGCTTGCCTCTTCCAGGCATCCTCTCTCCCAATCCTCGCCCTTTCCAACCCTTCTCGCGGCTGCTCTTGTCTTCTTTCCCATACCCTTCCATACGCCCTCATATCCTTTCTGCCTCCCTTCATCTTATCTCGTATCCGGTCCCATCCGCTAGCCAAAAGTTTTGGTCTTTTGTTACTGATAATTTTGACGCTTGAACCGCGTGTTCTGTGCCATTCTATAAATGAACGACTGCGGATGCTGCTTATTGTGGATAGTAAGATTTTCTCTTTTCTTCCCTACTATGGTATAGGGAGGAGAAGTATTGGAACCACTCCAAAAATACTATCTTGAAATTTCAGTTCAAAATACCCCGCGTTTTTTTTAGGTTATAACTTTGCACATGTCAGGATTAAGGATATTAGTGCTCTTCCAAAAACGGTTGACATTAGAGCAGATGGCGAGGAGGTACGTGCAATTTTGAACTCGGAAACAGGATATACTTAAGAATGTATCACGCACAACTGTCATATTAGAAGCTTTTGAGCTGTAACTTGCTAAATACACCAGGTATAACAACCAGCTGTGCGGTGCCGGAGATCAGTAAGTTGTTTTAATTTTTAGGGACTTTTACATGAACTCTGAGACATCTTCAAAATGGAATTGTTCCGGTTTTGATTAACATTTCTGAAATTCTGTAAATTACAAAACCATTTAAAACACCAAGAGGTTTCGTTTACAAACAAATTTGAGCGTTTTACTAAACCAAATATCGTGATTTTTGCTTTAAATGAAAAGTAATGGGCTCCTGATGTATTATTTATTAGTATGTTTTACAATATAAACAATAAATTTTAATAATATATTAAACTTATAAAAAGAACACTTATCCTCCGTCATTTTTTCATTACTTTGTTTCGAGAACATTTGCTTGTAGTTTTGCACATGGTCTAGGTGAAGCGCAAGTGAGCGGTTGTGCGTGTAAGAGTATAGTTGGCGAAGCGAAACGTGTGAGTTTTTGAGTTCGATGATTGGATGTTTTTAATACAAAACTTAATGAGTGAATTTGAACACAACTTATAGTTAAATGTAGTGATCCCCTCTACTTACAGCTCTTGACTTTGAAGGGGCACTACATATGAAACGTATTAAACATGGATCCCGTTACAAAATCAAATGGAATGCGCGGCACACTGCAATGTTGTCTGCTACCAGTGTTAATACTCAACAATTATTCACTTTTTAAATACATGACATTATTTAAATTAGATGAATTTATGTAGAAAACAGCCAAGCCCCAAGAATCCATATGTTTGAAAAATGGTTAGGAAAGTTGGGACGTATCTTAAACTGTCTACCAGCAATGTTTTACGACGAAAAATAGGTGTGAGGTGGCCGTAGAAAATATATAAAAGTTAAACATATTTACTATATAGAAAATAGAGTATTCCAAAAACATTTAACAAGCAAGATAATACGAACTATAAAGTATAGGCTTATTGGAAAGAGTAAAGGCAAAATCTAACTTAACGCAACGCGGAGATAAACAAAATATTAAACTTTGTGTTAAAACTGCAATGTGAAACAATAATATCAATATTTACAAGGATATCTTCCCTTACATCAAAGCTTACAAATGCAACGCTCTTTAGAATTCGTAGAACGTCGCTAGCCTTGGACGAAGGTAAACAAATCGCGATTTCTCTGCGTCTGTGAGGTACGACCAAGCCAAAAGTTTGTATGACTTTGATATCGATATTATCTGTAGTTGTTTTTTTCTATTTGCATTGCGCTGATCTTTCCAGGAAGAACACCTTTTCCAAATATTACTTTTCTGAATGGCCAGTATACTACAAATCAGCCACATCAATTTACAAAACAATCTTGAGACCGCTAATGTTATATGCGAGTCCAATTTGGATCAACTGTGCCAAAACTAACATTCACAAACTATAAGTCCTGCAAAATAAATTCTTCATGCCCCTTGGTATATAACCAACAACCAACACCATAATGCATTTAACCTCGAACCTATAGAATAACACATCCCATATCGTGTCTCCAACTTTTATTTTAACCTGTCTCAAATCGAAGCCCTTTCACACTCAAACTGGCCAAAAACCCCACGTTCCAAACAAGAAAAAATATCCATACCACATATTCCTAAAAAAAAGTTGCAGATTTAGATACTGACTGAGGACCCCTTGACGGGAATTCCTCTCTCTTGTAGTAGCATGTATGTTTAGATTTAAGTATAGTAAGTCTTTTAATACATATGTATAGTTATATTTACTGAGCTATGCACTTCTGCGAATATTAAAAAAAATTAAACAACTACTCTGAGTTCATAAATTGCAGAAAATGACCAATGATATATACTAGTGTTTAAATTATGAATAAACGAATGTGAATTAGGCGTAAATGTACACCCCACATATATATCATTTTCTGTGTGCGTCCGTGCTGCTCTAAATTTTAAGGTATGTTCACAAGACATTTTTCATCAATATTAAGTCTTGCAGTTTTCATGTTTTCAATATAACTTCATCATTTTAGCATCTACAATTTTTGTAGTTGCTTAATTGACGACATGCAAATATTTTTAAAATCTGATAAATTGTTAATATTAAAAATAACACTAAGAGAAGGAAAAGTTACGGATGGCATCAAGATGCGCATGGCAAAGATGCGGATGGATCAATAAATTAATCCATTAGTGATGCCATATTTTACATGGTGAGGCTCAGGCCCTTAGGCCTGCTATTCCACATGACCAATGCAAAATTTCACTTTCCTTTCGCCATTTAGCAGAGAAAGAAGGTGTCACTCTGTGATGAAATATGCGAAATAAAATTAGCTCAGATGCTGCTTTTAGGCTTAGACCGAGCATTCCCACTATTTGGGGGGAGGGTATCTCTCTGCTTAAATAAAAAGTATCTGGGAAGATTATTATATACATTTACTTAGTTTCTTTAATAAATGCATGTTTTCTTCGATGAAAGTAAAATTCGTTCGATAATGACGTCTGGGAGAGCCAAAGTACCCTACGTTGACAAATTCCTAACCTACGTCGGATTTCGCTACGCTCCTTTCCCCAACTAGCGGAGAAAGGAGGTATTTCTTGGGCGACGAACAGGCGATTTGAATTTAGCTCAGAGGCGTCATTTAGGCTTGAGGATCTTTTACATGCAAGTAAATCTACTAACATGGGAGAGCCGGCTTTACTTCCCCTCCGAAGGAAGGCGCACGAAGGATTTTTTCGCTTAAAAATCCAGGGCTTCGATCGGTTAAAACCCGCCAACTTGGGTATAACAGCCCGAAACGCTAACACCATCGCCGCCGCCAAAATGAACCACGATGCCCAGAGGTGAAAGGCAAGTGGCCTGACCTTACCACAACAGATCGCTCCAAACGTTTGCATTGTGTTAAATATGTGTTTGAATTATTCCTGTGAGAATAATTTGGGGGATCATGACCTCGTAACGCGTCCTAAGCGACTCTCCGCCCCTGGGATGAGCCAATGCTGTTCCGAATCACAATCATAATCACTGTCACCGCGCCCATTCCCCCCACTGCCACAATCTTCCGCCTCCTCCTACACTGGCATCGCCGTGCATTACCACCGACGCGTGGGGGCAATCTCCGACCACATTCTTTCCAAATTGAGATTCACGTTGCGGCAGATGGCTTATTTCAGCGGGAACAACACCTGGGTGGGGCCTATTCAAACATGATGAGCTGGCGATGAATTATGCGGCGCTTTTACCACGGTTCTTTATCTCAATTATTGGACGGTTTCTCCTGTCGAGAGTTCTCTATCGGCGGGTGATCGTCGATTCGTTGAAAGAGTAATCATTGTATCGGATTTCTTCCTTCGTGTAACACGGCGGAGTGATTTATAAGGGAGCGCGTCTTGTCGGGAGTGTAAGTTCTGCCCATTGAAGATGTATCGACCAGACATTTGCGGAGGAGTGTATCGTGTGCTGAATTATGGTCGCTACCAGAAATGGTAAAGTTTGCAGAAGTGAAGTATTGTGCTATATGAATGAAGTGAAAATGAGCAGCACTACAAAAATATCTCAACATTTCAAGTGCACTGAATTTGAAATTGTTTTTGTAGATTGTCCTGCTTTTTCTTAAAGTTTGTATCAGACTATTACGCCGCATCAATCGAACTATTGTTTCGTTAGTATTGCATTGCTTGAGAGAGTTTGCAAAAGAAAAAAAAACAGCATAGTACAGGTAGACAGCAAAGTTTCGTATTCGTGTAATGAAAGCTACGGTTTAATTGCGAAATTGAGCCAGACACCGATGAAGTGCGTGCAATGAGGACATTGTCTAAGGCGGCCGGAAACTCTGTTCTTTGCCGCTCCTTTCGCCTCGCCCGTCTCCTACGGCGTCGCAGCCCCCACATCCTCATTCCTCTCCACGGCGATCACCCAGACGTGCCGCCCACGCCCGCGTCCCACGGTACCCAAGCCATGCCTCGATCTTCATCGGCCCATCCTCCATCATCACTCAACCTCTACCCCCTTCTTCCCTACCCCCCACCTCACCACGCCTCACCCTCCCACCGCTCCAAACGTCTCCCGCCCTTGCTCGCGCCATCCGACCTCTGTCTCAACCTCCATCGCCCCCATTCCTCCAATCCTCTCCCCCCTCTGCCCTTACAGCCCTCTCCACCTCCACCAACCTTCCTCTGAAGTTGCCTTCACGGCTGACGTGCCCTCGTCACATCCTCACATCCCTTGCGATCACATCCTTCCAACTTCCTTGCCTGAGTCAACCTTAGATATCACTTCACTCTCCACGCTTCCTAGCAACCTTAACTCACACCACCTTCACCACCCACGCCAAGATATTCTTACACCCTCAACGCAATCGCGTCTACTTCTCATACCAATCCATTACGCATATGCTCATGTTCTTCGCCGTCCACACCACTCACGGCACCCCCCCTCCCACCATCAACAAGAAATTTGCAACACCATCGTCTCCACGGATCCTACTGCCCACACAGTTCACGCTGCCGACCCCACCAGCAAAACCGCCCTGACAGATCGCTACAGTCTTCACTCTCCATCGTCCCCCCACTGCATACAATGCCTGCAACGCCGAAACGCCTTCACTATCTTCTAAATTCTTGGGTCCTAAAGTAGCTCACATTGCTTCCAACACCCTCTCCGCTAATTTCGTCCACACCACCCACACGTTGTAAATTTCTCTCACTCTCCACATCGCTAACACTGACCACATCACCTCACCACTACTGCCCTCTCCGCTAACACCATCATTCGCAACTCCATCACCTCCGACACCGCCCCACGCCCACACCGCCCCACGCCCACTACCGCCCAGCGCCCACTACCGCCGACGCCACACGCGCCGCGCCGCCACACGCCCCACGGCCCAAGTACGCCCCACGCCCAGACCGGGCCCAAACGCCACACCGCCCATCCAACCCCATGCACACGGTCGCCATTGTCTCACCGCTCACAACCGAATATCACCTCACCACCACTGCCACAACCGTCCCTCTCCCCCAACACAATCGTTTGGATCTCCATAGCTCAAACAACTACCAATCCCACACCGCCCCAACACCCAACCACGTCACGGCCCACACAACCAAACGACCACATTGATTTGACCGCTCATACTGCTAATACGGACCACATCGTCTCACCACCACTCCCTACCCACCCTCCGCTAACACCAGCATTCGCATCTCCCACGCCTCCGAAACAGCCAGGGCCCCAGCGGAAGCGAGGCGTTCACGGGCATACACGGCGGATACACAGCACTTACTCCCAAGGTGGCGCGCATCAGAAGTTGGGCAGAATAATTATATAGCATTTTAAAATGGGTTTATCCTTTAATGAAGGAGGGCAGCATGCATAATTGCGGGGGGGCCTTGCTTCTTGCACGCAAAGATTGGCGGCGCAGCATAATAATCCGCAACAATGGAGCGACCGGCGCGCTTCGGCAGGCGGGCGGCGTTGCGACAAAGCCGTGAGAGAGTGTGGGCGGCGCGGGTGGTGTGGGGGTGAGGGAAGGCAGCGCGCCTCGGGCGTCGGGTGCTGGCGACAATCGGGCCAAGAGACACGAACTCTGCGGCGAGGGTCGCCGAACGTTACCGTCTCGGGGCTTTAGTATGGTTTCAGTACGGTTGGGGGCGGGCTTCTACATTACACAACGTATTTGTTGTAGAAATAGAATCATTTGGCGTAGTTTTAATATAATTTATTTCCGCATGAAACTGTTTTGGGCGTTTTGATGACATCGTGATACCTACAATCAAATAAGAAATTTTTAAATTACCACTTGTGGTAGGAAAATGTATACTTCAAGTAACTGAACCTCCCCATAAATAGTGTCACATTGAAGGATAGTTTGGCCACAGAGTCTTCTTGACAGACCAAGTCAAAACATTCGAAATAAAGAAAAAAAGATGTATATACATTAACATTTGAATTAAATTTGAACTAAATGACTTATAACTGACGTAATTCACAAAAACATAATACAATTCTAATAAAACAGTAGTCCTTGTTTTAAAACAATATGTGAAGACTCGCTCAGGGCAAACGTAGACAAAAAGGAAGTGCTTTTCCCAAAACGATACTGAACTGACATGAAATAAACAATCTACTGATTCAACTGATGGGCAATAGTGGATGGTATAGGTAAAATTGTTGTATGTTTTCAGAGAATACGAAGAGATCCTAGTAATGCGAAGTATCACAGGGAATTTGAATGAGGTTAGAAATAAATTAAAGATCTAAATATAAAATTTCCAATGTAGAGCAATTTAAAGGAACATAACAGGTTTTGAGATTTCCGGAGTTGTCAAAAAAAATCTACATATTTTTTTAATAGTAGAAATAAGTAACATCTGAAAAATTAAGGATTTTAAAGTAACATGAAGTTCCAATACAATTTGATTAACCTGATATCACCAAGTAGAAACAAGAGCTTTCAAAAAACATTTTAGAATTTTAATGAATCAAATGCCGAATAAGCCTAAAGGCTTGAATTTTCAACACTCGAATGTTTTTCCTAGTGCGGGAGGTTCAAGTATTCGAATAACTATTCTCCACAAACATCAAAGAGCAATGAGAGATTTGTGAGCGAATATGTGAACGAACCGTCCCCAAGGCACTTAAAACACAATGGCGAATCCACATCAGGTGGAGAATTGTGAATGAGGGAAACGAAGAAAGAAAAATTCTAGAAACTCTCAAATCGAGCAAGAAGAATCAAAAGCTTACAAAACATTAATCCAAGTTTCCACAAATTCAAGATAAAGGAAAAGCACGAAAAGTTGAATTTTAGAATTTTGAAATTTTGATATTAGAGACATTTGAGAACAAATAGATTCAAATGTTCCTTTGCAAAAAAAGTTATGTTTATACATAAAGGATTTGCAATGCCCGATTGCAATGAAGTGAGCGTTAGTAGTATGTAAAAATAATACACTCGCCATCAGTTAACGAATCGAATAAGCAAGCCTTTCCCTACGCTACATCCGCAAATGAAATACGATGACGAATCAATATAATGTGGAGGAATCCGAATGACGGCAACGGAGAAAATAAGATCTCTAGTGACACTCAAATCAAGGGAAAAGAATCAAGATGGTAAAAAATATTAAACCAGGGATTCAAAAATTCCAAGTACATTAAAACTGAGGAATGTCGAATTTTAGAATTTGGAGGTTTTAAGATTCGAGATCAGATATATCCAAATGTTCCATCCCGAGAGAGAGAAATATGTTCATATTTCTGATATAGACAAAGGATATGTAATGACTGAGGTGCAAATATGCCAATACTACACCGCTGCCAGTTAACCGAATCGCCTCTATCAGCCAGCCCTGCCCGACGCGCTGCCCGTTCTTGAAATACGATGACGAATCCTCCTCGAGTGATGAGGACTGAGGACGGGCAGCGGCGGCTGAGTTGTGGGCGCAGCGCGATGGCCGTGCGGCGCTGAGGTATGACAAGCGGTGGGCAATGAGTGATGAGTGCAGGGTAATGGGCGACAGAAATCGAGGCGGCGATGTACGCCGGTGATGAGCGCGTAGGCGTGCGGATGGCAGTTTGATGGAGGCGAACGGCGGGGAGGGTTTTTTAAAAAATAGTACTGGTTCCAAGGAAGAGGGCGTGTTCGAGACTTTACCCAGCTGTAACGAAGGAATAAAACATTTCGTGTGCACTGCGGCAGGCTAAAGTACTTCTTTTGTTAGCTGCTTGCTTTTTTCGTGTCGTCCTTGAATTAACAAGTTATTCATTCTCTTTCGGTTTCTAATTTCGAAAGTTAGGCGACCAGTGATGATATTTTTTAATATTACGGATTATAATGAAGTGCCTGGTGAACATCCTAATATTACGAAGAAATGACATTCTCTGCGTACAAGTTCCCCGAATTTCTAACATTTTAGCAACATTTACTCGCGAAATTAATGAGTTAGCATTTATCTTTGACACATCTTTTTTGTTTCTAATTGGAAGGTTCGTCAGTTGTAATATTAAAATGCGTATATCTTCTACGCTAAAGTGACATTTGTAGGAATGACATTTTGGGTTCACCAGAGCCCGGGGGTTGTCTTCCTAATTTATATGACGACTTGCATTATTCGTGACAGTTTAATTAGCACATAATTGTTAGAATTTTTTTCGAAACGAAGTTTGTGAATTATAAAACAATTAATGCGCTTCAAATGTAAGTAATTAGACGTGTATACGGATTATATGTAATTAGATATGTATATGATTTATGGAATTTGTATATGGATTAATATGACCACAGACCATGTATATTCTGAAATTAGAACGTGTTCAATTTTAGAATATAGTTGTATCGTTGTCCACAACTAAATAATCTCAAAAACGAAATCGCTAGCCCCAAAACCTTCATGTCGCCACAGTGTTGTAGATAAAGTGTTGTTGATAAATACTGATAAATGTTATCTGTTATAATTTTCATTGAAATGGACACAATGTTTCCGAGTCATCGCAGCGCCCTTCAAAGTCAACGAAGTCGCTCCGGGGCGTGGGAGGGGTGTCGGGTGGCCAGGCGGCAGATGCCCTCAGAAGGGTGAGCGGGGCGTTGCGGTGGCCGGCGGCGGGTCGGCCGTTACCCGCAGGGCGCGGCCCTTTCAGCCCGCACAATGAGCGGCGGGCAATGAACCGAGGACCGTTGGCCCGTGAGGCCCCGGCCAGGAGGCGGCGCAGGGCGTCAGGCGCTCCGCTCTGGTCAATTGCGAGGTGTCGTGCACCACCCCGCACCAACTCGCACGAGCCCGCACCACTCTGCACCACCTCGCTCCAACGCTCCAAAACGCACCAACACGCACAAACGTATACCACCTGCTGGCCAATCCACACCATTTCGCTTCAATGCGAACGAACATGTACTACCCCGCACCAACCCCACGCGACTTTGCGCCATTCCAACACGCACCGTGATACGCCAACCCGTTCCATCCTGCAACAACGTGGGTTGTCAACCCGCACCAACCTATACCAATGCCAACCCACCCATAACCGTCCACAGCACTTGGCACTAACGTAGACCGCCGGGCAGCCCGAGAACCAATGTCCATTGTGGAGCACCACCGCCGTCACCGTTTTACGTCATGCAGCATTTTTCAGCACGCGCCAGCCACGACCTTTCGGTAAACAATCCAAAGTGCTGATCTTGTTATCAAAAGCATCAAATAATCGACATGCGGGTTCTTGAATCCAGGATACGGATACTAATGATTAATGTCTAATCATCGCCATTGATTACACAAATAGCCCCAAAGCGGACTTAAACATTCGAAAAATCGATACATTCTAATAATCGGAACTTCCAAATCAATGATTTTTTTCACCCCGGAAGGATGAAATTCTTCTCTTCAAAACGATGCAGATGAAAAGTATTTTTTTGCAATTCCCCATATCATTAGAACAAAAATATATTTTGAAGCCTAGGAATCATGAATTTCAAATCCACTGAATGCGACATTTCCTCACACAACCGTTACTTTCTCCAAACATTGTGACGAATCAGACCTCGCTGTCGACGTTTGGAGGAAATATAATTTCGCACATATAAAAAATATCTTTGGGCTTCTCTGAAGCAAATAGTAGCGTGATTATTCTTTCTTGTTTCAGCAATAAAACAAGTCACAAATTTTAAACAAGAACAAATTTGCATGTTTGAGTAATCTAATCCTTGGTAATCTTTACGTTTAATTGTTGGTTCAGAAAACAACCCAAATTCATAAACCATACATGCAGATCAATTACAATTCCAAATAGGAATGGTACAACTAATGTTTTTTCTTAAATAAATTCATAACATTTTACAGTACCTTCTAATGTGATACTCTTTTGGCAACTGTGCCTTAATCAAAATGTACATTTTTTTTCTTTAGCAACTATGCAAATTAATCGTATCTCATCTTATTTCTTAATGACTATATACTCGTATTTAAAATTTTTTCGTCTCCTCAACTCACTACCTTTAGAAACACGCACCGAAGACCACAACCATTTTCAAATGATTGATTCATTCATTGTGTGGAGTTTCCGAGAAGGTCATTAGTACGTGTGGGCTTGTTATAACCCGGGAGAAGTTCCACATCAGCTGGATCGTGCAAATCTACACATCGGCTTGTGGGATCCCACCTCCAGGTATCTCCCCTCAGCAAGGCAAGTCAGCCAGGAGATGCTCTAAGGAATCTCCCGCATGTGTGGTAGAGCAGTTCATGCACGTGTGTATGTGTAAGGGAAAAAGATAGGACAAGAATGAGGAAGGAACGATCGCGTTTGGTCCGAGGCCCGTTACTTGGGCTCGGGTATTCGCAAGCTAATTATCGGAGGTTAAATGAAAAACTTCCGACCAGAGCAGCCGGCCGCTAAATTTCACCTCCAGACAGTGGTTGAAATCGACCTTGCTATTTAGGTGGTGTGGAAAAAAACGCCATCGTTGGGTCCCGAACCCTTGGACCTCCCGGTCAAAGTCGCAACGGCACATCCACTCACAACAACCCAAGCGCAGCTGTGACGGCTTCCTGAACTCGCCCCCCCCCCCCGCAGCTGTTTACACTCCGCGGCGCGGTTGATTGACATACATATGGCCTGCTTTGTTTGAAAATAATTCGCTGCGATGGAAAGGAACAAGACGAATTACGATGAATTACGCGTGGTCGAGCGTTGCTCCGGGACAAAACGTCACTCTGTCCATGCATCATCAATTACGATTTCCTTTCTGGCGTTCCGGGAATTACTTCTCACGTGGAACGTTTTGCGGTCAGGCGAGAGTACAGTAGTATTAGGTTGTTCAAATGCGCGTGGTAGTACAAACGACCAGAGCGGGAAAGGCACGGCTCGTTAAGTACAACCTGTCAATCATCCTGAAATCGGTGTAATTAATGCGCTACCGCTGTTTTTCCTCGAATTGGAATGTATCGAATTCTAAAATACATTATTTGAAGGTGAACGTCCTCATATTTGACAAACCACACTTCGAAATCAGAAGTAATGAATACAACGAATGACAAATTACGCGTGAATAAAATCAGTTCAATGTTCTTAACATGACTAATACTTCTTACTCTTACGACTTACTTCTACGACTAATACGACTTACTTCTTCATTACTTTACCGATTTGTACTCAAAGGTACGATGGGTAGAGATAACTTTTTGAATTGCGTCATAGCCTTCATCTGATCGTAGAGTCCTGGACACTTATTAGCCCAGGTAGAGTTCAAAAGCCAGTGGAGTAATAGGAAAGACACATTAGAACACAGGATAAAATTAAAAGTGCTTTTAGAATTCTATACTCATTTGCACTTCAACTCTTATCAATTGGCAAGATTTGCGATTTTCTCTTGTTTTATTCAAACAATGTCGACTTTCTCTGATTACTATTCCAAGAGTTCCTGTTTGCCATAACACATGCTACTCAACAATTTGAAACAATAGTATATTTTGAAACCTTTTTTGAGTAATGAATCGCACGGAAGACTATTGAAGTAAGGGATTCTTATTTACCTTACTATTCCCAACCCATTGATAAGCAACCATAATTCCTTGCTTCTATGATTGCTATTCCGGCTTAAATCGACAAATTGCTCGGGCTGTGCTACAAAAGAGAATCTGTTCATTCTATAAATAGTCCGTGAAACCAACTGAAGTGTTGATTGCGCAAACTAAAAGCATATTACTAATTTCCAATGGGCGCAGAAATTCAACAAAAAATAAGCAGCCTCCAGCAATGTAAGAGGTATCTTCGGTGTCGTTAAATATTCAGAAACTTTGAGAAAATCATTCTCAGTGAGGCACTGCTTACGACACATGCCATGCAGTCGCCATGTGAAAGCAAGGTTCCAAGGAAGAAGCCATCCCCTATATACATGAATCGCTATAGAGTAACTGTTTGACGCTCTTGATATGTAAAGAACTTTAACATGGGGCGAATATGACACATTCCCATTAGCGTACCTAGCCTACTTGATCTGCCTGACCTTTTTCTTTCATGACACTGCACTGTATAAACTGAGACGATTTTGTATTATAAATCTACAGCTTCACTTTGTCCCTGCCGGGAATCATACTCAGGGTCGCCTCAGACAAAACTAGCACGCTGACCACGAAGCACACAAGGGGTGGTTCATATTTTTCGCTCGTTTCTGCTCTTCATTAGCGTCCGCATTCTTTATATTTTCTTGTGTGAAATTGCGCGTTTGAATCTTGAAATTGTTGATGTTGATCCGCCTTCTCAGACAGTCATAAATGTGAAGATAGCATCTAGGCGTGTGAAAACCCGAGAAATAATAAAACAATAGTGACTTGATGTTCGCATGGTGATAGACCTTGTTCACAGTTTCCTATGTAATTGTCCAATTAAACAAATATTGAAACACATACTTACGATTAAAACAAAATGCATGATTTTTAAAAGCGATTAAACTGGTGTTTATACACGGGTGTCTGAGTGCAGGAGCGTGTGTTTTAGTGGCAGTGAATTAGGCACGGCCGAGTAATAAGGTTGTTTGGAAGGCGTAGTTGCAAAGTACGAGTCTGATCCAGAGGAATGGATGTCGGACCAAAGACAAGAACATCTTGCGTAGGCGTACCATCGCTGAGTAGTGTAAGACAATGATGAAGTTGATATCCACGGGCATTGTTGTGCACAGCGATCACAACCCCGGTGTGGAGGTGGTGACAAAATGGGCTCAGAGTGAACAGATTAGGAATAGTAGTGCTATACGGCTGTAATCTGGAGTAAGTACAGGCCGTTGTGGGACCAGGAACCGCAGTGTAGTCTTGAGCGGGCAGACGTGATTTGGAAATGACGACTAGGTATGTTGTCAGGAGCGTCGCTTCGTTGTGGATGCGACAGCGGGGTCATCTAGAGGGCGACTTGCTGAGAAAGGAGGGTTGCTGAGGAGGTCTGGTTGCAGAGGTGAATACGAAAGAATGGGGCCAAGGAGCATTTCAACGTGGCGCCGTCGATATGCAGGAGCGAATGTGCTAGCGGAGGTATAAGGAAGCGTAGGTATCTCACTTGGGGTGGGCATAGTGAGGGGGCGTGGCGGGGAAGTGGATATTGAGGTTGGGAGTGGACAGGACATGTTGGACGTGGGGGTGCGTGTTTGGCGAGCAAGCATTGTGTAGACGTTACGACAAGGGACACTGGTGTGTAATTGTTGGCTTGGGAATGCCACAGCGAGGGGTAGAGGCAGAAATGGCAAAGGAAAGAAAGTTGGTATGGTGTACGATAATGGTGTGGTTGGGACGGGGTGGATTTGTTCTGTCGGGCGTATGCGGGAGATGGCGGGGACGTGTGCTTTGGTGTGCAAGAATTAGGCGTACTGACGTGATGAGCAGGCGCCAAATGGTAGCTGCTGTCTTGGCTAAATGTCTTGGTGGAAGAAGGAATTCGCAATGGCATTTGGGGGTGGAAGCGCAGCTGTTATGGGGGACTGGGGACGAGTGGGTAGCGGCGATTCGAGTTCGTGTGGACGGGTGGGCGTGGGTACATGTGCTGTGCGTACATGTACGTGGGTGCGTGGAGGTGACAAGCACCATTGGTGGGGATTTGATAGCGGGGGAATGAGCCGGCATGGGTAACTCGATGTGAAGGAACTGTTGTGAAGGGGTCCGGCCAAAAAGTTGGTAGCGACGTTCCGCTTTGCAATGGACGTGATGTAAAGTTGACGAATAGGGGCGCTTGTGAGAAAGTGACTGCGGAGTAAGGAACAGCTAGGACATCTCGGTGTGGAGCTAGGGATGGTAAAGGGGCAGTGAAGGAATGGCTAGCGGGATTTCGAGTTAGCGTGAACGTAGACATATGTGGAGGGGCGTGGGCGCGACGAGGACGTGACGTCTGAATTGAAGGTGATGGCGTCGTAATGACCCAACACGGGCGTCTCGGTGTGAAGGCGGAGATGGCAAGGGGTCTGTTGAAGGAGTGAATAGAGAGTTGCGTTCGGCTTTGCTGCGAACTGATCGATGCAGGCTAGTGTGAATCTGAAGGGGCAGCAAGGACGTCTCGGTGTGGAGGCAGGGATGGTAAAGTCAGCTGTCGATGCAGTAGTTTCGCCTTGGCGGGACGGGTCGGTTCAGGCGTTTGAGGAGGCGCGTGGTCGGAGTTGTGTTGACGGAGGAATGAGCCAGCAAGGGCTTAGCGATGTGGAGGCGGAGTTGTCAAAGAGAATAGGCGAAAGTGTTGGTAGCGGCGCTCCGCCTTGCCCTGGAAAGGTACGCGCAGACATAAATATGTCGTGAAATGGACGACGGAGTCCCACTAGTTTGAATGTGAAGGCCAAGTGAGGGGTAGCAAGGATATACGAAGTGGAGGCAGAGATGACGAGTCGAAGGAGTGGCTAGCGAGTGGTCGGCTGCACTGGTCGGCTCGGGCGTGTGTGGAGTCGCGTGGGCGTGGCGTGGAGGCATCGGCGGCGAGGGTGTCGGCGCGTGGGCGGTGCGGAAGCGCGAGAATTCATTAGGGCGCGTTGCGGACGCCGCCGCCCGCCTCTCTGCCCCTTCGCGAATAACGGTCCGTTTGTTAATGCCCGCTCGATAAATTTTTACTCGCTTTCACGGCTGTCAGATCGAAGTGCCTCGTAAGTTAACGATTAAAAAAGCGCGAGCAGGCGGCGGAGGAACTCTGGGGGGGGGGTAGCCGCGAAGGAGGTGAAGTACGCAAAGGTGAGGTGAGGGGCGATATAGGGAGTATGAGAAGAGGGAAGGGAGAAGATGGAGAGGGAGTGGTTGAGAGGGCGATAGAGTGGCGTGCGCGTGTGAGGAGGCAGGTGAGGAGGCAGTGAGGAAGAAAGAGGTGAATTGCGAGCGCGGGTTGATGGCCGGTGAGGAAGCGGGCGAGAGACCTGGCCAGAGAACGAGCGACTGTGCGACGACCTGACGAACGGATGTCGAGGCGCGTGGTAGGCAAGGAGCGGCGGTGCCGTGGATGGGCAGGTGCGTAAGGCGGGCGCGCACCACACCGTTTCTGCCGTGGGGGCAAGGATCCCGGGCGCCCCCCCCCCTCGACGCCCACTCCCCTAACGAGGGCGCCCCGCTGTCCGCAGCGGGGCACGCGACGCCCGCCGAGCCGCACGCCACCGTATCACTCGCCCGCCGCCGCCCGCGGGCGGGGCGCCCCGGCGCGCGGAGGCGCCCGACGCCCGCGACGCGACGACGCGAAGGCGACCGCTGCTGCGATTGGAGTGGCGCGGAGGCGCCGGAGGAGACGGTGACTCCGCAACGGCACGAACGGCATTTCATTGACTTGTTGTGGTTTTGGGGCCATTCAATTGCTACGGGCATCGGATATGGAAAGAGAAAGCGATGGGAAGGTGTGATCGAACGCGCTCATTGACCTGTTGTGAATGGAGGGTTCTTGTCCGACATCACCGAGGCAACGGATATCACTGTTCAAGGTTGTCTTTTCGCTCTCATTGCATTACGACGCAAATTTGCTTCTTTCAGCAAACTTTCCGGCATCTTTCAGTCTTTCCGGAATCGATACCGTGCCCGCGCAATCACCGGCACATTGGAACGTAAGGATTTTTTAAATATCAATAAAAATTGTACTTCCATCTCATTTTTTGCCTTTCACAGGTGTTCATTTTACAAGTTAAAACTACAATAGAAGTGCTCACCATCATGAAATTGTTGGGCTGTTTAATAAGTGAACGTAATAAAGTTCAAAGCAGTTCCCAAAACGAAAAGAAAAGTAGAAGGAAAAAGATTACAATGTACATAATTTTTTTTCATATAATGCTCAGAGCGTGTGGTATAGAGACCGTGCGTGGCAGCTGTAGTGAAGCAAAACGAGCAGGGCGAGGGGCGTGGGCGCTGAGCGGGTGCGTGGTCGCGGCGCCCGCCCGCCGTTTGGCCATCTATTACCGCGGCCCCCGCGGGCGCGCCCCGACGCGACGCAGGCAGGCCTCGGGCCGTCGGCCGGCGCTGCTCCTCCCTCAGTCCACCCATCCACCCACCACCCAATCGCCCATCCACTCACACCGGAAAAGGGGGCCCTGTGCATCAACTGACGCAGTGCCTCTGACCGGGACGTTCTAGGGTACGAGTTCCGACGACGGTAGCACTTTCGATGCTAGCTTGTCAGCTAGGTCGAATGCAGCCGCTGTATGAAAGAGAATTCGAGTAATCTGTTGCTGTGATCGATAGCTTTCCATGCTTTCTCCGACCAGGGGAATGCCGGAGCGGTTCCCAAACAAACGAACCACGGACCGCGCACTATCTTTCCTTCCGTCTCCTTGTCCTATCATCGTCCTTACTTTCACACACAGTTACACGCACTACACCACCACACAAGTCGAGGGACAACTCGGGAGCGTAGAGCTTGTCCCGGCTGAGAAAGTACCACGCTAGTGGGAGATACCTGGAAAAATCTACGAATCTTGACACCGAATCTCGCCATCCAGCGTGGAAAAATCATCGCCACCTCCAGAGATGAATATATGTGCACTATACTTATGGGACTAATGACCTTAACAGTTGACGAGCCCGATATCACAAATCAATCAGTCCATCCCCAAATCCAACTCCCACCACGCCTCCCGACCGCGCGTGCCTACGCCATCGCCTCTTGGTCTAGTCCCATTCCGTTCCGACTAGCTCTACCCACCCAACTGTCCGTCCGTCCATCTAATGATCATCCGACTGACTCACTCATGGACCTGGACGCCTGTCCACCGAATCATCCGTTTTGGTTCGTCCACACACCCAATCTTTTTCCGTTCGCTTCCTTTGCTCACCCATCTGTCCATCCATTGCCCCACTGTCCGGCTTCCTGTGTGATGGTTGGCTAGTAGGCAGAACTCCGAACTTCCAAACTGTTCTCCTTATGACTAAAATTCATTCTCCACTTTTCATTTCGCATCATCACTCACCAACTACCACTTCCAAGCTATTGATTGTCACATATCACTAAAAAGTCATTTCTTGCATTCTTATTTCGATTTTTTCCCGAAATTCTTTGAAACGTTAGCGATGAACAGGGAGAGACATTCTACAAGGACATTACGATTTTGGATACCTGTTGACAACTGGGATCCGCAATGGTAGCTAACACTGATGGTTTCTGAAGAAAATATGTGACACATAAAAGTAATAACATATTATTATATTTAATATTCCATCATAAATTAAAATTATTGATAAGAAATGAGGTGTCCTGAATTACCTGGCCAGTTCTTTCAAAACTGATGAAATATTCATAATTAAAAGTTGTTCGAGAAAGTACTTTTTTGTTTCTAGGTTTGAGTTCAACGCTCCAAAATTATTTTTACACTATTAATTTCATTGATGATACTAAGAGGTCCATTGTCACACACACACACACACACACATCGGCTCTGCTTACTCCCCAACGGGAACACATTTTTTAGTGATTTTTCTCAATCCCAACGAATACACGAACCGCCATGAGGTTCTCCGGCATGTAAAATTTGAAGAGACATCAAGATGTCAACCTCCCGGGAATTTTAGTTAAAGACACAGCAACACTTGTACATTTTATAGAAGTTAACGCGGTGTAGGTGGTACATTAGGAAATGTTAAGTTATGCCGCAGTTCTCCATGATTACAATAATATTGTCTGTCAGTATTCTTTGAAACGACGGCAGGGGCAAAGGCTCTGACGGCGGTTAGAGCAGGTAGCAAGCATTGTAGTTGATGGTTCCCTTCGTTAGATATAAAAATGCAGGCTTGCGGGGACTTCCTGCTTTTACCCGCCAGCTCAGGAGCATTTACATAATAGTTCTTTCCCATGAATTTCTGACTTATGAAAAACGCGAGAGGATGTTTGTATACACCATGTTATCATTTCAGCCTTATTTTTACTAAACGATTAATTCTCATGGATATATGTTATACTGAAACTGTCTTTAGTAAAAATACGAAATGAGAATATATACGAAAAATACACCATATTTTTAAGACTTCTGTCTTAAAAATTAACTGTATTAACAATTAACGATAACAAAAAAATCTAACTGCTCACAAGTTACAACAACTTCTTGAGCAGTTAGAAGAAGCTAATGCTCCTAGCGTAACAAACATATATTTGCATAAACCCACATTTCCGTGGATATGCGAATCTTCCGAACTTGCCTCCATTACCACTCAAAGAGTTCTGCTTGACTTTTCAGGATTTTCTATCATTAAGCCCCGTTGCTAGGAGAGAACAACTAACGATAACCCGCGATCTTCTAACATGGTACCCCGTTTACTATATCGCGTGTGGGTTGCAACAGTGGCACAACTCAGAAAATAGGAATTTTGAGTTAATGTACTTTCCAGAAGTGCATATTGGTCTACTTTCCAACAGCGGCAACAGCAGCATATCTTACAGTCCAATATTCCCAGAGACATGCCCCTACAAAGACCGCCCAGATTTTTTGTTTGTAACCTTTCATTTGGTAAAATTGATTTAAATAATTATTGATGTTAAAATTATGTAATTATTTAGAAAATAATATTGTATAGTTTCATAAATACACTACAAAAATAATATATACTATATTTACTACATATTACTATTTAACGAAACTCTCTGATGGCCCACTCCAAAATGATCGGCTGGATCCGCCCCCTGAATATTCCACCAACAAATGGTAAAAGTGCGAATGCAAGAATCACGCAATTCAATACTAGGTGAAAACTTCAAACACATTTATCTCTGCACCTAATATTTTGAATTGTACTACTATTGCAGCCCACGAACGATATAGAGTCAACTGGCAACTGTGACTCCATTTCGTTCCGCTTGATGCAACCCCGGGGAGAACCTCCCAGATATCCCCACAAGCGGGAGCCGGGCGTGCCTCCCGGCGAGCGGGCCCGCGACGCGCGCCGAGCCTTCGCCCCGAGCCCGCGGGCCCGCGCGCAGCTATCTGCGTTTTCCCACAGACACAAATTCTTCCGGCAAGAATGCTAAAGGAATTCGTAGCTCGACGTTCTTATTACGTCGCTCGGCTTCCCGGTGCTCTGCGTGCGGCTGGCAGAAGCCTCCAGAACGCACGGCCCCCGGGCGCGGAGGAAGTGGCTTCGAGGCGCACGCGGCCCTCTTTTGTTTTCGTGACGGCCGGTGACGGTGGGCCCCCATGCCCGCGGGCCCCGGAAAAGGGGGAGGGAGGGGTCCCTTTCGGGGCAACGGAAGCTCCGACGTTTCCGTTCGTTCGGAAGCTCATATTTTTTTGTGGTTTTGTTTTGTTTATTTTAATTTTTGTTTTAGATTGGTTTTGTTTTAGTTTTATTTTTAAGTAAAAATTATGTTTCGCTTATGTCGATTACGTGTTGTTTTGTTTGTTTTATATTAAACCAATATTAGAAACTTGGCATTCTTCGCGCATTTATATATCACAATCATGCATTGGGAAGCTGGCTTTCACGTTGATAAATTCATGTACATCATATATTTATCTCAATCTAATGTTGCTGACTACTGAAGCTCAATATCTGACAACCTTTTTTATCGTAATTTTAATTATTTTAGTTACTTAAGTATGTTTGATCGTCATTCATGGTGGCAGAGGTAGATGACTGGGACAGTAGCTGGCCTGCAAGAGACTTACCAATTCGATCTATCACTTGTATGAAGAATGATATTGAAAATCGAATGACAAGAAATGGCATGTGGGGCCAAATGTTGCATTGCCGTTTACGAGTGCAGCACCCGGCTATGGATTCCACAGCTAAGAATAGCGACAGACTCTCAAGATATTCTTCTCTTCTGTCAATCAATTGCTCGACAATAATTTCACATCACCTATTCTTAACGTCGGGGTCTGTAGTACACGAAAGGTTTTCAGACGTTAATAATGCAGAATATGAATCGGCTGTTCGAGTGACCAAATTTGTTGGCGTGTGCCCCGCGCATCGGTCGCATCGGTCGTAAGGATTGTAGGTTCAAACTCCTCCCTTCTTATGGATGTTTATTACTTGCATTTAGTGCTATCCCTGATATAAAAGCTCTCATGAGTGCCAGTATGGTTCTAGAAATTACCATTTTAATGTTGCATTATTAGTGCAAATTCTCGTGATTACCTCCCCCAATTCGTCAAAAATTATCACTTCCTGATCATCTTTAAAGAGTGAGAGTTCCTGACGACTTTAAAAATATTCAATACCTTTAACTGGGATAGAACATCGTACATTTATTAATAACTCCGTTACCTTCCACCTGTCTGTCAATGTACCTTGTGTCCTCTGATTTGTCTCCATTCGCTGATTTTTCTGAGGGCCCATTGTCCACTGTCAATCGCTTCCTCGTGTCGTGCGTGCCGCTCTCCCTGCCCTGAGTGACTCACGGGGCGCCACCGCCTCATCCCGTGCGAGGTGAGCGGCCCCGGCGCGCAGCGGCGCACAGTCAAAGCTCTCAGCTCGTTGCCTTAAGTGTCTCTGGCGGTGGCGTGCGGCGCCGCACCTCATGGGCGGCGGGCAAGGAAGCGTTGGTGTTGCATCATCGTCGGCCCAAACATCCGACCTGACACCCGCCTCGACACTCGCTCAATCCATCGTTCAAACGGTCGCTCAATTGCCTGTCCAAACGCCCGTCCTAACGCTCGTCCAAACGTCCGTAAAAACGCCCTCCCGAACGCCCTCCCGAACGCCCTCCCGAACGCCCTCCCGAACGCCCTCCCAAACGCCCTCCCAAACGCCCTCCCAAACGCCCTCCCAAACGCCCTCGCTCTCACTCACCTCGTGTGCCCACCTTCTCACTCGCCCACCTTGTCTCTCCCTACCTTCTCACGCTTTAGCTCGCCTGTCCACCCGCTTTCTCTCTCACTTGTTCACTCTCTCGCCGTAATGACAACGCGCGAGCGGAGCGTTTTTCAGCGCTCGAGGTAATTCGGTAATTGACTAGGGCGGCCGCTGGCCCCTTGAGTCCTCGTGTGGGGTTAATCGCGCCTGGGGTACGGGCGGTCGGGTGGCGGACGGCACGATGTAGGCGGCAGAGTGAACTCGGCTCGCGGAAAAGACGGGAGAAGGCGAAGCAACACTGTCTTAAATGCAGCTTAGACACATGTCCACATTAGCATTATGGACACATGTGGTGTGAAAATAACCCTGAGAAAATAATTTTTTTTTCTAATATGAAACAAGAATTAGATTTTATCTCGATTAAAAGAAAGAAATGTTACCACGCTGGAAAACAGATTAGATATGATACAAATTAAATATCTCATTTCATAGGGTCCATTAAGGTACTTCTAGCGTATCTATAATCCACAGGACCACATTTAACAAAAATATGAAAAACATTCCTCAAAGATGTTCGTAATGATGATGAATATGATAATATTGGTAATAGATGTAGTTCGTATTTTGATGCAGATCGGACAGTTATAAGTGGAATAAGGGAGAACTAATGTGTAAATTCGTGTTGCGAAAAGGAGTGAAATCAGGGCGAAAACTTTCTCTAACATACACCGAAGAACATACAAATTTACTTTTAACATTGAAAATGTTATAAAAATATGTACGGTGAAGAAGAGTAAAGAAACGTAAGCGTAAAACTTAAACAATAGGACCACATTCAATAACAACTACGAAAAGTATTTTCCATCGATTCCGAGAAATTTCAATAATAATAATAATAATAATAATAATAATAATAATAATAATAATAATAATAATAATAATAACGATAATGATAATAATAATGATAATAATAAAATTTATTAAGCTCATCAAGACACGAAACTGCAAGCAGTACCGCTGGTATATAAATTGAAAAATTAGTTTATAAAAATATATGCTCACAAAAAACAAAGAATTTTTTTTGTAATTTTAAGAGTCTTTTAAACGCCATTTATAAGTTTTGCTTTCGACGACTTCCCTCTGCGCATTGTTTTACATAAGCCAGTTTCAAGGAGAGAGAAATTGTATACGCTTGGGGCGTATAGATGCAGAGACACCATCACCTTTAGGTTATATATAAATTCTGTACAATTTCTTTCTTCTAAATAATGATTCCAAAACTGAATTCCGGAATCATTATTTAACATTTTTTCTACATAAATACAAAAATGTGAACCCCCTCTTTCAAAATTCAAATCCTCGCCTCCTGGTTACTGAGCCCTTTTTCGAACACAAATTCTACACGGGATTAACATACTACATAGATTTTTACACTAGTTTCGCGGTCTCAGAAGCCAAAAGCAGGTCACCTCGAGAAAGGCCATGAGTGCACACTTCATCCGGTTAAGGGCTGACTTTCAGGTAGATTTCTCAGTCGACTTCCCTCCCTTCAATCGATCCTCGGCCCTCTCGATGTGAAACGTTTCATCGTTTATTTTGATGGGATCGGAAGTGAATGGACTCTCACCGCTACCTTTTACTGCCAAAGCCCACCCTTTGAGGAGGCAGGTTTGTTGCCCAACGGTTATTTTTGGCCTTTCCTACGCCTGTCCCCTTGTCCATTTTTAATCTCCTGAATTGTAGGACTTTATTTCCCTCTCGTCGTCGTGTTTCGAAAAACATTTGCATTATGTCTCGTTCTCTTTCGTGACGTTCAGCAGAAGCTATTGCAGCAACATGCTGTCAAACCACATGTTTCACCTCGCCTTCTTACAAATGTCTTTCATTAATTAAAAGATAAAAACTCACATGTAAACATCTTATCCTTAATATGATGTAACACATCACACTGAAAATATTTAATTGATAGTCAAAATTGAAAATGGTTGCGTTCATATTCAACGAAGTCAACAAACGGCCAAATTTATTCTCCGTTTATAGATAGGTAGTTAGGTTTTTATTGTTGTTTTTCGAGAGCGTTTTATGTCGTCACCACTTAACAAGAACCCTCTTGAAAACAATTATGGAGACCACTACGCCCCTTCAGGTTGTGCAACAGAACGAGAGTGAGAAATCGCCTGAACCGCCGCCGCTCCGCCTCCTTGTTTCGCCCGATGTTGGCTGCTTGAATACAGTAGAATACTAATTACACATGGCAATTACCACTGAGATTGGAAAAAACTTGAAAAACCTTAGGTTTATTTTAGGAATAAAATATCAAAATGCAGAGCACAATATACCTTTACCTGCAGTCTCTGAATGTCGACTACAACTGAAAGTGGAAATGAGAAAAGATAAACTGTGTGTTTGACTTGCAGATTCGATGAATAATGAATTCAGGGGAGTCCTAATATTCACAGAATCTGTGACAGCACCTTCCATCATATTTATCCCATTATTATTAATATGAAAGATTTCCAGCAACCTAAAACAATTTAAAGCTATGAAAAACAAATCAAAAACTGTTGGTGGAACTCTGAGCCTCCCCTCACCCTGGTAATGCGAAGGTTAAACACCCTCTTATCACCTTTGATCCTTAAACAACTGTAAGGGTTTGGCGACATGTGGGCCAGCAATCTGCCTGATGAGGTCCCGCCGCTGCGATTGCCGTTCGATCCCCATTTGATCCAAGTAGAATTTAAGTGGAAGAAAGCAGCAGGACCCCTTAGAGTTCTCCTGTTTACTCTACCTTTCATTTTACCACCTTCTTGCTCTTAAACCTTCTAACTTTTTGTGTAAACTCACGTCATCAACATCATTAATATCATAATTACATAAAAATAAAAGGTGAAGACGCGATGACACTAAAATTTCTGGCTTGGAAACTACATCCAGAGCTCACGCCATACGATTAAAGAAATATGGACCCAAAGACCTTCGTGACAGTGTCAGTTTTACCAGTCCAGATAAACACGAGTGCCTGTGACCACAACCTCGCGGGTAACCTGGCACGAAGGAATTCGATCGGCTTCTAATTTTCTTTGGGGTAGAACATCTTTGTCATTCACCGAATTTTTAACGTCTTTGCCCGATTTGTTACAACGGCAAAGGCGATTTTTTTTAATGAATGTAAGATCCAGTAAACCCACAAAGGTAAAACTAGAATTCTGTGGGCGCCTTCGTGGTCACACGCCCGTGAGTCTGGGCGACACCCGGACACGACCCCCTCCAATATTTTCGAGTATATATTGTGGTTTATTATTATTTATTTTTTATAAAATCGTTCATAAAAATTTTCAGTATAAATTGATGACTATATTTGTATTTCCAATTCGTGCATTACACTACACACATGAGGGGAGACCAGTCGTGAGCTTTGAGCTTATCCCAGCTGGGGCATAGTTGGGAGATACCTGGGAATGGGAAAGTCCCATCAAGTTGTCGTAGTCGGCAGCGAATCTCGCCATCCAATGAGGGAAGATCACCGCTATCTCCCACGATGAAATGAAGCACTTCACTTACGGGACAAATGACTTTAGCAGATGACACGCCAGGAAACAATCAATCATTGTCTTTTATAGCATGCACACCATGAAGCAATAACTTGGAATGCACAAAGTGTTTTATAGATCTTAATTAATCAAAAAGTCAAATACGCGTGGGTAAGGAATGACGTTCCCAAACTGCCGGATGTATGGTTACCCTCTCACTGGTTCCCACTAACCGCAGCAACCATCGTCTCCGCGGCTGTCGTTTTCTAAGTTTACTGTCAGAGCACATTATTTAATTCATTATCACTGCGTCGTAACGTGAGAATTTCCGCTAGCAACCTGTTCCTTCAATAAATTAATAAAAAAATTTGCCATGACTTAACTAAAGCTGCGCGGAAGTACACACTCCCTTTGCTATACACATAACTCCACGTGCAAGAGACTCATATGGACACACACATGACGTGTAATCACAGGCGGGTGAAAATGACGCCCATCCTGAGCGTGTCAAAACAAAGACAATTGTAGAGGCTGTGGGTATTGCATTTCTTTAAATGCATTTTAGGCACTTCATAGACACTTCCGTACATTTACCGAGTGGGGAACAATAATGAAACGCCCCCTACGCTCGCTGAGGTTGCACAGCAGAACGAGTGTAAAATATCACTCGAATCGCTTTCTCCTCTGTTGTCTTCATTGTTGCCAACCACAATTTTTACTGCTCGTTCGATATATACGAACTTGATGCGGAGATAATTCAGACTTCCAACAAGTCATGTCTACGAAGTGATGTTCAGTTCATGAAACAGCAGGTCGAAAGCATGAAGCGCTGGTTTTTACGACCAGTGTAAGTGGATTTGACAAGTGCTGAATTAATAAGCAGCGTTCTCGGAAACATTTATCCCAACTAAATCACACAATTTTTTGTCGACACGTTACAGGAACCGTGCTGGAAACAATTATGAAAACCACTACGCCCAGCTGAAAACCGCCACGCCGCAGGGCGTGTGTCACAAATTACCCAAATAGTTTCCTCGCCGTCTTCCACAGCTGTCCTTAAAGGCTTTAGAGCGGCGCCCTCTCCAGAAAAACCAACCTCGGAAAAGGTTGCAGAAAATATTAAACTTTCAATAAATAAACTCGTTTTATTTGTGCATACCATCAGCGCAATTTTAGACGGCGAATTTAGTTCTAAGTGCTCGTTTAAGCGAAAGATAAATGTTTTTGGAATGTGTTGCATCGTGGACTATCGGGAGTCCGTCCGTAGCTAGTGCATGCGAGGCAATGAAAACGTGACGAAGAGTGGGGTACTGCGAGTTGGGTGAGGATAGCGTGCTCCTATTCGGGTTGTGTTGGCAGTGTCCGCGGCTATTACCTAAGCTTAGAATACCGACCCTTTCATCTGACTTAATAAATTACTGCTTTGTTTACTGAAAATATGTTTTTTACCTCTTATTATCGCGTGAGCACATTTTCCATTATCAATGTAACAGTTGTTTTAGACAAAGATTAAAATCGCGATATGTTGCAAATCGATTATACACTACATAGCCTAGTTTTCCTCATTCAAGACATATTTTGAAGAGGTAAAATGTATGTGATAGTTCGGAGCCCACCGGCCGCCACTGGTTGTTGGCAGCCCTGCTCTGCCCTCGGTGTCGCCATGCGCGGCGGTCGCCTCCTCGATGACACCCGAGTGGAGGCGCGCGGCCGTCGTTGCGGCCTCGAAGGTGTGGCCGCGACGGCTTCACGGGGCCACTAAAAACGCCGAATATATACGCTGGGGGCGGGGAGCGCCTCTTCTTACAGAGGGCGTTAAACGCGTGGGAGCAGCAAAAAGCGAGGATGAAAACAGCAAACTAGAGGAGAAATACGACGCTAAAAATTTCTTATATTTTTCGTCTTTTCGTATTGTTCAGGTTATGTTCGATAAAATACATATTAATGTTTGCATGCTCACAATTCTGTGTTTTAGTATTCAGGAAGGGAATGTAAATGTACGAATTTACGGAAAAATATGGGCAAATATAAAGCAAAATTACATCACACTGCGAGACATAGAACGCAGTCTGCACAAAATAAAGTAACCCTCATAACAGCAATTATGATGACGGGCCTTAAGGAATTCGTTATCTCTTCTCATGATGAGTATCTGTACAGGGTTTGGCTAACATCTATCAAAATATCTGTATACTTCCCAACACAGGCCTCCACTTTGTTTTATTCACTGAAATAGGTAATAGTGTACCAAAAGTTGCACAATTGTAATGGTTCTTAAAATAAATATTTTTTACAGTCTGCAACACTTTGTGGTACCACTTCATATACTAGTATGAATGATAATTCTGACATATCGATGTAAACATAGGAATCCAACAACAAATGTAATTTTTTGAAATATCTCTCACGCTGTTAATATGCACATTTCCAGTAATTTATAAGCACTATTGTATTTGTGTATTGAAGTGCTACAAATGACGTCCAATAAACGTTTTTCGAAAACTTTTCGGTGAAAAAGAGCTTCAAATTTCGAATTTACAGGAACATTTAAATCCCATTTTTGTAGAACCTACTCCAAATGCTTCAAAGAAAATTGCCATTTAAAACAAGGTTTTACTGTTCTTGAATATTCCTAAAATATTTCCGGTCTACAATTAAAACACCGAAAAAATAAGAAATAAATAAGTTCAAAAAAATGTACTTTGGGCAGTGATAGATGGCAACTGGCAAGAGTATATGGCAAGTCCGAATATCTAGCCGAGACCAAAGAAAAAAAAGAATGCGGAAAAGTCTCTACTATTTTGTAGCACGACTAGTTCTCTTTGTATCAGTTTCTGTAAGTTCAATTATTTATTTAGATTCCATTTATTCATTTGAATGTTCTTTGTGACATTAGTAAAATATAAAATAATTTTCCTCCAGCTAAACAAGTTTACACGCTAGATTCGAATTTAAGTAAATTCAATATAATTGACATATATAATTTAAATAACCAGCTCATACGGATATAAATATTTTATATTTAATCAAATAATGTTTAAATTGTTCAAAGCGTTAGTTATTCTCATTGGGAATTTGCGGCGTGTCACCTGACCTATTTTCTGTTGCTTTCACCGTAAAGCTGCCTGGACAGTCAGTGTTTCGAACAGTATTAAGGACCTTATCAATTGACCCCTATTTGATTCTCAGTTGCTACCAACAAATCGACAGAGTGGTGAAAAGTTTCGATGCAGCGAGCAACGAAACCGAATGTGACCGTGAGCAGGCCGAAGGCAGAGGAAGTGACAGCTGCGTGTGGGGCAAGCAGTGGGTGCGCGTGCCTTTGCAAGGAGTTTCCATATTCGCGGGGGCAGAGTCCCCTAGCGGATGGGCGGTGCGTTTCAACCGGTTCCTCGGGCAGAAGCGGGCTGGGGCCGCTCCCACGCCGCCCGGACACGAATCCGGGACACGCGTGACGACGCGGCGCGGCACGGCGCGGCGGGGCTCGCATTGTCTCGCATGCATGCCGACGGCTGTTGCGTAACGGCGTTTCGCAATCTTTTCTGAATGTGACGTTCTGATGGGAACGATTCCTTTTCTTTTACTTGGATATAACGTTACTTTCAGATTTCAAATGAATATGCAATTTCATTTCGATGGGAAAGCCATTGCCCGAGAGTTAGATTGAGAAATCCACAAAACGTCGATATTGTATATATCCCTAAATACGAGTATTCCAAATTCCTGTTTCTAATATTTTATTATTTTAGCACTTTATTATTTTGTGCTTATTAATTTTATTATATTTTATTTATTAAGTTAATTTAAGTGATAAACAGTTAAAACCATAGGAAACATTTGTGGAGAGAAAAGATAATTATTTGTTCAGAAGTGAATAATTTCATCATTTACTCATTGGATAAAGATAAACTGGACGAAAAATCCCAATGAGATTATTTTAGCGAAAAAAATCCAGTTTCAACAGGTATTTCTTCCATGCTTGTTTATAAATATATTACGTTTTTTTTAATTAATGAAAGTGGGATAGTTGTTCTTTTCTTTATAAAAATGTCGTATCACCAACGTTGAAAACAAGTCACCATTGCTGAACTTTTGAAAATCATTTAACGTATTTAAATTCCAAGCTCACTCAATTTTTTTATCAAATATTATTTTAAACCTCCACAGATTTTAATAACGTGTAAGATATTTTCATAATATTGTCGCAAGAGCAGATAGATACCCATTGTACTATGTCAAACACATGACATTATCACAGTCCTGTTACGCGATTCCCAATCATCTTTTCAGACGGAATATCTCTCGAAACAGAATTTGTTTTCAATACGAGGATAACAAACCTTTACCGTATTCCTCAATCCCATCTGTTCCTAATCATTGAGAATGTTTTGTTACTCGAGGAAGTCTCTTTTTCTATTTGTATCCTTCATATGTCAATCATTCCTTGTGTCCGGTTCAATCATGCCATCATCCATTGCCGTACCCTTCGCCGTTGTCATCCTTCCTATTTGCCAGCAATGAACTCAGTCTCTTTTAATGTCTTCGGTCGCGTTATACATCTATTTTCCTTCTCTGTACTTGTCACCGCACGAAACCAACAAACAAAATTCACGCGACTTTTCACCCCAAAATGACGTTTAGAAATTCAACATAAAAATTTACACCAAGTGGTAGTTTGAATACGGCGTATTTTCCATCAACAGCAAAAGATTAAATAGTGATATATCTGCTACCAAGAAGCAAATGCTTTAATGTCAGAGATAAAAACTTGAACCACATACAAAATATTTTTGGATCGATTTACCTTAAATTCTAAATTTTAGTTACAAGAGTGTTTCGGAAAAGGAACGTTATATTACGTTACTATTTCTTGACCATAAATATAAATGTCTTCTATTGCAGAATTTCAATGATTATTAATAGAATAATAATAATAATAATAATAATAATAATGTGTTAATTTGTGGTAACTCTCAATCCATTATAACTGCTCTTCTACCTAAATATTTTTAAAATGTATATTTAAATTTTTACAATTTCAATCGAGGCGTTCGGACGAATTTAATAACTGACATTGCGTGATTATACGGAAGTTTTCTATAAATACGTATTATTTTTAGAGTAGTATTAGAGAGTTATGAACAACATTTTATTTTGCGAGTAGGATATGTTGACTGGAAGGATACATGAACGGGAACAATAGTCCGTGATTTTGATTATCGTCTTATTTTTAGCGCTTTTAGCGCTAGTGCTAAAAATTGAACTTTGCGCACGCTGTGCCTTCCCATAAAGTAATAAATTTTACTAGTGTCTGTCTAAAAATATATTTCTGACCCTTCAGGATTGAATAAGTTTTTGGTCTGCGGGAGAAAAGGAAGATCCATGGACTAGATTATCTTTCCGTTTGAAGTTCAGTACGTAATACTCTTCTATATTCTATTTCACGGATTACAAAACATCATTTGGTAAAAAAATAAAGTATTCTGATTACGTTACTTCATTACGTTATCAACAGCACACAATATAATTTACATTAGATTCAAAAAATGCTTTCCCATAAAAAAGTTGCCCAAGTTGCCCAACCTGTGCCCTTGGGAAGGTTCTGGACTCGCGCTTCTTCATGAGTAACCTATCACGGAGAGCTTCGTGTCGCGGTCCCTGGAATCGTGAATGAATTGTGCTTATTTTGCAGTTACTTTGGCGTGTAATGAGGAACAGACGTCCGGTTGAGACACGATGAAAATAACATTAATTATAAGAAGACGAAGGACACAGCAGACGGAACGGCAATTGAATGGGTGAAAACGGTATATGTGACATTTTGTAAAGTCTGAGAAATCTGTGGAAGTTAATATCACTGTAAAGTCGTGATGCTTTGTTTCATCATTAAACCATGGCATTTCAATTCCTCATTAAATGTACGAAAATACATTGCCACTGAAGTATACCCTAAAATAAACATGTTTCTTTCAGAATTTATAAAAAATATCAGTTATACCGTTCTGTTTTTCACTCATTTAATTAGGTCTAGACTTTTGAAAACCTACCATGGCTTTTCCTCAAGAACTCATAACCCTTCACACGTTACCATCCTCCCTGTTGTGTCCCTTTCGAACAGCTCTCACAGGTAAATCGATCATCTTCCCCTCGACCCTTGTGGCCGTTAGCTCTGTGTTCATCTTGCGTCGAGGTAAAGCCTGTTGTTTACCTCCGCCTATCACCACCGCCACCAAAACCGCTGATGTCTCTTCCTCAAGTACCGATATCGCCGTCGGGATCTCACCGCCACCGCCACAGTCTCAACCTCAACCACCACCACCATAATTGCTGCCGCCGCTGCCGACTCTGAATTGACCTCCCCTGCTACTGCCTCTGGCTCCACGTCTCCGTCACTTGCGTCATACTCCACACCCGTTGTCACCAGTGTCATCACCATCGCCACCTTTATTTCGACAACCGTGACTGCCTCCATCACATCACCACCACCACCTTCAACAGCGCCAACATCGTCAACACTACCAACACGATCACTACCATCACCACTGCCACCGCCAATTCTAATGCCGCTACTACCTCCACTGCCGGAACCACCATCACCTTCACACCACGACCGTCACTCCCGTCACTGCTGTCGTCATTGCCAATTATTCAACTAACACCACCACCACCACCATAAGCACCTTCCCCGCGACCATCACTGCAGCCACCACCGCCTCTGTTCTCTTCATCGCCCCTGCATGCCTCGCTGCCACCTCCATTGCCGCCACCTCCACCGCCGCCACCGCCACCGCCGCCGCGGCCGCCGCAACCGCCTTGGCGGCTTGTGTAAGGCAGGCGACGCAGCGTCCTTTGAGCGCGCCCCACGTAATGGGATTCGGCCACAATAAGCTTACTCTCGGAGCACCCGCGGATTGCTATGGGCATTCCTGGATTACTTATACATTTTTACTTTACTTTATTCCGGAGACGGTCCTTCGCCGAGGAGATTTCGCCCTCCCCTCTCCGCCCGGCCCCGCTCGTCGCAAGGCTACGGCCTGCGTATACATAGCGTCGGGGTATGATGAGGCTGAAACACAGAGATACAGCGATGAGGTCCGTGCCCGGAATTCGACTCGCAATAAGACGGCGAGGGATTGTGCAAATTTGATTTCGGAAACGTTTGTTCTCGAATAGAACGTGTGAATTCAGAGGCGCTACAATTGCATGGCGTTAGGCGGAGGCCCGGCCGTTCCCTTTCCTCTGACCGCCGACGGCTCCCCGCCCTTCTCCTCGCCCACCCGCTCCAGCCTTCCTCCCAACCGCAGCCCTGTTTTCTCTTCTTTGTCTGCTTCCCACCCGACGTCTGCAAAATCCCCGAGCTACCATTGCCCGTCCTTCGACTCGTCGTTTCTCCCACTCCCCTGCTAATCGATTTTCTGACACTTATTTTCGGGTTCCCAATCGTCGACTTCCCAATCCCTGACTCCCCATCCTCGACTCACCATCCTCGACTCCCCATCCTCGACTCCCCATCCTCGACTCCCCATCCTCGACTCCCCATCCTCGACTCCTCTCCGAATCCTGTATTTCCCTCCCAACTGAATTTCCACTGACGATTCCCCGACTCCCCAACTGCCCACTCCCCAATTCTCACTCCCAAGTTAACATTTCTCAATGCCGACTCCCTAATGCCCACTCCCTAATGCCCACTCCCCAATGCCCACTCCCCAATGCCCACTCCCCAATGCCCACTCCCCAATGCCCACTCCCCAATGCCCGCTCCCCAATGCCCGCTCTCCAATGCCCGCTCTCCAATGCCCGCTCTCCAATGCCCGCTCTCCAATGCCCGCTCCCCAACGCCCACTCTTCAATGCCCGACCTCTCGACATTCGCTATCTCCTCTCCTCGACTTCCCCTTTGACTCGCCGACTTCCCCTCTCCGTTCTCTTCTGATTTCTAGAATCCTTGTTCCCTCACTGCTCGTTCTCCAACTGGTCATTCCTCGAATCCGAAATCCCTGTCTAGTCGATTCTCTGGTTCCATTACTACCTTACTTGACTCTCCCTGTACGACTCTCCGACTTCCCGGCACTCCCTTTTATTCTTTTTACTCGATCCCCCAGTTCGCATTCATCCTTCTATCCAATTACCCTATCCTCCACTCCTTGGCTCTTTATCTCTCTTCTTTTCATGTCCGCAACCCGAACTCCCGGTCTCCACGTCCCTGAGTTCCACCCCTTCCGTACCCCGTCATCGCCCCATACCTCCGTCCCCAAGACCCCGTCCGCCCTCCCCGCCCGCCGCCCGCGGAGACGCAATTGCGGGTTGAGGCGCTCCGAAGCTCCCGGCGCATTTGCATTCAATATTCCATTAGTTGAAATTCGTTTCCTCGGAAATAACCTCAAATCCGATTTCCCTATTTAAGTATTACGGAGGTGAACTCGACCTCGCCTAACACGGCCTGCGCAGCCGCGGGCGGACGCGAAATCCCGGACGGGTGCTTCTCCGGGCGAGGAAGTGATGG
>BOPP01000023.1:1093539-1105681 GCA_017312745.1 Gryllus bimaculatus | reverse complement strand
GGAGTGGTATCGAATGCGGGCGGCGGAGTGCCAACGGAATCGAAATATTAAGTTGCTTCGAAGGTTGGGGTAATTCGAGTGCACCTGATTGATGAGATTATGAAATTAGAGAAGTGCTTTTGAAATGTGGTTGCTCAATGGGTTGCATTTTTTCTTCTATTTGTTGTGTCCTCCGGCTGTAGTTTCCGACCTTTTTAAGCATATTGTATATTTACTGCTTATTCCATCGTAAGGGGCTCGTAACCTCGAAATGGAATTTTATTACGTTCTGAGTTCATGACTTGAATTACCACTACTCCTTAAATGAATTTAAAAGACTACCTAGTGATTGTATAGCACAAATTAAGTCCTGTAGAAAAATTACTACAGAAAAGTAAAACACGCGCATCACACAGAAAATCGAATATACCATTTTTTAATGTCATTTAATAGTTATTCACCTACGCTTCTAAAAAGAGAGAAGTTTGAAAATTCTAGCATTGAAATAACTCATTTAAATAAATAAATTTATTCCAGTGAATCATAATAAAATCACTTTTCATTGTGAATAGAGTTAAACATGGAGTTCTGCAAACGAAACTGAAATGTTCCTATTTCCCAAAATCTGTGCAAGAATGCCGTAGTAGACTATAACAGGAAATTTTACTATCCACGTTAAATTAGTACGTAAAGCATCACATAAAACAAATAACTGAGTAGTAAATAGACATACGTGTCAAACGATTGCTGGAAATCGCCTTTATATTGCTGCACATTGCCTTAAACACAGACTATTCTATCATTTAAAAACATACTATCTTCGAACTTAAAAATCTCGCTATTGTCGCTTGTCTATCTCCTCATACTCTCACACAACAAAACAAATAATAGTCGCAAAGTATAGGAAAAGTAAAGGAAGAGGAAATGGAAATGCTTCAATTCGAATCGTACTAGCATTTAGCGTTTTACTCTCCCGTACTCGTACCTATATACGGAGTAATAACGAAAATACATGTTTTGAGGTCCCCTGATACCGAAAAAGTGTTGTTTTTTTCAAAACGTTCGTCCGTCCATCTGTCCATCACCAAAATTTGTTGTCCATAATTTGTTCTTTCATTAAGGTCATGTACATTTTTTTGTGAAAATTTTAGTAGTTCGTATTGCGTGCAATTCGTGCAATTTTACAAAATTACAAAAACCAAATTTTCTCAAAAACACCTCATTCGCAGCTTATCAAACACATTTTTTCTTTAAATGTTTGGTAGGGATAGTGCTAAATGCACTCTTTAAGATGACATAAACGCCATATTGATATATTCTTTTGTTTTTTCAATAATTACAACAATGTCATTTTTTGACTTGTCTCTCTGTTATTAATATTTACGTTGTTCATTAGCAGCAATTTGTTCACAATATATTTATATGAATGCATGCGCTTTAAATAATGTCACATAAAGGTTCAAGAAAACTCAACCGTTTTCTGTCAAAATTAGCTAAAAAATGTTGCAATTTCAGAAACGCTCAAACACCATTTTCTTAAAATACGCTCCAATTTTTTTTCTTCAAACATTTCGAATGGATAGTGCTAATTACACTCTTTAATAAGATGTAAAGTTCATGTCGGGGTATTTTTTTTAATTGCACAAATATATTTTTTTATATCTCTTATGCCGGTAATTGCACATTTCCAGCAAATTAGTAAACACTATAGTATTTGCGAGTCAATGTGCCTCTAATGACTTCTAATGAAGTTTTTCGAAAACTCAAAACTTTTCTGTTAAATTGTCTTCAAATTTGGAAAATACTGTAGCGCTTAAGCTCTACTTTCTTAAAAACGAGTCCAAATTTTCCAAAGAAAATTGCCGTTGAGGTCGCGGTTTTACTGGTCTTTAATTTTCTTAAAATAATATTTCTGTTCTATTATTAGTAAACTGAATAATAAATTATTTTGGGCGGCGGTAGAAGGCAGCAGACAAAAGTATGTGGCAAGTTCGATTAGCCAGCCGAGACCTCAGGAAATCGTTAACTAATACGGGAAAGACTGTGCTATTCAGTAGTACCACTAGTTCATATGCTTTTATGGCGTTTTCTCGTATGTGTGCCGGTAGTTTGCGACTGCTTCAAGAGCAGGGAACTCTGGGAATGCGGGCGGGGCGTGGGGCGGAGGGTCGCGGGCTTCGCATTGAACCTGCGGCTCGCGCCAATTAGCGGTGAATGCGAAGTGGGATGGGGAGGGCGCTCTTCAAAGGGCCCCCCCCGTCCAGAGCGAGCGCAACCCCCCTCCAAGTCCACAACTGCCCGGAGGACCAATTAGGGCGGCCGCACGCGTATCGAATTCATTATTGATCAGAAAGGGGCGGTGGCTGTGATTAGAGGGCGTCCAGATCTTCGTCAAGAAAGCCCACCGGGACCGAAAAACAAAAATTATTGCTTGCCATATTTTAATACCCCGCTTTTACCCTTGAGAGGCGTTTTAAAAGGCAAAGGAGTCCAAGCAATAAACCAACGAAATTAAATTCTATCAGTGTGATTTATTTAAAATACTGGGGAAACGATTGGCAACGGGTGTTTCCACTATCACCACATCAGAAGATTTTTTTTGTTTCATAACTTTAATGATTTTATTTATATGATTAACTGAATTTTATTTTTAATATTATTTTAATTGTTTAATATATTCGTAAAAATTAATCTTAATTTTAATAAGAATTTTTTAAAACAATTCGACTATAATAAATTCTAACAAAAAGTTGAACTATGCTGTTTTGTCGATAGTGGTTCTAAGGATATGCGATTTTCAAAATTCTGAGGAAGGCAATAGTAGTTTTCGATTAAGAAAAAATATATTATTCATTAAAATTCCAAAAAAACGTTTTTGGAATTTAAAAACCAATTTTCAGGTCCCACTTTCAACTTCATAACTTGAGCATTTCCTTGTTGTAAATTTTGCTCTTGTATTGAAATCCATTTACTTTTATTTAATCGATTACCACAAACTCGGCGGGGACACTTCCAAGGATTTGAAATTTTGGTCTTTTCCTCCAAAAAGTTAACGTTACTCAACGTCCAGGAGGCGGGGGGACCATTAGATTTCACTAATATTTATAAGAGAGGGTATTTAATTAAAAAACGTTTTCTTCCAACTCTTCGGCGCTTCGGGAAACTCCCGGTCCTCTTCGATCCTCGTCTGCATTTCGTTCGAGTCTTAATGTCCGTAACTCCTTATTCTTCCTTCTCCTCCTTGTGTCTCCAACTCATTTTATTTCCCGGAAATCCAAAAAATTTTTCCTTGCTTTACCGGTCTATTTCTGACCTCTCTTGCCTATGGCGACCTCCCTGGCTCTCCCACTACTTGACAAAGCCCGGAACATTGTTGACGAATCCTTTATGTGCCCACCTTGTCTTCTGGCAATTCATGTTGTTTTTAAAAGTCTTTGAAACCACACTGGGCTCCTGGCATCGGGGACCTCACGATAGAGTAAACTACTAAAACTCAAACATTTTATGAACCTTCCAAAATGCAGTTGCACTCCCTACATGTAGATTGTATCGCGCTAATCCACAATCCAAGCCTTTCACGATCCACAATCCAAATGCCTGGTTTTCCCTGGTTGGATCCCTTGGGCCTCGCCCAGTCCAATTCCGTTTGCTGCGCAGAAGTGCCAAACCCGTCTCCACTGCCGTCGCGCCAGAACGCGCTTTGGCGGTCCTCGCTGGCGCACGCCCGGCCCGCCCGGCCCCCCGCCCGGCCCGCCGCCCGGCCCGCCCGCCCGCCCGGCCCGGGCCCCCCCGCCCCGCCTTGGCCCGCCCGGCCCGCCCGCCGCCCGCCCGCCCGGCCCGGGCCCCGCACGCCCCCGGCCCCGGCCCCGGCCCGCCCGAGCCGGCGCCGGCCGGCCGGGGGCTATCGGCCGGCGCAGCTTCACGTCGCACTATGCCGCCAACCTTGCTATTTTACCCGCAGACCGGCGTTCTCGGTCGTGTTTGTTTTGGGGACCCGAAGGCCCCCCTCCCATTGCCAGATCCGCCCGCCCGCTCCATTTTGCCCGCTGTTGAATCCTACTTGGGCAGAACCCGGCCCGCTGCCCTTGCTGGACTTGCCGCCCGGAAGTTGCTAGTGGCGACTGTCAGTTTATTGGGTTCAAGGATTCGCTGTGTGCTTGGTAATCGGATTGCCTTTGCCTTTTACCTTTTGGGATCAGACGATAAAATAAATAGACGATTTTAAGAAATAAAAATATGGGAGGACGATTCATGTAAAATTTCTAGTGGGGGGACACAAGTTGAAAAGGCTTTCTTCTGGAGGGTTTTTTTCCAAGTGGTCTTTTTTCCGGTCTCTTTCTGCTTCTTTCCTCCGTCCCCCACCATTCAATTCATCTCTCCCGTTCATTTGCAGTTTGCCCGTTCCGCCAGTTTAGTCCGCAAGGTTTAACTATTGGTTTCGTTGCCTTCGGGCAGTTGCTGTCGCCACTTATCGTCACCCAGTTTTTTGCCCATAAGCTTTACGCTGACAAACCTGCTTGCTGCCATTAACCAAATTTGCCATCTTTAGCTGAAGAACCAAAGTTTGCCATTTTGCGCGCTTAGACTGGATGTCGCCGGTGGGGCCGTCCTTCTCCGCTAGGCCATCCCTTTTGCCATCGCTCACTGGTCTTTGGCTCATTTTTATCTTCTGCAGGCTTTCCAACACGCCCCTCCGCGTTCATCCGCTACCCGATGTTCCAAAAGCCATTTTCGTTTTTGGAGTTAATGTCCTTGGCCATTGGCCAAACCATAAGAATATACTCCCATTCGTCTCTGCATCCGGCCTGGCCCCGCCGTCGTCTCCAATTCCGTTTGGCTACATCCACTAAACCAAAAGCGTATTACTGGCAAAAACCTTTCCCCCCTAAAGGAAATTGACTGGAAATGGAAATCGGTTAGGGAACAGTAAGTTAACAGAAATTCAAAGAACCCACAACCACCCACTGGACCGTTTAATTAAAAAATTGTATTTCCAAAACAAGTTTCGAATTAAAAATTAAAAAAAAAATTATGTCCTTAGGGGACACACAAAAATAAATTATTGCAATGCATACGTGCTAACTCAAAATTAATTACAATTTTAATGGAAATTGTTCTTTCTATTTTACAAAAATAGCTATTTCCTTTTTAAAAACGATGTATTCGATATTTCTTTAAAACCGCGTTTGAGTCGCAGAGAAAACTCTGGCCATGATTGAGGTACCCAGGCGAGTCGTCCGTGGTTAACAACCGTCGCCGTTAAATCGTCCTCAACAATGGAAGGCCTTTCTTTCCTTCTTTCACATCTCGGCCAGCCGCTGAACTACCCTCGCTTCCGCCCCGCCGGCCGCCACCCAATCCACTCCTCCCCCACCTCCACAAAAAACCACAAAACCCACAAAAACCATCGCCACCTATTCACATCCCACCAACCACAATCGGCCCAAACGTTCTGTCACCACCATTCTTTTTTCCACCTCCGCCCCACCCACCATCTAAAAACCCCTTTTGAGCACACCTTCACTACTCCCACTACCCACCACTCCACAATTTAACCACCACCTTTCCTCCACCAACGCCTCCTCCACTTACCTAAGCCTCCCCTGCCCTCTCCACCGCCGCACCACCCCAACCATCCACCTCCATCCCATTTTCCCACCGCCACCAACCATTTACTGCCATCACCGGCACACCTCTTCCCACCATTGCTATCCTTACAACTACCACCACAATCACCAACCCACCACAACAAACACCCATTCCACCATCTCCACCACCGCCCCAGCTCCCTCCACCAGCCGTCGACCACATCACATCCAAGCCACCACAGCCACCGCCATCCGGCCTCCGCCACCCCGCCAACCACCCGCCAGGCACCGGGCTCCCATAGGGCCACCGGCGGCCGCCCCGCGCGTCCGCCCTCCGCCCCCGAAGGATGTTTTTATCAGCCGCTCCGCAGCGACGGAAGGGGCCCCGGCGCCCCCTCCGCCCCCGCCGCCCCGGGCCATCCGCGGCGCGGGGGGCCGGCCGGCGGCCCCCCCGGAAAAGAGCGGCTGCGGGACCCCACACCCGCAGCCGGGGCCCCCGGCAGGGCCAGGGCCCCTGTTATTAGGCGCGGGGCCGGGCGAGGGAGGAGATGCGGGCGGAAGGAAATTTCCCGGCCCCGCCGGTTCCCTCGCGGTCCAGCTGCCGCCGCGGCCGCTGCCCCCGCGCATGCAGAAGTGCCGGCCCGCCCGCCGGCCCGCCCGCCGGGCCTGCCCCGCCCGGCTGCCCATTTTAAGAGGCCTCCGTCCCGCCCGCGCGGCCTTCGTTGAAGGCGTGGGCGTCGAGGAAGGCGGTTCGCGGGACGGTTTTTTATCAGAAAGCCAGTGGTCCATGAAATGGTGCCTTCTTGACCGAATTTATGGCCGGTAATAGAGAGATTTTGGTTAAAGCCGTAAGCGTTAAAAGCAAAACCCAACGTGACATTGTAGCGTTATGGAAAGTTTCACCTGAATAAGAAGTTTTTGCCGTAAAAATTTAACGGTCCCAAAATTGGACAAAAGTTTGACGACCGGCGAAAAAACTGGGACGAACAGTATTGCCGTCTCAACCCAAAAAGGCCACATCATCTTGAATTCGCATTTATTTGAATTCACCAACATGATGTTCATATTTCATCGTAATATGTATTGTTAGCTGAATATTGTTAATGTAATAAATTGTTTACAGAAACATTGTGCGTTTTCAAGGCCTCGGGAAAGCAAATTTTCCAAGGCAGAGTGATCGATTAAGCTTTTCGGTATATGTCGTTCTACTTAAAATTCCAGCAAAAATAGCAGGGGGCTCCGTTTTTCTGCTACGAGAATCGAGTTGGGCCGCAAATTGGGGCAGAGACCCGAAAAGTGGTTGTACGCTCCAGGGTGGTTTTCTCCCCCATTGGCAAAAAAAAAATCTAAGAAGCCGTGTGTGTGATTTCTCCATCCATTAATTTCTGAAGTTGGTCTCGATGTTGAGGGGATTAAAGCGGGCGTTGGGGACGTGCGGTGGTTAAGGGCCGGGGGCTGGGGGCCGGCGAGGTAGCGGCAGGCCAAGCGTCAAGGGGAGGGGTCCAAACCGGGGCTTTCCAGTAAGTCAGCGACGCTACCCCGCGCGTGTTTTTCTGTGATATAATTACCGGTGCTCAGGAGGTGGATGATAAAGATACTTGCAAGTCGGGAAGAGATTTGCGTTTAGGGAAAATCCATGCCAATTCCCGTTAGCAAGCACAAGGAAGAAAGGCATACATTGGCCAATCAAGAGGACAAGATGTGCGTTCCCGCAAATGAAAGCGAGATGGGGGATTTTTTAATGTGGTGCGAAAAAAAAGGATTCGGATTCTTTTTCTTTAATTTGATGGGGGGACCGTTATGAAACTTTTAATGCGTTGGAAAGGACATTATTTGGAATTATTACTTTCCGATTTAATGTAAGAGCTGTATCTGACGTAAAAATCAGCTGTTAGTGCGAGTTCATCCAATCGGGAAAAGGTTGACAACGTCACGATAAGTGGGGCGCTCGGAAGTGGGGACGGTCCACTGGCGTTAGTCAAGCTCCCGATTGGGGACTTGCACCGTTTTACAGCTGGAAGGGGAAACCTGTCAGAGGGCCAGCTGTAAAAACTTAAAATCCGCTTGTTATATGGGCCAGGGGCATACAAGGACTCCAAAACAAAAGCATTTTGAGGATGCATTAGACGGGAAAATTTTTGGGACAAGTAAATGTTCAGTTTTTTCATAACTTACTTTTTTCAAGTCTTAAATTGGTAGTCAAGGGGCAAGTTTTTTGGCTACACATTGCCTTGGTCCCAAAAACATGATGCAACGCGTAAATGATTTCTTGCATTGGTCTGTTTGTTTAGCGGCGTCCGGCCAAACGCGAGAGCGGAAAACAGCGGGGGCCCGTCGTGGGTGTTCCAAAGTCGTCCCACTTGCTGGTCCCAAGGCCGTCCTACCGCCGCCAAAGCCCGTTTCCGCCATTCCAGTGGCCCCTGCCGCGCCCCGCCGCGCCCCCCGCCGCGCCGCCGCCGCCGGCCGTCCAGCATCTGCTCCTCGGCCGATCCCGCGGTTGCTGGGGGGGCCCTCGGGATAAACGGGATTTAAAATAAACAGGGAGCGGCGGAGGGCGGGCGGGGGCCGCCAGCCCAATCGGCGAGGGGTCGGCAAGGAAACCGGGTTCCCCTCCTCGCCAGAGCCCCCTTCCGGAGCACGGGCAGCGGGGCCGGGGGCGGCGGATGGGCCCACAAGGGGAACGTGCCGATGGGGGGCGTGGGTGGACGTGGGAGGAAGACCGTAAACGACGGGAAAAACGGGGAGAAATGGGGACCTGGAGGGCTGCCAGTTCGGGGAGTTTGCAGCGTCAAGTTCCCGTTTTAGGGCAAACAACCGGGGAGGGAAGACGGAGCAGGGTAAATGATGTACCGGGCAGACATGGCGGGAAAAGGTGTGCGGCCACGAGGGAAGAGACGTAATTGCAGCCGTGACAAGAAATCTTGGGTAGTAGTGGGGTGATGAATGGAGGAGACTTAGAGGGGAGTTGTGGCGGGGACGCTTGGAAAAGTGTGCGAAAACGTGGGAAAAGTGACGACAGCCGTGACAAGTAGTCGATGTGGGTAGTCGTGGTGTGGTGACGAGGCGGGGAGATACGTCATGATGACGAGGCCGGGGTACGTGAGTATAGGGAGGCGTGATGGCGTAAAGTAGTGAGTGACGTGGTAGGGAGACATTGTACAGGAACGGGGCGAAGAGATCTGGTGGAGGATTTTGGCGGGGATTTGTGGCGGTGAAACGTAACAGGGAGACCTCGCGGAGATAAGACGGAGAAATACAAGCTGGAGAGGTCTGAGGGACCGACGGTGGGGGGCGGAGGGCGTGAAGGTTGGAGGCGGGGAAGGGGCATGGCGGCAAAGCGGGGGGCAGCGACGGGAGGTGACAGAACGGGGCGATATGAAGTGGCTGGAAGGGGTGATGGTGTGAGGCGACAGAGTGGGGTGACAGGGTGAGATGACGGGGTGCGGAGACAGGGTGGAGCCCTTGGTTAGGTTGGAAGAAGGGCGATGGGGCGGAGCTCGAGTAGGTGGAGAGGGGCGCGAAGCGAAGGTAGCGATGGCGGGAGGCGGGCGGGCGGGCGATTCGAGGATCGGGAAGGCGGGGGTGGGGCGAGTGGGAGGGCGAGGAGCTCCGTCGAACTCGCGATCTGCAGCGACGGCGGTGGCGGCCGCCCCTTCGTCCTTTAATAAACTCATTTATCGGACGAAATTGTCCCGAAATAATGACCGGCGAGGAGTTCCAAATTATCTGTTAACGACCGCCATTGGGGACGCGGATTCATTGCTGCGCGGCGCTGCCCTCCGGAGAGGCAGCTGCAGATGCGGCGATGGGTGTCAGCGAACGGCTCGAAGCAGCTCGTGATGGATTCTGAGGACCGATCGATAAGACAGACACGCAGTGGACTTAAGTTAATAGGGAAATCATGCTGAGAATATTGAAACTTATGCTGTATGCTAAACGAATGTCTCCAAAGTAAGAAAGGAACGATAATAGACGAATTACCGTTATTTTATATCCTGACAATATTGAAAAGAGCATGGTTAAATGTGTTTAGCTTAGATTAGATGTGCGGTATTTTCTTGTATTAGCTATTAAATATTTTTTCGAGTCTTTCCTGTAACAGCTGCAGGTGGGATATGACACAGATGACTTTGCTCATCGTTGCTTGAAAGTATTCTTGCTGATTGTGTGCTGGAAATGAGATAGAAGGACGATTCTCGCTTATAGTAGTCAAAATCATTGAGATTCACCACTTGTAGTAAGTCGTCCACTGAGATGCACAAGTCGGTCACGGACACGGTCATCGATAGACACACAGTCGTCTATTGAGACACGGTCATCGCTAGAGACAAGATCGTCGGTTAACAGAGACCCTTCAGTTGAGAGACGATCGTCTGTTGAGACAGTTGCTGGTTGTGATGCTGGTTAAGACAATGTCATCTGTTGAGGCACGGTAGTCGATTGAGACATAGATGTCGGTTGAGGCTCAGCCGATTGAGTCGCGGACGTTAGTTGAGACACAGCCGCTGCTTGAGACTAAGTTGATGACTGAGACGGTCATCAGTTGAGAAACGGTCGTCGGTTGAGACAGTCGTCCTTTAGGACACTATCGTGCGTTAAGCCATCTTCACTACGCTGTTGGTCGTTGCAGCTAAATCGTCAGTTGAATATTCTTCGGTGGAGACTGACTCGCAGGTGCGTTGATTCAAGCAGAGACGTGGGTTGGGACAAATTCGCCAGTGCACGCTGGACTTCCACCAGCAGAACTCGCCGCGGGAGGGGGAGGGCGCAGGACGGAGTGCGCAGCGCCGCAGGGAGGAGTCGAACAGGAAGCTTTGCGGCGGGGAAGTCCCGGCCGCAGGGCCGCGCCCACGCGCATGCGCACAAGTACGCTCCACTTCTCTCTCCAATCCACCTCGATCATTCTCTCGAACTCTTCTCCGCATCTCTTCAACCTGACTCACCCCGTTGTCATTTCGCCAAACCCTCTCACCCCGCCTCTCCCTTCCCACCTTTTCCCCGCCCTTGCTATCCCCATCCTTTCCGTTTCCTCCCTTTCCCCTCGCCGATTCTCGCTTCACGCCTCTCGTTTCCTCGTTTTCTTTCCTTCCCTCTCCTTCCCACCCGTTTGAGTATACCCGCCCCTCCCTGCCTCCTCCATGCTTCCTTGCCACACCCCGATTCTCGCTTCACGACCCTCGCCTCCTTTCCTTCACTCCCTTTCCCACCGCGCTTGACCATCCCACACCCTTCCCCTGCCCTTGCCCAGCCCTTCGATTTCCTCCATTTCCCCTCACCGATTCTCGCTTTACGCCCCTCGCCTCCTCGCTTCCTCGCTTTCCTTCCTTCTCTCTCCGTCCCACCCGTTTGACCATACCTGCCCCTCCATGCCCCCTCCATGTTCCCTTCCCTCTCTTGCCCCTCCCCGATTCACGCGTCACGACCGTCGTATCCTTTCCTTCCCTCCCTTTCCACTGCGCTTGACCATCCCCGCCCCTCCCGTCCCTGACCTTTCCTTTCCTTTCCTTCCCCTCCTCTACCCACCCTCCCTGTCCGCCGCCTAACGAGCGCTAAGCGCGCGGCGATTAGGGCGCGGCGGGGCAAATTAGGCGGCCGGCTGCACCCGCGGCGAAGGCGCATGTGGAAGCGGCGATTAAGGGGATGTAATGGCGGGAGGGCGGGCGGAAGCGCGGAATGGGCAGGATGGACGAAGACACTGGCAGAGATAACGAGGAAATACTGGACAAGGAAGCGAAATATACGAGAAGGAAAAACGAGGAGGGAACGGGTAAGGGATAAAAAAATGTGTTTCGCAACGATCAGAAATGAAGGTTAGATTAACAAATGAAAGAAGAAATAGAATTGCCAATGGACAGGTCGTGTAATTGAAACGAAATTGTGTAGGAGCGTTTCATAGATTTTGTCAAGATTACTGTCACTTAACTATATTGCCTTTGATTTCGAATATTTGTATGAAACGTCAAGAAAAGCAGCTAGTATTTAAATTTTTTTAAAATATTTATCTTAGATCGCTTTATAAACAACTAAGGTCTTAAGGACCACTATAATTTTACATATCAATAGCAGTTATTATACTTTATAAGAATCAGAATTATTAAATACAAAGTTTTACACCAGAGATACATTTTATAAATTATAACAATAATAAATATTAAGCACAGTAAATATTTACAATAATTTAGATCATATTATCAAGATCAGCAATGTTAAGATATTTTAACATTGATTAAAGTCTTAAGCAGCGATTGTTTCGTTCACCAATTCGTTTCAATTTTATTAGCCGGCAACAAACCGAGAACACGTTGTCACTCACGCTAAAATGCTCAAGATTCAGATAATTGCTAAAAACAATCGTTTCTGAGAATTCGTCCGGGCCTTGACGCAAAAGTCCACAATTCCAGGAACGCAACTCGAGCGAGCCTCCGAGGGAAAATCGATCTTCTCAGGCTACCGACAGCTTTTAAAAAAGAAACCCTGGCGAAGTAAGTTGACATAATGAGCGAGCGCGCCACTGCAGGGTGCATCCAGCGCGTGCGCTCGTTGCGACCGCGGCGGGGAGGGGGTGGAGTGGGGGT
>BOPP01000023.1:1083590-1093259 GCA_017312745.1 Gryllus bimaculatus | reverse complement strand
GGCGGGGGTATAATACGTGTCATTAAGCTCCTCTAAAACAAACTTGGAAATATAATTAAAGTAATAAAGGAACCCGAACCAGCTCGACTTCTTAGTCCCTTGGCGGTTTTTTGGGCCCGCTCCTCGCCTGCGATTAACAAGGCTACTATATATCATCAGAGGGGACGCATGCACGGGAATCACTGCTGGGTGCGTCGCTGATGATGACGCCCGCCGCTGCGAGGCTGTCTGTCAATGCGGCACGCCACGGCCGGCGCAGGACCGTTAGCCACACACGCGCGCGTGGTACGAGTACCTGCGAGCTCTCTACGGACAGATTATTTAGTATTATCTGAAGACGTTACGTGCAAGGAAATACTTGTGCAATGTTTTCGTATTGCTAATTATTTTTATTAAAATACCATGATTACAATTAAATAAATGAAAAATGAAATTGCTCTAAAAGAATGTAATTACTTTAATAAGTACATATTTATTTCTTATTATAACAAATAAGTGTTATATTTCTGATACTTATGTACGTAAATGATTATTTCAGACGTTTTATGCCGGTTTTTATCTTAAGGTCAAAGTTATGTTTGGAAGAACGGTTTGCTAAAAACGTTACACGTACGGGTAAAAATGAAAAAAATCCTAAGAGTAACCACTTTTGGCATTGTTAAAGCTCGAAACAGGCAAATCCTCAGGAACAAAATTTTGGATGATATCCGAGAATGTAGGCCGCACCATAAGGCCACACCATTCATTTGAAATTTAGACTCGCACACCCGCACGGGTGTGCATCAAGCATATCCCTCACCTACCTACCCTGGACTACCTAAGAATTTGGAGAAGTTCGAAACGGATGCTACAATCGCTGGTTTCCAGTCAGGTCTCCGATCAACACCAGGCGAATATCGGCGTAGTACGCTAAAAACGGGCCACGAACCGCGCGTGATATTTCTTTGGTCACCTCTCCTTATCTCGTCAGCCAACGGGAGAAGATCATTGCCATCTCCCGCAGTAAAACATGCACTACACATAAGAGACTAAACACCTTCCCAGTTGATCTCGAATTCATTAATCAATCAATCCACCGATCGATTGTAGGAGGTGGACGGACTCACAATTTGGTTGAGAGCAAAACGGTCAAATCCGCGCGGCTAATACTCACGAATTTCCCGCGCGTCTATGGACAACCTAAGAGTTCGGAGGAGCTCGAGATTCGCAAACTCGCACTGGTAAAACTCGAGCGAATCCCGAGCGTAGGGTAGTACTTGAATATATTCCGCGCGTCTACGGGCAACCTGAAGTCCGGAGAAGCTCGAGACTCGCAAACCCACAATGAAAAACTCGATCAAATCTCGAGTGTAGATTTGGCTGCCTTGGTTGATTGGGTTGAGCTCGAAACGCGCAAATGCGCGCGGGTAACACTCGAGCTTACACCTCGAGCGCACGGGCTCCTTTACAACGCGAGAGAGCGGCACAGCACTGGCGTCGCGTCGAACGGGCAGGCGAGCGGGCGGGTGGGCGTGTTTGCTGTCCTCTTATTGGCAGAGCACACAGTCTCCCGGGGCCCTAAATAATCCCATCAGGTCTCTTTTTACCGCGGCTGGGCGCGTGACGCTCATTCTTTCTCGTTCGACCGCAAGAAACGTGACTGAAAAGAAAGCGAGAACGAGACCAACCAGGGAGGGGGCAGGAGCGTGCTAACCATCGCGTCGTGTGTGGCACAGTTCCCCCTCCCATCCCCTGGTTGAGCTAGACGAGCGGTTACGTGAACGGGGCCAAGTCATCACTTTCTACCTCTTTTCCGTCTCGTTTGTAATCACCGGCTTCGGAGTTTTGACAACGTGTCATCTTTCAGTTGGAGCGATAAATTTGGAAACCTACTAACAAATAGTGATCACTACTTACGGATTGTAGAAGTATATTTTTATTTAGTACTTTGACGTACAAAGGTGGATTAATTATATAATTTGCTCAGTAATAATCTCAACTAGCGGCTTGAAGCAGAGAGCTGCTTAACTATTGAGCGGCATTTTAAATATTCTAATAAAACAATTTGATTAAATAAATGCAATTGAAATATATAAAATCTTATAAGATAACTGTTGACAAATGCTCAGTAATCATATCCCATCTCGGGCAATATGGTAGGAATCTAAATAATATTGCCGACATGATTATTTGAATGTGTTTTATTTCCCGGTTCTTATAATCACATAGAGAAAATCCGTTCATTAACATTTTTTTCATGTTTTTGTATCAAATGAAAAGTTTAAGGAATAATTTCTGTTTTAGTGCACGATTCAAGGTATGGACTTTACTTACCCAGGTGACAGCTAACTGAAAACCCACCTAAAATTATTACTTTTCCACCCACTGGAATCGTGGTTCTTCGCATTTAATAATGCCTCTGAGTTAACAGTCCGAACGTTAACAAAAGTTGGGGTTAGCAATTCCAGTTGGGTTCATGGAGGTAGAGAGAAATAAAGATTATTGTCCAATCATTCACAAAGTGAAAACGCATTACATCGCGAGATAAATGTGTTTCATTCGGCATTGGATCACGGAATACTTATGCACCGAAACACGGCTTTATCAAATGGTAATTATGTATGCAAAGTATGTTCTGAAAAGCTTGAAGATTATATTGCTTTCAACTAGCTATTAGTTTTTTTCAGTCATGAAAGATAAACTATTATTAAATAAAATTTGTAATTGAAGATTATGTGAGGCAATAACGAATGAAATGAGACATTTCGCAGCAATCTAGGAATTATGATTCTTTCCCAATTTTATACTGTTACCGGGATTATTTGCAAGGATAATTCATTCGTTTTGTCGTGTTCTTGAAATTCACCACGCTAGTAATTATTAAACAAAAATACAGAAACAGAATATCACTAAATTATAAAAGTATGTGCTATATGCTAAGATTTTTTTAAAGCTTAATTCTTTGCCGTTTTTTACTTTATTTCTGCTTAATTTGTAATTACCTGTATCAAGATTTTGACAACATGTCATCTGTAGGTGCGTTAAATTTTGTTATTTCTTACAAATCATGATTATTGCGTATGGATTGTAGAAGCGTAGTTTTACGGATGCAGTTTTACTACAATTTTTCGCTTATTTTCTTAATACTTACCTTAATTTTATTTCGTTTGAAAATACTTTCCTTTATACTGATTTTGACGTTTCGGGCTGCAGTTCGGATAAATTTGGGAACATCATTTCAGATTGTGACTTGTATTTCCATATTGCTGAAATTTAGTTTTATTGAGAACTTGTTTGTGGTTGAATATTTCACTAATTCAAGAGTAAAAATTATGCTGAACAAAAGCCACACAAAAATTTGCACAGCAATTGCTCAAGAATAAGAAATCAAATATTCTCGCATAACACTCTCATAAATTAAACATTTTAACAAAAGTATCGCGAATGACGCAACAAGTTAGTACCCCACGTTCTTTTCATACCAACAGTGTAGAATAAGGATACCTGGGAGTTCATTTCATAACAAGAACACAAAAAATGTTGGTATTCCATTACGCAACACATGAATAACAATAATTTAATGACAAACGTACTCTTCCTTCGATTCATGCTGTCGTGTCAGCAGGACGTCAGTTGTCTTTCAAGCAGGTTTGCACTGAGTATGGGAATTCAATCGGTACGACATTATGAAAATGGATGGAATAACACCATCAAATATTTCTATTTTCCAGTCAAAACTGTTCAATTGTTTGTTGTTTTTTGACTATTCCCGAGTTCTTACTAACTTCAGTTAGTTATCTAACGTAACCACTGACACCTCTAATCTGGACAGTAGCTGCAAATTTTTCTTTCAATTTCTGCGCGCATTGGATAGTAACATTGACTAGGTGTTTCTCGATTTTTTCGAATTCCTGGTTATAACAAAACCATACACACCTCTTACACGACTGGAGTCTGCACTGTGTTCTTTCCATTTTTGCGGAAATTGAAAATTAGTGATAAAGAGGTTACTTTTCGAATTATTTCGTTTCGTGAAACTATGTTTATCTTTGTTTTATTTCTAAAGCGGAATTTCATTTCTGTCACATTTTTTTTAAGCTAAAATGTATTGTTGAATAGGGATTTTCGTTCTATAAATACATTATTTTTCTGTTCGTTAATTTTCCTGGTAAGAATAATTGTTTTTAGAACAAAAAAGAGAGATATTTAGCCTACGATTTGTTAGTGCTTATTTGTGTGTAATGGTGTTTCCTGTACCACACAGATTAAAAGATGATACTTGTATCGTGATTAGAACATTATATTTTCCATTTCTGGAGAAATAACATTAACACATAATGTCTGGACGAGAAAAGAATAGGATATTTTCATTGAAATTTTTCCCCATTATACTCTCACTTCCCCAGTATTTTATGTCCCATATTTAAAACTCTGTTAGTTCATCAAAATCCGAGCACAGGGGATCACTTTCATTACACAGTTGCGCGATTTTCAATATATCATTTCATTTACTTTCGAGATGTGTCATTTCACATGTTTGGAGACTTTAATGTTCGATATGAACTGAATATTTTAAGTTTTTCGTCCAATTTGTGATCACAGCGTTCTGGAAATTATTCTTGATCTAAAGGATTATTAAATGGGTTTTGTGAAATATCGGTAGATTATGTAAATAGAATAACTTTAAACAGAATTGTTTTGCGTGAAATGCTACTACTTATTTTAATCGATAGTCAACAGCAGGAACCAGTTTAAGATTAATTTAATGTGTAATTATCTATTATATAGACTTGATTCAATGGCGATTACTAAAATAAACGGTTAAATGTAAATATGCCTTAACTCTACAGTTCTAGGGCCATATATTGAGACGTCAAAGTCGCTGCGATGTGTCAGACCGCCTGTAACTATAAGTGAATAAAGGCATAGTAGATCAATCAAATAAGTCGAGATATAAAAGGAACCTACTTATAAAAGACTCTAGTGTGGTTATATTTTAATGAAAATTAATTACAATGGAAGATTAATTTTGTAATTAACAGATGAAGGAGGTTTTCGAAGTTTATATTCGTAAGTTTTAAAAATATTTTTATCAAATCCTAGAGATTAAAAAAACAAACAAATGATACACTACATCTGTACGTTTCCACATTAAAATCTCCATCTGAACAACGCTATATGAAGTAAACATGATGTAGTAAACTTGCATTCTGAACTAATACTTCAGTGCTGACTAAGCATAAGTGATCTCTTCAAAGTGTATGTTGTTACAGATTTTTCTTGTGGCGAAAGACTTCATGGGCGTGGTTTGCCTCGCGAAACATAAGGTAAACGTTCTATCGAAACATTCCTGTCCGAATTCTCTCTGCCTGACCGCCGCCGCGCCGGTCTGGTGAGCTGGAGGGAGGTTACGTCGGGTATTACAACTACGCCGCAGCAAGATGTTGCCGCGACCTGGGTACCAATGCACGTAGGACGATCGCACTCGATGAGTGTCGATGGTCATCGATACCAAACGCGTTGAACGATCCGGCGGCAGACGTTAGTTACGGGGGGGGGGGACGCAACTGCCAATCAAACGTTTACCTCAGCCCAGCGGAGGGGTTTTTTCTATACTCTTCAGCTATAGTTTTCGAGTTCAAATTCGCCCTTAAATATATGTAGAGACATCTTCAGACGCAGAATTTACCTAAAAAACTAGTGGGGAATTTGCGATGTACGAGTATCTAAATGTTCCCGCTTAGCGTCATTTCTGAACGACGACTCCTATTCTTGAAAAATGCTTGACATTATTTCAAAATAAAAAAATGGGATTAAATTGCTTTGAGAAATAAATGCTTTGTTTTAATATTAGAGGATTAGGACACGTTCGAAAATATATATTCAAAAATATATAAAATTAAAAATTAAAGACAAAATTACGGGAATTTTGAGAAAACTAGTGATGATCGGAGAAACCACGGAAATCTACCGATCAGAGCAGCCAGCGCCTGAACTCGACCTACCTATGTCAGCGCCTACTCGATCTAGCTAGTGTCCAAAATCTTGCCTCTATAGGGACCTGATCCCTTTGGGCTCCCGGTCGGAGGTACTGCAGTGATATAAATTAATGTGAGCGACCTAAGCCGGTCATATAGTTGAGGTGACTCCAACATTACAGTATAGAGAGGAAAAGTAAATCGTTATTTGTACTTTCCTGAAAAGTCACTGTACTTAGACAGGAACAATCTCTCAATGTATTTGTCAAATCGCAGGGGCAGAGTAGTGGTAGGGTACGCACCATAAAAGCCAGGCTTTCCCCGGGCACTTAGCTTCCTCTGTCGGTCGCCGCGCGTAGCTGGAGCACTCCCGCGGGTAGGGGGGGGCGCCGCTGGCAGGTGACGCGCTAATGACCAATTGCGCGCGCGCCCATTGTGTCGCTGTGGAAGTCGCGCGTGTGCACAAGCACAAAGAGCGCACGCGGCTCGGCTGCGCTTCGTCAACGTCACGAGGTGCGCGCGGTCGCCATATTGATTTCTTTGCCCGCCGACCGAGACAGGCGCGACGTCTGACGTAAGACGCTGTGCTTCTGGTTTTCCACGAGGGGGAAGGGGAGCGACGGCCGGATTTGAAAGAGGAGAGGGAGGAATCAGTTTTGATACACATGTTTAATTCATTAATTAGTGATCTCAGGCGCGTCAACTGCTAAGGTTATTAGTTCTGTAAGTGTATAATGGTGTAGTTCAAGGCGCGGGCAGAAAATTGGTTCCCTAGGTCGACAACAAAAAAAAACACAATTTCATGGTAACATTTTATTGTAGTAGGTTCAGTACGTGTTGCAATATCTTAGCACATTACCACCAAAAAAGAAGACACTTGTTCTGTGGGAGCATTACTTGTATCCCTATGTCGAAGAAGTCTGCGCCTGGGATTGGCCCTCAAGTTTTCTTTATGCGCGGCCACACACTCGGCTCACAGCAGATCTGCAAAGTTCTGGTGGGAGGTGCGTGACCATTCATCCTGTGGTCTGGATCTCGCACCCAGCAATGTACATATTATCTGAAAACAGGAAATTTACATACATACATTGGTATGTATTCCAAGCGGCAGACTTCTGTGACAAGAGATACAAATATTTATCCCACGGTAAGTCAATTATCTCAATAGTGCAGCACATGCCGCGTATGCTAACAATAAAGTTTTGTCCATGATATTGTGTTGTCTGTTTCATGACGTCCTAATGAAACTTATTTTCAGGATAAAAAAGGAAACAACTGTTCTTGTAGTCAGATGTCAAAAATAGCAAGTCAAAGGATCGAAAAATAACATTTATGTCTAATTTTAATTTACTGAGAGCATGTGATGATGATGATGATGAATCCTGATTATACCCGAGTACAATTAGAATTTGTATGTAAATTGTTTGATTTTGTAACGTGGGCAGAGTAACCTGACTTCTGAATTTGCCAGAAAATTGGCAATACGCATGGTTGATGGTGTAAATATCGTGGTCTTCTTAAAGGGAATGTTTTAAATTGAGTTGGAATCCGAACGACGATGGCTTTAGTTTCTCTTTGGAACTTTACGGTCTTATTGACATGTAATGCTAACAAGTAATGTTAAGCGTAATTAATGCGTAATGTTTTATTAAAAGCTACGTATTTCAATGTTAAAAGAATTTTAATATTTATTAAATGTAGAATATCTATTCAATATTTATCAACATGAGTGGCAGCTGATAATTTGTAAGACACCCAATATTACGTACACTTAACGTAAAAAGATTACTCCAGGTTTTAAGCTATCCCTTTCCCTAGTGTGTGATCAGAGTGGTCGTTTGCTGTTGCTTTTCGGGGTATGTATGATAACAGGAGGAAAATAGAACCTGAATGTTGATGGAAGAGTAATGATAAGAACGAACGGATCTTATAGACGTAATGTGTGGTCAAAGGCGCCACAACCACAGGACGAACGATTTATGCTGGATGCGAACCCTTAGCCTTACTGTTCCACGTACTGGGAAAATACTCCAAACCGATCGCCAAAAAAACCGTCTGGAATATATTTATAGAAAATAAATATATTCCAGTCAGTTTTCTTGGCGATCGGTTCTCCACACACATTCTTTACACACGTATTGCTATCTTATTTACTCCTTTTTTACTTTCCCTTATTCCTTACGTAGGAAACAGAAATTATTGTAATGCTATAACCGAAAGTGGCTATTTTTCGTATGAATAACTCCGAATTTGGGGCCCTGATATCGTAAAAGTGGTAATTCTTGTTCCTACATGTAATGAATTACTTCCCCTGATATGTTATATGGTGAGAATCCAAGTTTTGTGGATCCTTGGTACCGACAAATTGGTTTACGGCAAACCGTCTGTCTCTCTGTCTGTCCGTCCTTCCGTTCGCGGTTAACTCTAGCTCATAAATCACTCCAATTTTCTTCAGAACTGATTTTCCCCGATCGATCTGACCGAACTCGAGGCCCTGAGAGGTTGAAACAGATATTTTGATTTTGGGTGTATTTCACTCGTAAAGCTCTCATATTTTCAAAATTTTCTCAAAAATGTCTCCAAATAATTGGATTCAATTTTTTCTCGGAGAGAGCAAAGTATCACGCTTATCAAAATGGTGCAGGTGTCATTTCCTTAACAATACTTTTTTTTATAGTCGCATCAAGGAAGGTTCTTGGCGACTCTTCAATATTTTACATATTCAATATTTGACTTAACATTGGTTAAATATACAGAACAGTTATTATACTAGTAATGAGATTATTTTAATAACCTCTTTATTTTGTCGCCAGCCTTCCGACAGATAACGGTTCCGAACAAAAATTTTTAAATAATCGGTTCGTTAACTCTAATACACCATTCTTCTCCTCACGACAACAGCATATGGAGGTAACAGTATCCAAATGAATCCAAGTACCGAGAGGTGAGAGGGGAAAGTAAATCCTCCTTGCAGGGCTTCTCAGGGAATGAACGGGGGCTTGCGTAGGCTTCCAACACCCAAAGGAAACAGAGTTTTCTTAGTACTCTCAGCCATTTCACAGATCTGTGCCCATTTGTTTCTTACCTGGCACAGAATGGAAGCAAAGTGAGTAATATTGCCTATTGAGAATTATGGAGGTAAATCCCAGAACCTGGGGATATTAGCGTTTCAGAAATACATATGGCATTATAAAGATGGACATTCCAACAATTGGCTCGTCGCAAAGTGGTCGAATTTACAAATAGCATTAACGGAGAAAGGCGGAAAAAGGCATTTTCGTTAATGTGCACTTTGTTGTTCTGTATTTAGTGACACGTTATGCACTGAAAGTAGATAACAAGATAACAAATATATTCAGATTGGATTATGAAACTGCTAGTTCCACCTCTTATGTGATACCTACAAATCAAAACGTGCATCAATTCTAAACGATTTTTTTTTTTTAGATTCCGGTACTTATAGACAGAAATTGCACCTTTAGCATACTACATGATTAAATGTGCAAAATTACTATAACCTAAATTTTTCATTAATTGTTACAAAGATCATTTATACTCAGGCCAGCCTTATCAATTTTCAATGTAGGCAATGAATGCTTTCACTTCTTTTGCTTGTGAAAAAGAATTTACTGTAATTCTCAACAAGAAAATGACTATAAAAACGCACTACCAACAAAATTTAAGTATCGAAACTAAACTTTTTAATTGACTT
>BOPP01000023.1:1071090-1078590 GCA_017312745.1 Gryllus bimaculatus | reverse complement strand
TTTTGTCACTAACGATCATTTCAATTTTCTTAATACAGAAAAAGAATGATGTTTTAACATGTTAGAATATCTCTAGCTAGATTCCTAAACTTTTGTTTAAATTTTTTTAGACTTGAGATTTTTACTTTTGGACATATTTTACCACTCTTGGTACCCCGACATTTCAAAACGTGGCAGCATCTAAAATAATACTCATTTACGGAACGGTTCTGTTGTAAATTGTTGAACTATTCCAAAGTCGGCCGAGTAAATTTTATTATTTTAGGGTGTTGATGGTGATCAAATACTGTTGTTTTCACAAACATGAGAAATAACAGTTGTTTTATTAGAATTAGTCATATTCTGAGTGATAATAAAATTAATTATCTCATATAAACTAATTTTCTAGAGGAGTGGGAATACGAAAGAGATAGTAAACATGATAATACAGTAAAGAAATACGGGAATGTGCCGTGTTCAAGGGAGACTTATAGCTGATGTATTAGTTGTTGGTGAAGGAGTTGGTTCTATCATTAAATATTCAACAAGTTCAAGAAGAGTATATGTCTCTCAGGTGCTAAGACATTGGAAGCGAAACTTTTAATATTATTTAGCAGCCAGAGGACGCAATAAAAGATGGAAAAACCTTGTCGTCAAATTTTTAAACGATGCAACTTACTAACATACTTCAAAATATAACTCCAAATCATCAAGACACTATTGCAAAGAGAACTAGAATTAATTAAATTTATTGTTTAAAAATTAATTTTTTAAGTGGCCCGTCCACGGTCATTGTATTTTTCCAATTAATGTTTTTCGTTTAAATCTATTCAAAAAAATATTTATTTAATTGTATGTTTTCTCAAAAAACGTTAAATATACCTATAGATTAATATTAATAATATTTATTGTTCTGACTAAAAATGTTTAATTAATTAATTTAACATATAATTAACAGTGCAATGGATTCTTCTTCTTCTTTTTCTTCTTCTTCTTCTTCTTCTTCTTCTTCTTCTTCTTCTTCTTCTTCTTCTTCTTCTTCTTCGGGAGAAACTTTTATGCGTTTCCTTTGAAAACGAAATGTGTACTGTGCTCCTTATAAGACGATGTAAGAGGAGCGAATTGGCTCTTTCCAAAGTGGAAACTAAGTCAGCTTTTCTGGAGCTATCTGAAAACTAAAATTCACAATTTAATTTTGAAATGCACATCCTTTACGTTATAGCAAGTACGTAGGTTACATAGGACAATTGAAGACAATATTATAGTTAAATACCATGCAAGAAATTAAGTATTAGTAAACCATAGAGAATTTATATAAGTAACCAGAACACCTCAAAAACAAGTTATGTTGTTTTAAAAATTCGTGTGTAAGTAATGGTGTTAGACACAGGTCGTTGCTCTAATTACGTCTGAAGAAACTTCAACAGAGGGCAACGAGTGGCAATAATTTTGCTCTTACATTTTAGCTTTCCTGCTCTTTTCCTGCAAATTCAGAGCATTTCTTTGTGGCATACGAGATGTCTGTCGCTAAGATTTTTTCACAACGATAAATTTATTGGTACATCGAGCGAATATATTGATATTTTTCGATTACGAGTACGATCAGAAGTTGAAATTTAAGAAACGTGGGTTTTGTTATAATTACTATTAACATCATGTAATATCTAAAAACAACCTAATATCTTATATTCACGAATAATTAAATGATATTTTCATAATTCAGCACTTTCGAAACAAGATTTGGACAACATAGTTCTACAACTTCACCTAATTTGTCAAAGGTCACGTGAGTGTAATATTATGAATGAAGGGAAGAAGTAGTGTGTGTAAGCACGTCAATACCACATTATCAGCACCACTTATAAGATAAAACCACCCTATAATATTTAGTATTTACATTAGAATTCCTGTTAGTCTATATGTCAAAGTTCTGTCTTCCTTGTAATTAAAAAAGACATTATATTAAGTAGATTTTTAAGTAGATTTTTCCTAACATTTTAAAACAAGTCTCACGAAAATGCAACGTATTCGCAGCACACTATTATCCTAACGTGTTTCATACCAATGACAAATTCTCGACAAATCTAAGTTTCACGGTGCCATAAAATTGTCACTCGCTGTTATCCGCTTCTCTGAAAAGGGTTGGACATTACGTTCCATATAAGGTGATCAACGAAGAGTAAAGAAGTAAATTTCTCATCTCCTTCAACCTCGTGATGACACTCCGGGCCTTCGGTGGCAGAAGGATCAAGGGAGCTAAGTGCTCTAACCGAGAGGTAGCGTTGCTATGGGATCCGGAGATTGAGTTGCAGCCACCGCTAGAGTGGTTTATGGACACTCCGTGGATTGTAGGCCGTTGACACAGCCTTGAAATCACGATATGCGTCGGTTAATAGCCTCGTAAGACACCAACGAGCCAACAACAATCTCCGAGAGAAAATGCAGGGTGTCGCTACAAACGCTGGCCGCCTATCTCCTCTCCTTTGGACGGGCACCTGTCATCGTTGAGTAAATTGTGAACTTGATGTTTAACGCATATTAGCAGAGCCCAATGATAGAAGTTTACGTTCGTGTTTACGGCGAATGACCTACGTTAGTTTCGGTTACCTGGTCCTGTTATCAACCTCTGGCGGACCCTGGAGAACCAGCCGCCCGGGCAGATGAACTACGTTCAGAATAGTGTTCCAGAACAAGCAAACATCTTCATTTTGTTTGCTTGTGTTCTCGTTGTCAATGTAATGTAGATTTTGTTGTTTATAAAGTAGTTGTAATAATATAAAACGAAGTATTTGTTTTCATCACTCAAACTGAAAATGTTTATTAATAAACTACTTTCTGTCGCCACGACTTCTATACGTTGAATATTTGATGTTATTTGTTTCTGTCGATTATTACATTTATGCTATAAGTGCTCAGATGTGTTAAAAATGTAGACACAAGTGCCCCTGAAAAGATTTATACATTTACTAACGACAACTCTTCTGATCGAAATCATTGCTATATAATTGCACCCGAATATTGATCATTGAAAGATAGGAAAATTATGAGTGTATTTTTATCCTACAACAGAAATTATACCCAAGAAATAGATGATTTAGAAATAAATTACTTGAAGAAAATGCATACTGTTCTTGTTCACAACAATGATTTTTTATTATAGTAGGGTTTTATTTTCATCGTAATGTAGAAATACTAATCCGCCCATTCGCGCATTAAAAATAAGAGTCTGTCATAATGAATCAAATTTAAAATTTATTCTATTGCATTTTTTATATCGCGAAAGAAGAGGGTGAAAAGTGTTTGCTGCTCATCTTTGAGCCAAGAGACGGGTATGAGTTCTCTGCGCACAGGAGAAAATGTGGAAACTAATATTTATATTATTTCCCAGTAACTTTCTTCGTAAAAGCTTCACATTTGGACACTTCATTAGCGCTTTGCAATACAACCAGAATTAATTTATTAGTGTCGGCATGATTTTCACATCGTATTGTGTTGTTTTTCTTATCATTGAATTATAAGAATCAATTATTAACAGTTTATTCTTCTTAAATTGTTTACGTTTCGATCACATAGTGTATTTGGATTCTTCTTCTAGTACATATTCTCTCTATACAAGCAAAAACAATAATTACACGTGTACGAAACCATTACAAACAAAATTATTACTCACACAGCTTACCACGAGTTCCCGTTTTTCATCACCTTTTGTCAAGATTAACATATGGATGTATTGAATGAGAATTCACCCAACATTTTCCGTGATGTCCATTGAATTTACTAATTTTGTCGTTGAAAATACTGTCTGTTAATAACTGGTTCTTGTAATTCAATATTAAATAAAAACAATTATATTTAGCGATTTCACACAATTTTATTGATTTTCATTTCACTTCGTATTGCCTGAGACATGCCATACCAAAAAACATTGACATATTTTAAACATTGACCAAAAAACAACAACAAAAGCCACTTGGTTTCACTAATTTCACACCTGGGTGTACATCTCAAGTGCAGCCAACACGAGTCAATATTTTTTCGTGGTGGCGTAAACCGCTTGAAACCGTACAGGACACCTGCGAAGTTGGGGCGAGTGAAAAGAGGAGTTGGGGTCGATTACGATTCAACAAAATTTTGCGCTTCGTTCCAGTTATCTGTGAACGTCACGGTTCGGTTCCAGGCCTTTGGACGTGAGCCGATAGAAATAATCAGCTCAGTTCCGGTTACGGTTTTCTGGTTCTCTAAGCGTTCCGGTTCGCGTATCTGCGCGGCGCGACGCAGTGGGCGGCGGGGGCGGGGGCGGGACAGCCGATCAAGGTCACTTCTGTGGCTGCAGGAAGTGGTTTTCTTCCAACAAAAGAACACACTACTCAGCTTTTTATTCCTTGTAGTTCAAAAGTTAAGATGTAAGTCTCGTGGACGGAAGGGTACTGGATTCAAGTTACGAAAAAGAAAATCCAGTTCGTTCAATACTAAACAATTCGGCAGCGTCATGCAGCAACCAGAATACAGATTATGTTGAACAATTCCGTCAATTTCGTAGTGAGGTGAAAAAGATGATTTTAGAGGACATGCACATTAGGTTTGGGCAGGATGGAATTTTTATGATCCCGTTGCATTTGCAAGGTAAAAAATGTATTCATTATAGTTACAATGTAAAAATGAGAATAAATGTTTAGAGCAATTAACAAAATCCATACCACCAAACGCTAGAAGTTTTCTAGAGAATTTTTTGAGGTCTATTTGTTTCATAGCAAAAATGCTGTGAACGTACCAAAGAATGAACGTACTAAAGAATATCATCTTCGATTTTAACCGAGATTTTTTCATAATGTACTACTTGTACTTGAATTTCTTATCCATTCATTGTTTCTGTGAAAGAAAAAATTAGAATCCGAAAGGTACTCTAGAAAACATCAATGGCCTTGCATTTTTTCACTGTACTGGCATTTGTATTCTTTAGGCACTTTTCAATTGCGGAACGTAGGTACCGGTACCTACTGTATTCAAAACAATAAGAATACAATCAGTAAATCATTAGCTAGGCTTAGACTTTTTACTCAAACAAAAAATAATTGTAAATAAAGAATATTTTTGTCTGTTAAAACATTAATCATTAAATTGAGTTATTTAATTGCTCAATTACTGTTTAGATTAACTTAAATAACTACGAGTACACAATTTATTGATGCTTATATGGTCCTTTATATATTATTTGTCAGAAAATTCAGTCAGGTGTTTCGTAAGAAAATTCCAGATAATATTTTCTGTATTACACGACGTTTTAGGAACCTGTCTTGTTCCCATCATCAGGTACTATTAATACAATTCCAAATATTATTATATAATTATATTTTAAATTTATTTATAACTCGTGACAATACACAAAGGATGATAAAGGACAATTCAAGCATAATTATTAATAATAAGACTGTCCTTTAATAAGAATTTTCTTTGATAAGTTGATTCAGAACAAGTTATGAACATTAAATTTCGTGACTAAAAATATTCAATTCACTGCGATGTGTAAAAGCAGTAACGGAAATATTTTATTTTTTGTGGCTAATTTGGATTCTTAAATGTTGTCAATCATTTAAAAAAATGTTAAACCCATTGAAAGAATGAGAAGGAAAAAAACGAACGTTCCGTACGACTATTGGAGAAGATAAATAATGCGTTTTGTAGTTAAATTACAAGCTCGAGACTGCACATGCTGAAATAACTGATATAAATATTTTTGTAATACGACGAATTCTCTTTTCCTTGACTACAATTATTTCAACGAAAAAGTAAAATTTCATTTCTAAATTTTTCAATTTTCTGTCCTTTTCGGGAAGGATTAAAAGTTAAATGAATAAAGCAATTCAAATATGCATGAGAGCGCATAAAACGCATAGAGCGCATGAAGTGAGACAGTTCAGATATCCATATAAAATAGCAATTATTTCAAAACGGATGTGAGTAGCGAAGAAAATTAGTTTTCCCTATAGCAGGTATTTTTTTATGTACAACACCACTACAAAATATTCGTTTCTAAAATTAAAATAATTAATTCGTCCTCTCGTTTTACACCTGAGTGATTCAAAAGTGGCATTATTCCTCAAAGGTGAAGATAAACATTTTCTGAAGAGAAAATTTCATTTTATTGTTGAACTTCACAGTTTGCTTTTCCTGTAGTAAAAAAGTCGTTAGGAAGTGGCAGAAGAGTAATAGAAAACAAATTTCACTTCATGATTGAATTCTGTCTTCCAATTTATAATTAATTAAATAATTAATTAATTAATTTTGACTTCTAATTTATAAAAAGAAGACATTAAGGACGCGCCATGCAAATGGACACACCAGGTGGAGGCACAGAACAACTGCAAGGGCTAGAAAAAGAAGTGTTGGACGGAAATGGAATAACTAAACCGATGGAGTGACAAATTTAGAATATGTACCAGTAATGTATGTGCAACGTTAGCAGAGTGCAGGGATGAGTGGAAGTCAGTGTTATGCAGTGTAGTTGGACAGTACCTGAAATGTTTATAAAGTATAAAGAAGTGTTGATAAATGACCAGCGACTAATCAACAATTACTATTTAATTAGCCTATCTTAAAGAATGTACGAGTATTTGGAATATGCCGGCGTTTTTTACTAATTCTCGATTTTCTAATTCTGTATTTTAAGTAATTGTAAGTCGAATGTGCAATATTCAATTGTTATGAAAAATAAATAATATAATGTCAGAGCACATATTACAAATTATTTGTGTTCATGACTCTAAATCGAGCCGGTTCCCTCTCAAAAATATATTTTTATTCTTGCCCTTAATATTCGTTTTTGTAAAAAAATAATTAAATCCATATCTATAAAAGGCGAATAAAACAATTTAACGCAAACTTCATTTAAAAATGCCATCAAATAACATGACACTAAACCTACAATCGACGACGGAAGATCTTTATAAAAACTGCTCTTAGGTAGACAAGATTTGATGCCAAAAACCACGTAGCACGTATGGAAGTCTGTTTCGCAAGTAGATAACCGTTCTTCCACCTCAGCTGTTTATTCAAGAAATACAAGCCACAAGAGGTTGCGACCACCATTTTCCATCCCCGTCTCTCCTACGCGCCATAAACCGCTCGCGGAGCAGCTCGTTGGGCGCGGCAGGGCGGAGGCAAAAAGGAGGGCGAGCGGACGGGGAAAAGGGCTGAAATCTGCGCAGCCGCCGCTACGTGGGGAGCATATGTGCGCGCGGCGATGACGGCGGCGGCCGCCACCACGTGCGCAGCGCTTTTCGCGGCGAAATGTGCTTCCTCGCACCGCCGCGCTCCGCGTCCCGCGCGCGGACTAGGCGTGTCATCGGGGCAACGAGCCTCCGGCCTGGATCCCGACTCGGCTTGTCTTTCCATGCGTCGCCGGCGTCAGTCTCTGATCCACTTGCTCCCACCCGTGTCTCCGCCCTGCTCCCCGCTGTCCCGCCCATTCCCATCCATTAAGTCTTCCCCTCTCCCCTGCTCCCGCCCCTGCCCCCTCCCCTT
>BOPP01000023.1:1041145-1070848 GCA_017312745.1 Gryllus bimaculatus | reverse complement strand
GCCCCGGGCCCAGCCCCTATCCCCGCCCCTGCCCCCGCCTTCATCACTACCACCGCCGCTGCCTCTGACGCTCACGTCTCCGTCACACCTGCCACATTTGCTTTTGCTCCTTCTCGGCCTCCATCAACCTCGCCTCCCTCTCCCCGGTGTCAGACCCCCATTTTTATCACCTCTGCTTCCCACGCGTCGCCTCACGTCTGTTCCCACCGTCGCAACCGCCCACCCCTATCACTCCCGCCTTATGTCCCTGCCTGTCTCACTACCTTCCCCCCCCCTCAACTCAGGGCTCTCAGGCTTCTCTTCTACTGCTTCTGACCCTAAGGCGAAAAATTCAGCATTATTTCAATTATTTTTCCATCAATGGCGTAATGTTGTTTTAGTTGATCGCATTAAACATTAATTCTTGTTATTAATTCAGGCAATTAATTTAGGTGGTGTTAGCAATATTTTATTTACTATTGATCAAAATTGTAGAACAATGACAAAATCATCTAAATCATTAAAAAGAGTAAAAAATAACTGATTTTATTTAAAAATTACGTTCTTTGTTTATCTCATTACCTTTTCGTTATCCTAGAAATTGTTGTAATGTTTAGGCCTTTATTATGAATTTGCCGCACCGTTTTTTCCCCTTCATTTTAGGCACAAACGTCTGATCTTACTTTCTGATTAGATGGTTAAAATTCTGGTAATAATGACTGACGCCTGATCTTGACTTTCAATCTTGAAGTATTGCTAATTATATTATTTCTGTCACAAATTTTACCTCGGGTGTACTCCTAATTGAAGGGCTTTATGCATTAACAACACCAGTTACAGCAAGGCTCCAGTCATTCGAAAATGTGTTTATCTTGATTTTACTGAAAGCGTGGTGTGTCTGGTCACTCACTGCTTGTTCGGACTTCATGCGACTTCGTGTGACAGTAAAGTAAAGTGACAGTAAGAACTCCAGGACGAACTGCGGGAGGATTACTGTATTTGCTAATCTTGCCTGTCAGTGGCCAATCTTGTCGCTTCTCTACACCCATCAATTTTAATTGTGCTGATGACTCTGGCATTATTCAAATTCAGAACAGTTGAGTAGTTTTCTCGATCTTCTTTGTCGTGGTTTCGCAAATTTTCAGAATTTGGCGCTCCCTCTGCTGCCTCCAAATTCTTCTCACCTTCAATACTTCCTGTTCCGTGACCATCACCTCTTGTGTCTCTCCGCACCCTCCTCCGCCCTTGCTCCCAACTCTTCCTCGCCTTCCCCTGCCTCTTCATTTGATCTCATCGCATCGCCACTGGTTCCTCCTCCATGAACATCACCACTCAACCACCACCACCTCCGTCATTATCCCATCATCTGCTCCCCTACCTTCCTCCGCGTTGGCTTCCCTTTCCTGCCTCCATTACTTCTCTACCTACTGACTGATGTTGACTGTCCCCTCCAGTACTTCCTTCTCCATAACCACCTCTGCTCCCGCACCTCAGCCATTATCCCTCCTACATCCACGCCCCCTCCTTGCTCCCCACTCCCTCCATCCAAATTGTATTCACTTTGAATACTTCCTGTCCTATAGCTATCACCTTCTCTCCTCCACGCTCACCTTCGCCATTTTTCCATCTCCGACAAACTCCGTCCGCCCTTTCTTGCATTTCCTCCACGCCTTTCCCTGCCTCGACCGTTCCTCTCACCCCCACTAGCTCCTCCTCCATCGCCACAGCATTCGGATGGCTGGCTGCGCCGGCTCGACCACGCTCCGCGCCACCCCGGCGCGGCCGCATCCACTCGCAATCTCTCATCGGACGCCGCCAGCCGCCGAAACAAAAAGGGGCGGAAACGCCGTCATATTAATAGAACGGCGTGAGGAGAAGCCACGAGACGGGGAGGGGGAGGGGTGCCATGTATGCTGATGGGCCCGGTTAATAGTTTCTGAGATTTCCCTCAAGACAAGTAGTGGGTAGAAGGCCTTGCAGTTTACAGATCGTAACTTATGTTTGTTCCTCCAGTTTTAGAGTGCATTTAGAACCCGTTTCGTTGTTATCTGGGTGGCGGGCGAAGGCAGCGGCTGGTAGGCGCACACGCCCGGTCCTGGGGGCGGGGGCGGTGGGGGCGGTGGCAGAGGGCTGGGGGCGAAGAAACGCGGACAAAATATTTGTTGGAAAGGATTTGTAGTGATTCACGTAAAAAAAGTTCCGCAGCTTTTGAGCAAAAGATGTGAGAATGTAATCCCAAGAACACATTACACAGCTGACTGACATAAATATGGTTTCTTAGTTTTTAAAAGGTAGGATTTTCAGACGAAGATGATGCGAAAGGGGTGGCAATGGCAACTTTTCTTTAAACATTCGAATTAAGCAATGCCGATATCTAAGAGGGAGAGTGAATATAGTTGACTGTTGATGGGAGGAGTATTTATTTCATTATCTAATAACTGCCTGATTACGGAAGAAGATTCCCTTTCATTCCTCACTTCGCAAGATTCGACTGGGAGCAAAGCAACCGAGGAACACGCGCCCCGGCACCCGCCCACTGTGCTCGTGCGGGGGAGGAGGAGCACCCACACGTGGCGCGGCCGCCGCCTCCGCCCTCGCGACTCGCCCCAGATCGATCTCGCGGCCGCCGCAGCCGCGAAGCCGCGCCCCATCTTGCCCCACCCCACTCCCTCGGCCTCGCCCCGCCTCGCCCCGCCTCGCCCTGCCTCTTGATAATGAATGTGTTACACACACCTGCTACAATACCCTATGCAGAAATGTAAACGTGTAATTACGATCAAAAAATGCACTTGATTGAATCGTGTTAAAATCCTTCAGCCCGTATCTAGCGAAACTAACACACAGGCGATATATGTGTTATCTTTTCTTACTTTCCATATCTCACGTAAATTTCAATTGGTCACTAAGATATTAACATTTTAATGAATCATGAACGTTTGATCAATATATTTTTTTCTAAGTTCTATCAATAAGAGGATAATGAATGCAACTCATCAATACAATTATGATGAATAATCATCACTGATAGACTGGTTAATGGATATGTAGATTGAGGATAACGCATTATAGTGGTTAGAATTATTAATTTGTAAATAGCACTATTCGTTTACTCTTCTTTACTAATAAAAATCATTCCTCGCAATTGACAAAATGTAAAACGTTTATGACTCATAACACCACGAAAGTAGTCGTCACCGGTCAATAGATTTACATTCCTATGTTTTACATACGATTTTCCTATTTCTCATAAGTCTTCTCTTCTCTAATCCTCACGTCTAGCAAGGCCTGACTAAAAATCTTAACAATAACTCTGTTCCAAAACTGAAATCACCCCCGTCATTCAATCTTCATTTTCGTCTCTTGTCACTCCTTCATTAGAAAGGTCAACCTTTTTGCCAATTCTTTGCATTCCCAAATCTTTTCCATTTGGAACCCAAAACATATCTTTTTAGACAAATGATATCCTGTTGCACTTAAAATACACTTCACCCTATTAAATCGGGAATGAAAGAGCACTCCAATGCAGATAATCCAAGTCGAGTCGCAAGAAACGTGCGGGAAATGTATTTAAAACTGAGAGGATTCATAATGTTGAGAAGACCACTCTGATCAGAGTGGAGTTGGTAGATTATCATGTATTTCCAAGAAACAGTTCTCACGTACTTTTCAGTTTTGACGTATACTTTCCGGTGAATTTTTGTTTTCATTATTTGCAGTATTCATATGCAAATACCTTAAGCAAATTCATGAATCTTGTTGGATAAGAACATTGAAATATGTTTCCTGAATATCCTGTTGAGAAATGATAACATTTTAGAAACAGGAATTCTGACATGTGTACATCTCAGAACCTTCATTGAAAAAAAACCTGGAAATATTTTAAATGTATCATTCCGAATCACATAACTCATATCAAATGTCAGTATTGCTGTAAGGTGCAAGAAAATTACGATAAAATGAAATACACTATAAAATAAAACTCACCCATCATAGGACCATGCTATTCTCTTTCATAATTCATTGAACTGTATTCAATTTATTGCGATGATTAATTAATATTGCGATGTTTCTAATGAAAGCCCACCTCATGTGTATATTATTTCAGGAACAAATTAATTATAATGAATCCTATGTGTTCATCACATTTTACACCATATTATTTAAAAATATTTTTTATTCTATGTATGTGCAGGGGGAAAATACATGGAAAACCTGTTCCCATTTAAAGCAAGTACATTTCTATTTTTATTTTTCTTAACATTGGTTCCATTAATATTTTTATGACTTTGAACAATGTTGCATTAATTGCAACGTATTAACGTAAATTTAAATGTTTTCCATTGGGTAGTGCCATCCTAATCTCAAACTTTCCCTGAAACGCATTACTTTGCTCTCAGCACGAATTTCAATTGGACTGTTTGGACTTGTAACTTTATTTGCGCGTATCAGTAACATTTCGAAGTTAATTTGATGCTAATTCGACGCCAAGAAACGGGTAATCCTGATTTGTCTTCTGCTATTTAACAACTCGCTCCACCCACAGAATGCTTTACGTTGCAAGACGAAACCCAAGTTGTCACGCCTACAAAGGCTGACTGAGAGTGCTGGCATACAATTACACGTTTGACGGGAAATCGTTGCTTTTTCCTGTCCGCTTTAGCACACGAGTGTAAATCGGGCGTGAGTGAGGGGCTGTTTGCAGGACCGGTCTTTCGGTCTACTTCTTCGTATTGTTGGTGCTGTTTGTCCTGCCATAAACATCTTCTAAACCAGCATCATAAAGCGACTTGTGAGCTGCCAGCCAACCGCGCTCCAGGCTCTGGTTGTGGCAGAAGCGACGCTCTGCCGCAAGATAGGTTTCATAAGTTGAAGTTGGTAGAGCTTCTGAGAAATTACAGTGCAAAAACGGCTAGCGGATATGATAGGAACAATGTGTTGTTTTCTTGTAATCTGTTTTTGTGACTAGGAAGGAATGAAAGTGAAATGAATCTTCTTCATGAAACAATAAAACGTTAATAATACCCCTCAATACTTGCTAAAACAAACCATGTTTATTAAATTATATTTTGAGTTGGAGCATCAGTAATTTATTTTGTACGTACATACGTCATTGTAGATGACACAGTAGTTTTTGTTTCTTTGAATGTTGTAATGTGTAATATTGTAATTAAAATCTTTCCTTTGTGAGCAAATTATTCGCAAAGGGAAATTTATTTTCCCTTTTCTATTACGTCACTCGTATATTGGTGAATAACGAAAAGATAATTTTCAATTTTTTATTACGGTAACCTTAAGAATTATTTTTTGCTGTGATAAGTACTTGTTGTGTTGGGACTTTTGAGCGTTTTATATTTGTTCTCTTGTACACATAATCAGCATACACGAGAGTTAATTTGAAACCAAATACGGGATGAAAAATAAATATATTTTTCTGAATGGACGTCAAATTCTATTAAACGTGTATAGCCTACAACAGAAACTTTATGACGATAGACTGCTGAAACAAGCCTAGTAACCAAAGTGCGTTCAAAGCAACAAAACCAACTTGTGTTTAAAATTCCTCTCTCAGATAAAAGGTGTTGATCATCGGAAATGTCTGCTGTGTCAGGATTGGAGAGTAATTTTCTTCTTGCGTCTACACTGCAGGATATTTTCCCTTTTGTTTATTCTTTGTTTTATTCTTTTCTCCCTCGTATAAAACTACACTATCAATCGATCAAATGCGAATTAGCAGTCAGCCCATTCACGCAATGTGTTGCAACATCGGCGCAGAGATCGGGTACAGAGAATCGCGTTGAGCAAGCCCATAAAGACCTGAGCAGCGCATTCACGCGCAGGAGTGTACGGATGCTGTCGTTGTAAGCGTAACAATGTTTTTCTAAGTGAGAACATTACGTAGGCAAATGATGCGGGCAGAACGTCGGTCGCCCTGCCCTAACGACCTGAGATAACGCATGGAGTGGCCTGCCCACGACACAGCATTCCTTTCAACGCAGCGCGGCGTGTACCACACAAGGTCGTTCGCTAAAGATCACTGACTGGTCGCGTTCTAAGAGTTAATCTCCTCGCGTGCTTGTCTGCGCTACTACGCACTCCGTGATCACGAATCTCATTCTCATTGTACGAGTACGCCGCTGAAACCCAGTTGATGCGTACTTTCTTACCAAGCACATCTCAATTAAACGAGTTGATTGCCATTTTCTTTTGTGTATTATTCTACAAAATTACAAACTTCCTGAAGTAATAACGGGGAGCAAAGAAAATAAGGTCACTCAAAGCTACCTTTTCGAGTTACCTGGCCAAACTGAGCAAACGTCAATTTACAACGCGCTGTTATAAAAGTTTTGTTTGAGAAATAAAACGGCGCTCGAGGCATCAGGAGTCGATTCCGGGGCCGTAGTTTCGGGAGCCCTGCTCGCACTTTGGAGCTCTTTGCAACGCGCTGTTGTAAAATTTCCCTTAAATTAACAGCACCTTATCTGTCAGGGGTGAGTCGGCCGTAAACTGCCATCTAATGAGGTTGAGCTCGTTAGGGTTATGGGCGAAATCTTATTAAGAGGTAATATATAACAGTGAGGGTTATACGCACACAAGGGTCGACAAAAAACCCTTTTATGTAATTTTTAAGGTAAAATCAATATCGAACTCTCTAAGATCTTGTTTGCCGTTTCGAGCTGCTAAAAAATTTAATAACTCGTGCTCACCTGCTTTGGGTACTAAGGAGCTGCTAAGGATGTCGGTCGGAGAACGTATAACCTGAGACAAGTTAAAAGGCCACTAATTCGAGGCTCCGCTAAGCAATTACCTGTGGGCCGAGATGAAGATGTGACCAGGAGCAGGATTTAATTTTCTTGGCAATGCAGAGGCTTTCCTCCCATCGCCTGATTTGGACCTGGCATATTTCGGCATACCAAATATGGTTTCACCATACGAAAGCATGTGCCCCATATTAATAATCAGAATATACTGTTTTTGCACCGCGACATATTTCTAAATTGATGTATCATTAATATTAAATTTCTAAACTATTCAAACTTTGATTCTAATTTCTGGATATCCACGATATTAAACAAATATTATTTTTATTTGCTTTCTTGTGATATGTAGGTAACGTGTAACATGTTTTAATGTGCTCAGAGAAAATACAACTTTAATAATAATGATTGTTCTTTTATTGTTTAAAATGTACACCTCTTCTAAGCATAGCAGAAGTAATAAATGATGATATGGAATATTCAGTTGTTTGCCTTCGCCTTCTTTACCTACACTTTGTAAAATTCCACGTGTTTTGCAGGGTTCCAACTACACACAACCTTACGTTTCGTGCAGAGAGATTGTATTTGCAGCCATCTCTGTTAGGTTGAGTTGGTTTCTTTAGGCAGATAATGTTCACTAGTGTTTCCAGGCCCCTGAACATTAGTTCCGTAAATATAGTGAACGAGAAGTGGAGACGTTCCTTTGCCTCGGGAACGTGTGATCCGGCGCAGACCTACTCGTCAGCGTGAGAAATCTCCCAAGGTGCGCGATTCGCTTGGTAAGGTACCTACTCGTTAACCAACCTTTGGGCTTGAGCAATCTCCCTCTCAGTTTATTCATCCAGCGAAGCGCCGCCCCAGCCGGGACTAGTTCTAAGCTCCCGACTGCTCTCCCGACATGTTTAATGATGTAGTCAATGTAAGTGTGTGTGAAGGAAAGAACGTGAGCGGTGTGGGGTTCGTTTATTAAGGTACTGTTTCGGCATTCGCCTGGTATTAAAGGGAAAAATAACGGAAAGCTACCGATCAGCCCAGCCGGTTCCCGGAATGTTGAAAACGAGATCCAGTCGAAGGGGGTAGCGCTCTGGCTTGACCAACCCACGTTCGCAAGTTGAACCACGTCTGGAGGCGGAGGAATTTCGAAAAGGGGAAAATCCAGTGTGTTTGTCACACTTATGGTATGTAAAATAACCCTGGTAGACTTAAATCCTCGGACAGTTACCATCCAAGTCAGATTCCTTCCTAACTAGGACAGAGAACGTCGCAGGGAATAGATAAATTGACTGAGTCAGATGCTGCATTGGTCTGTGGCGGCTAATATCGAAACAATAAATACTAATCAAAAATATCTGTTAGCATTGTTTTCCCTAGATGAATTTGAAATTGTGCAACAACACAGCCCATGTCGCGGTCGTGTCAATGAAAAAGTTTCCAGAGAATGGGCATGGAATAACGACTACAACAATATTATGTTGAAAATAAGCCTGTTTCAGTTTCGTTCATATTTCGCGTATCGTGCAGTTGGTAACATTGTCTCGTAGGTAGTTTAATGTGTAATGCAATTTAACGAGCGCTAGCAAAAAACAACACCGATGGAAATATTTTCTAAATTATCACGTACGTCCAATTAACGAAAATGTGAGCGCCTCTAAAAACGGACGCATGAATCCTATCTCAGAACTCCTCCGCCTCTCCTCTCCGTGCGTGCATAATGAGATGTTAGTACAAGTATTATTAGACGATGTTTTACTGTAAAGCGAGATGGTATCGGCCACTTATTGGCGATGCCGCGGAGGAGGTAGAGGCGGAGGCGGAGGAGGAGGAAGAGGCAGCGACTCAATGCCCGGCTCTTGGCAGCCTCCACCTTCCCTCCCCTCCTGCTTCCACCCTCCCCCTCTCGCTCCCCTTCCCGCGCCCTCTTCCGCGCACTTCAGCTGAAAAACGCGCGTCCGACATCCTTTGCTGCCACGGCCTCCGACCACTGGGCAGAACGCATTTCAAGCGAGCGTACTTCAGGCGAAGCTTAGTGGGGGACGAGCTGGCTTTGCACATGTGAGTGTATGTTACACCCTTTTTAGGTTTTAGGTCGTTTGGGTTTCTTGCCAGTTTTCGGACGACAGTGTCTTCAGTGATGCATAAACACTTCCCAGTTTCCATTCCAGGTTTCGTCAGTGAAAGCTGGCTAAAATTTACCATTACTGAAGACACTGACGTCTAATAACTGGCAAAAACTGTCCACTGAGAGCCATCTTTAGTCAGTATGCAAAAGTTCAGCGAACTCATATAATAAAAACAAGCACAAATCATTTTATGGTTCTCTTTTCAACTATGGTCTGGTACACCTTAACTATTTTCTTCGCTATCTTACCGGACTTCCATCTAGAGGCGCCTGGAACCTGTATGAACACTCTGCGGTCATTCCTGACAATCTAAGGTAGCCATTCAGCCTATTTTGGCTAGAAGTTTCCACAACACCCGAGGTAGTTCTTGAGCTTATTTCACAAGAACCTTCCTCAATGCCTGAGTAAGGTCATGGTCCATCTCGACACTTGAACGTCTTCACGGCAGTAGGGGGACTGTTCCTATTTGCCGTAGTCAGACACCCATGACATCATTCTCTTGATCATTATAGGGTAGGGCCACGGGGTAAGGACTGGTGAAGTGTTTCAGGCTGCCTTGCCCCACAAGACCGACATAATGAACCAAACTGCGTTAATTTCAATGCCTTATGATATGTTTGGTTTCTATAATTCTTTGACTGTTGTTCTCTTACTATTTCTCTAAGTTTGTCAACACTTCTATTTTACACGAGCACTCCTTACTGGGGTCAATGAGACGAATTTCCTTAATTTTACGCACTGATCGATCATCAAGAATTCACAATGCTAACTTGCAACTAAGTTTTCTGGTGGTAACGTGCCTTATTGTGAGCTGTTACTGGATGTGGTCATTTTTATGCTCCTTCTTGCATGAAATTCATTGCTCTTTTTGTCTCTCTTTTTTACTGCCAATGCATGATGATGGACCCAGAGATTGATCTTCTACCACAATCGGAACTGAAATCTACGTTTTACGAGGGATTTGAACTCACAGTCTCTCCGGTGTATTGAGAACTTAGGCACACCTTCACCTTGCCCCACAAGACCGACAGTAATGAACCAAACTGCGTTAATTTCAATGCCTTATGATATGTTCGGTTTCTATAATTCTTTGACTGTTGTTCTCTTACTATTTCTCTAAGTTTGTCAACACTTCTATTTTACACGAGCACTCCTTACTAGAGTCAATGAGACGAATTTCCTTAATTTTACGCACTGATCGATCATCAAGAATTCACAATGCTAACTTGCAACTAAGTTTTCTGGTGGTAATGTGCCTTATTGTGAGCTGTTACTGGATGTGGTCATTTTTATGCTCCTTCCTGCATGAAATTCATTGCTCTTTTTGTCTCTCCTTTTTACTGCCAATGCATGATGATGGACCCAGAGCAGAAAATAAACACTTTTGTAACGAACGTGTGATGTTTTTTAGTCTTTTATTTCACGGTAACTGTGTGTGAAGCTTTCTAAATTCGAAATTAGAGAATCGGGGGATTTCTTGGACCAGTTTAAGATACTTGCCTGAAAAATTCTATTAATCTCAAATAAATAATTGCGAGCAGCTGCTCTCGTTAGACTTTTTCGTTTTTTGATGAATTATATAAATGGGCGCCGGTACAGATAAAGGAGCACGAACACCGGGCCTTTTTCCCGTTCTTTCCCCGCTCTACCCACACACACACAACCTGACTAATTCTTCTCCCACACGGTCGATAATCCACAAAGTCTCCACCAGCACTGCTAGTTGGCGAATATCAGGGCAACTGATCTCTAGCGCCATTAAAAGAAGCATATTTATTGAAGCGAAATCGATTCCTATACATTGAGGGTATTATGGTTTCCAAACTTTGGATTAGGGATCTAAATTGTTTCATTCATTCTCTCACCTCAGTTTGACTCACTTTGCTACATTCTGCAGTAATGCCATTTAAGGCAGAAATTAGTGACGTACACGTGTTTTTTTTTTTAAATAAATGCAAATGACAATAGAATATAAATGAATTAATGTTGGTATTCGCTGCTCTTTACGCTTATATCTAAGTTTCTAACCGACCGAATTTGAGCAGATGCACTTGTCGATACGTATTTTTCTCGACATATTTCGTAATAATGGAGGATGGGCCGTAAAAGAAAGGAATTCGTCAATTACGCATCAGCTTTGTAGTTAATATTCTTGTTTGCATGTATCTTTGTATTATCAGTTAGGTTTCAATACCAACCTACGTTTTCAAGGTCAATTCTTGATTTTATTCTACTTTTACGTATCAGTACTGTGTTATGCTGTTAGTGATAGTAAAAAATAATTATTTCATTGTGTGAGTACCGTTCTCTTATGAAAGAAATTACGAGAGAAATATCAACGTCGCACAAACTGAATCAAGTTAGTGTACAGTTAATTAGTAAATAAATAAATCTAAATCACTCAAATTAGGTAAAAAATAAAATCTTGTAGCACTGACGTTAACTGGTTCCAATGATCGAGCGGGGACAAAAACGTGAGGGGCTTTGGACCGCGGGCTTTAGTAAGCCCGAGATCCCGCCCTTATAACGCCTTTGGTATTTAAATAACTATTTTTATCGATTCGTTATTGCCATACGTGCCGAGGTTGATGTACCTTCTTAACTCCTCTGGAGCGAGGGAAAAATGAAAACAGTTCAAGGTCGATGTATGCGGCGGCGATGGTGTAAAGCGGCGGCGATGGTGTAACGGTTAGCGTACTGGACTGTTGTACCCAAGTTGGCGGGTTCAAACCCGATCAAAGCCGTGGATTTTTAAGGGCGAAAAAATCCTTCGTACGCCTTCCTTCGGAGGGGAAGTAAAGCCGGCTGTCCCATGTTCGTAGATTTATTTGCATGTAAAAGATCCTCAAGCCTAAATGACGCCTCTGAGCTAAATTCAAATCGCCTGTTTCTCGCCCAAGAAATACCTTCTTTCTCTGCTATATGAAAGGAGCGTAGCGAAATTTGCGTGGTCAGACGGAAGAGCGGGCCTGACGGCCCGAGTCTCGCCACGTAAAATAAGGCAAATTCAATTCAAATTCAATGTATATCCTCTAATGGAGAAAGTAACGGGAGGGAATTACTTAAATACGTACATACCAATTCAAATAACATATAGAATCACAAGTAACTGTAAATTTCAATAACAAAAAATAGTTAAAATATAAAATCTTGTGTACCACGAGAATTAATACGCATTAATCATTTCAGGCCCAAAACCCTTCGACCCCACTACAAACAAAAACCCGCTCCAGACTTTCCAAGGACAAATTTCCGAGACCTTAAACCAATCACAAAACCCCTTCATACTATAAATTATATGCAATAAATTTTTTCCAAATAACCAAAAAATTATCCCTGCTAGGTGGTTAAAGAGGATCCCAGAGGGACACCCTCCTTATTTGTAATAATTTGAACATAGCATATATACCATATGTGAATTTCTCTATAATTATTCTGCAAAGTGTTTAATCCTCTGCCCCAGAAAAAAAAAATAGAAAAGGCGCTTTACCTTCAGTCAGTTTGTTGTAAGTCGATATTTAGAAGCCTTACAGCACTTACTGCATAGATATACTTGCAACTATTGGTATACCTTCCATCTTAAGGAACCTTTGTTGATTTTAGCCTTTCCAATTCGTAAGTCTACCACTGCGCCCCGCTCCCCTGCGCCCGCCATTTTGTTGATGGCTAAATGCCCCCAGTGGCGCGCGTTTCTCAGGATGTGGTGCAATTATTCCTCAGCGATAAGATTGTTTCCAGCGGATTTTTGCCAGAGATTATCTCGCGATTACCTCTATTCCAGCAAGAGGAGAGATTTCCTTCGCCTCCGCACCGCCTCGCGTCGCCACCGCGGTACGTATTGGGCGCATTCAAAGAAGTAATGCGACGTTCAACTAGACACGAGGATGACAAAAGAACTGTTTACAAAGTTGGGGTTGATTGATTCTTTGTGTGCTCAGTGTGTTGTGCAGGAGTGAGCGAAGTATGAGAAGTCGGAAAAGTAGCTGACGTCTGGTGTAACAGATCAATGTCGTGTTCAGGGAGGCCACTTTTTCTACTCCGTGATATTCAAAATGAACGTCTCCCTATCAGCGACGAAAATACTTTGAATTTTTGAGATTTTCGAAATTTTGATAGGATTTAAGGCGAATGAAACATAAACCATTTTATGTGTTTCTTGTTCTGTCCGATAAAGAAAATTAAACAAACATCTTGGCTTATTTATGGTAAAACTTTACATAAGGTTTCCTACATCTTCTGTTTAATATTTCATGATGTAATCTTGTATTTCTTGCAGACCATTTTCTTATGGCATCGTCGAGGGTTCAAGTAAAGCACCCGCAAAATTAAGATATTATTTTCAAATTAAAGGCGACGTAATCATCAACCGGGTATATCGGGCCACCAGATAAAGTTTTGTTGAAAATCCTGACTATAGTTTAGCCGCTAGCGTTGTTCACACACAGATGGACGGGCGTATGGACAGACGTATTGCCTTAAACCAATTTTTTTTAGTATCAAGGACCCACAAAATATGGATTTTGAACACACAAAGTATTAGAAACAGTACCTGTTCGAACAAAAATTATCCACATTTTTGGTGGATAATATTCCTTGGCCCCCTATCTCGCTGATATTACATTTGTTTTGGCACAAGAGGTTTGGAATTCCCTTACCCTCCCGTCTCAAATGCAACTGAAAACATTCATGTCTTATCTGGGTTTCAATCACGCAGCCTTAGTGTAAACGAGTTCAAATTACTTGATCTACTTGAACTAATTGAAAACGTGTTTATGTTTTGAAATACGATAATATAATAAAACCAAAATGTAACAAAATGTGATCTTTGTATGCATATGGCACCTTCAATGTGTTTTGTAACTGTATCAAATCAATCATATTACTGACGTTATTTAATTATCTCACATAAGCACTAATTTCGTGATTCAATAAAGTTTCTTTCCATCCTGGTACTTCTCTGAATTTAAATCCTTTTCTATTAGCACGCTTAAAAAAATCTCCCCTAAAATTACCAGCGTTCTTTATTTTAATGTGTTACAGGGGAAAAACAACGCCCACATGAACGTAATCTCCATTTGGTAGTCTGTTAGTAATTTGTCACTTATGAAGAAAGATAATATATTCATCACTTTGAAAGTGCTTGTTTCACAAAGCATAAACTCTGGAATTTTTATGAACAGATACTGTCCGCGAAAACGTGTGAAGTAAACGTACTTCTTATTCAGCGCCGAGCAAGTATCGCGATAAACGACTTCCATAGATTTTTCTTCCTGTTTTGAAGGCCGAGAAGTTGGACGCAAAACAGGTTAAGGCTGGGTTTACGTTATCTACATCCACCTGTTTAATATTTCATGATGTATTCTTGTACTTCTTGCAGACCATTTTCTTATGGCATCAACTAAAGATATAAATAACAAGAACTAAACTCGCAAATCTTGGTTATTGGTTTCTCTACGAAATCCTCTCCCTAAATGAAAAAAGTATAATATCTGCGATCTCTTTGTTGTGACATAATATACGCCGAGATAGTTAGAATATGCAGAGTGACATTAATATTATTCCTCGATTGCCTGCAAATGAAGTTGTCCATAGGAATGAATCAAAATAATCGAGAATACGCTCTTTACAAGTATTTCTAATATGATCGATGTCTGGGTTAAAATGTTTCTGAATGTAAACAAAATGTTAATATGAAAATCTATTTTGTACTTTAGATGTACGGAAGTTTATATTTTATTTCGTAGAAGTACCAATGCTTTAATATGTGTTCGTGTTAATACAACTCTCTGATAGAGGGATTATTTTTTATTATTAACTTCCAAAAGGCTGTGGACAATCAAATTACGATGTAATTATAATGTCACTGTTTTGATTTTGACTAGTAAAGCTTAAGAAATACAAAGGGTGAGGGCTAATATTAATTTCTATGCAAACGCAATCTTCATAGCGAATAAATGATTGATGGCGAATGATTGCGCGCGGCGATGGTGTAACGGTTAGCGTACCGGACTGTTGTACACAAGTTGGCGGGTTCAAACCCGATCGAAGCCGTGGATATTTAAGGGCGAAAAAAGCTTACGCCTTCCTTCGGAGGGGAAGTAAAGCTGACTGTTCCATGCTACTAGATTTACTAGCATGTAAAAGATCCTCAAACCTAAATGACGCCTCTGAGCTAAATTCAAATCGCCTGTTTCTCGCCCAAGAAATACCTCCTTTCTTTGCTAGTTGGTGAAAGGAGCGTAGCGAAATTTGCGTGGTCAGACGGAAAAGAAAGGCCTCATGGCTTGAGTCTCGCCACGTAAAATAAGGCATTAATTCACTTCAATTCAATAATTGAGCCAAGGTATGCATAGTCAAACGAATAAAGTTCTTAATTATCTTGAATGCGATTGTTTCCAAGAACACGTAAACACATTCGAAGGGTTTGAATCATATGAAGAGTATAGGTAGGATTTTACTAAAAACTATTACATTTTTTTGTCGAAAACGCTAGTTAATCATGACCGCATTATTCGTTTCAAAACAAGTAACGAAGTCGAAAACATTAATCATGAGAGGAGTATTTGATGTTGCATTTCAGCGTCAAGGTCAAAGGCTTGTGCGGTGGCCACCAGGGAGAAACCGGGCGCTACGACGCGGTTGGCGCGGTCCCCAGTTCGACGCCCACGCAGCCGGGGGTTTCGTCAAAGGGCCTCGCGTCGAGCTCCCTCACAGCAGCGGGGCAGGATGAGCAGGGCGCCAGGAGAGGGGCGGAGCGGCACGGGCTGGGGACGGGGAAAGCCGGGTCGGGATGCACATCAAACGGAACCGCTGCCGCCCACGTCGTGCCATTTCACTGCCGCTCCCACCCGTCGTAGCCCCGCCCCTACCACCAGTGCCATACCCGGCCCTCGATGGGAATCCCATCCCATCCGCTGCCAGCGTTACTGCAGCTCCCTCCATCCTACCTGCCGCTTCGCCATCCTCTCTCCCTTTCACAGAGCACTTCAGCCTCTGTAGATTCCCCGCCACCATTCATCTACTTCTTCCATCGCCTGCCAATGCCACTTCCTCCACCTCCGCCATTCCTGCATCCATTTCTTCCCGTGACGGCCAATGCCACCTCCACCACCACAACCATCTCCACTACCACTCCACCCACTTCTGCCCGCGCCCACCATTCTCATTTTCTCCGCCACCACCAAATCCACTTCTGCCAGTGCTGGCCAATGACACTTCCTCCACCCAACAACCATCGCAACCACAACTGCATCCACTTCTGCCCTCGCCTGTCAATGCCGTTTCCACCACCACTAGACCCACTTCTGCTCGCGCCGGTTAATGCCACTTCCTCCATCGACACCTCCATCCGCCACCACTGCATCCACGTCTGCCCGCGCCAACCATTCCCACTTCCTCCACCATCATCTCCGCTGCCTCCGCCACCACCGATCCCCTTCTGCGTGCTGGCCAATGCCACTTCCTGGAGCGCCACAACTGGATCCACTTCTGCCCTCACTTGACAATGCCACATCTACCTCCACCACCTCTACCTCCACTACTGACCGCGCCACCAATGCCACTTCCTCCACAACCACCTCCGCCACCACTCATGAAGAACGACTGGTCTTTTCTCCTGCCTGAACTCCCACCGCCACCGCCGCCACTGCTGCCATCGCCTTCCTCTGCCGTTGCCGCCCTCGCGTTCCATTACGCCCGAGGCGCACGCGCGCATGCTGCAGCAAAATAGCTGCATTTTTAATTAGTGTACCACGACTCCCCAATATATCAGGCTCCGTTTTGCAGCTTACTAACCGTAAGTTAATTTTCATTTACAATAATCAATGAAAATTAATAACAGACACGTTCAATTACCAACAATCAATTTCAACGTTTTGCGAACTTGCGCAGTGAATAACAAAGAACCTCGCTCGTGGCGGCACAAAGTGCAGCAAAAATGTAGCGCACTCGATACGTGCATTTTATACAGACATACCGATAAAAACGGCCGTGCATTTTTATAAAGTTCGGATTTGCATAACAGTGTTTAATTTTTACACCATACACCGTCGCCTAAATGGTCCTTTAATGGGCCCAGGTTTCATATTAGTTTTCATTCCACAAAAGATAAAAGGTTTTCGGGCTTTAAAAGTGTACAAGCCGTAGTAAATAAACTTCCCCATTTTTGCTCGTTTTAAAATTCCCCTATCTCCCGTGGCGGCGCCGCCGGTGGGTAAGTTGACCGAGAGCATTGTCCGTTGGGCTTCATTTAAAATGCAGGGCTCTCTGCGGCCGGTTAGCGCGAGCGGCAACCAAGGCACCCGACGCACGCGGGAGGGGTGGCTCAGAACATCAACTGATATCACTGCAGTACCTCTGACCTTGCTTCAAGTCTCGACGGGGGAAGGATTTTCCACACTAGCTAGGTAACTAGGTCGAAGTCAGTTGTTGTCTGGAGAAGATTTCTACCGGTCGGCTGCTCTGATAGGTAGTTTTCCGTGGTTTCTCCCGTCAACAACAGGAGAATACCGGAGCTGTTTTCTAACAAACTCGCCACGGTGCGCGCCGGTCTTTCCTACCTCTTCCTTGTCCTATCCTTACTACTTACACACTCACACCAACATGCACTTCACATCACACATGTCGGGAGATTGGTTGGGAACTTCGAGCGTGTCTCTTGGGCAGTGCTCGCTGGTGGTTGATACCTGGTTGACGGGAAACCCCGCTAGCCGACGGTAGATCGGCGTCGGAATTCACCATCCAGCGGAGGAAGATCGCCACCACCCAAGAAAATCATGCAGTACACTTACGGGATTAGTTAACGTAGCTGTTAACGCGCTCAGAATCGCCAATCAATCAATTAATCAATCCAAAAGCTCCGGACGTACGAGAGGGGATAGAGGAGATGCGTGGATGGCACATGCGCGCATATCATGTATGAAGCCAATGTTTCGTTTCAATTTCCCGTATACGTACGTATATACGGAGTAATACACATAGTGTTGGGAAAGATATGTAATGCTGCGGAAAATCGATTTCGAGATTTCAACGGAAATACACATTTTGAGGTCCCCTGATACCGAAGGATCGCAATATTGCATGCAATGTGTGCAATTTTAAAAAATTACTAAAACAAGGTTTTCTCAAAAAGTCTCCAATTTTTTTTAAACTTTTGATAAGGATAGTGCTAAATATACTCTAAAATATGACATAAACGGCGTATTGTTCGATTTGTTTTTTCAAAACTTACAATTTTTTAAACTTTCCTCTCATATCGTTAATATTATATTGTAGCGGCAATTTGTTTCCATAATTGTATTTACGAGTACATGTGCTTTAAATAATGTCATATAACGTTTTTCGAAAACTTAACCATTTTCTGTCAAAATTAGTTCAAACATTTTCAGAAAAGCCCAAACGCCATGTTCTCCAAAACAGGCTCCAAATTCTTTCTTCAAATATTTCGTACGATTAGTGCTAATTTCACTCTTTAATATGACGTAAAGTTAATTTCGGTGTATGTTTTGTTTTTTCAAAAATTACACAAATGTAATTTTTTGAAAGATCTCTCACGCCGTTAATATGCACATTTTCACCAATTTGTAAACTGTATTGTATTTGTGAGTTAAAGTATTTAAAATGACTTTAAAGAGAGGTTCTCGAAAACTAAAAAAAATTCTGTGAAATAGAGCTTCAAATTTTGAATTTACAGTAGCGCTTAAACGCTATTTTCTTAAAAACGGCTCCAATTTTTCAAAGAAAATTGCCAATTACAAAGAGGTTTTATTCGTCTTTAATATTCTTAAAATAATATTTGCGTTTTATTAGGCGGCCAAAAAATTAAAAAAAAAACATTTTAAAAAAATGTACTTTGGACAGCGATAGATGGCAGCTGGAAAGAGAATGTGGAAAGCCCGAGTAGCTAGCCGAGACCAAAGGAAATAGAAAACTAATACGGAAAAGTCTGTGCCACTTTGAAGCACCACTAGATTTTTTAAATTCGTTTGGACACTACGTACACGTCATTGCCTGAGGGAATGGTCATCTGCTGGAAAGATTGTGGCGAGCTTCAAAAATAGCAATAACCAGATACCATTAAATTACTGTAAATTATGGGCTTCTCCAATCAACACTTGAATGTGTTTGCGAGTGTAGTGTCCAAATCCTCATATGTTGAGACAGGGCGAGAAAGAAGTGGGTTGGAGAGAATTCGCAACACAGACGCGACACTGGCTATGTACCAGGAAGCAGTTGCTTTGATTCTCTTCATGCTATCTCTGAAAAATAAACACGAGACAAAGAGTATTACGCGTACAACTCATGCTTGAAATCCAATAATTACTGTAAATTGTCGGTTCCAGTGAAACGGGAGCGAAAAGTAGTTAGTAGAAACCCAAGTTCTGTGTGTGAGTCCCCTATGAACTAATGACGTTTTCATCACGTGATCGTAGTGCGTTTGACGAACACAAATGAACATCGCCCCACTCAAAATCATTCATCTGTCAGCATCATTCTACTTCCGTCTTTCCCATTTTGGAAGGCCATCACTGGAATCACCTCAAACCCACAAAATTGGCAAATGAACATGAATAATGTTGGGTCGAACAGAGCCACTCAACATGAGCCATTCAACCTTGCTTTGTTCATGAACAACAATACCACTCAGTTGCCGCAAAATGCGATCAGCAAGAAAATATAACAAGAAATCTCAGAAAAGATTAATGTAATTTACAGAAATGTGTTGTTGAATGTTTCTGCCAAAAATCAACATAACATCACTAATGAAATTGGAATTTTAAGTTTATTTTACAAACATATATCTTGTAATATCAAACATATTTCTCTTGTGTGCAATATAACTCAATGCGAGGAGTTTTAATATTTTGCTTCCATTACATCTCATGTTTAGATAGTAATTTCAAAACGAATGACGAATTTAGTGGGATCACTATCACTTAGCAGAAACAATCAGCCGTTCAATTCCAAATATTGTCAGAGAGACGTGTGCTTTATTTATGCTTTTCTGATTTCATGTGAGATCTTTCTAATTACAAAATTGGAAATTACTCATTACAAACAGCAAATGTAACATATTACATTTAGTGTAAGGTATCTGAAAATTGTGAAATAGTCACTTAAATGATGGGTGATTTGTTCCTATGTTTCTAAATAAAAATGTTAAATTAATTCAATATTATTATAATTTCTTAAATCACGGATGGTACATTTTTTATAATGCAGATTTAAATGCTCATTCATTTTTTAACCTATTTGATACGATCATTTCGTACAGAATACATTATTAAAATATCATTAACAGATAAAAACATTACCAAGGGATTTCATCATTATAGTTTACTACATTATTTGTGTTTACAGGCAATAATCATTAGTCCCATGTGGACAGTGCACTTTATATCACGGGAGGTGGCGATGTACTTCTACTGCTGCGAGATCCAGCGACATGTGGAAAAGTAGTGTCCCCAAAGAACTCACCTCTTCTCACCTAAATCTGATTTTAAGACCCTAGGACGAATCATTTCCGGATATGTGTGTTGCAGAAATCTTATTTATATTATAATCTGCAAACTTCCATTAGTTGGCAATAAATATTATGGATGTAGGACTGGTGAGGGAATCCGAATCTCTATTTTTTTCACAGGGTTTCACAGGTATATATCTTATATCTTGTCAAACCCGCTATTTATTATTGCGTATTATTTAAAGAGAGGATAGTATTATTTCTGTGATGATTCTCTAATTCCAAAGGAGCCCAAATGTGTTTTTCCTCTACAGGTTACACTTATATTTTTTGAACTCTCTTACAAGTCAAAATTGAGAAAATGTACTTCTTGTTCTGCATTCCTAGTGCAAAACATTAGGTAATTCTTCCTAGCGTTGTTTCGAACATATTTAGCATTTCTTAATAGACAGATATCATTTATTATAAACAAAATATAGTGTGAAGCAGTGCAGTGTACGAATGTCTGACTGGGGTAGTGGCTTTCTTGCGAAAACATCACACGGAGCGTGCTTGTCTTTTGTCTTCTCTCAAGCGGCCGACCTTCGCTGGCGGCCTGCACAATCGTACCTCGCGCCCCTCCCGGAAAAAGGGATAAATAGTTCTACTTTGCCTGGACACCCGCAAACTACCTGAAGTGTACGAATCTAATTCTCGTGCTCAGTCTGCGGGAAGCCAGTGAGCCGAGTGGGCGCGGATAATTTTAATTGCTTCGTATTATACGCGGAATTATAAACCGATATTGGCGTTTGCGTGGAAAAGTGTTAAAAGTGAATTATTTAATTTTGTGAAGTGTGCGTGTGTGGATTAGAACTTCATCATCGCATTGAATTGGTGATATTGTAACAGGAGTTCTACTGCAAAGGTATGCCGCTGCTGGAACAGATTGCTTTCTTTATGTATCCGTTATTTCTTCTGTGTCGTTAGAGCGTCTATCAAAAGTTTCTTGTTGTTATTTCGCAGGAAGCTCGTTTAAAATTCACTCCATGTTTCTGCTTACTAGTTACTAAAGGCACGTATTTTCTACAGCAGGGCGGAAATTAAAATGCACGGAGCGTATTCTATGAACTTTGTTCAATAACCTGTGCCGTGTTTAAATACTCGTGGTAACAAAATTTCAATGAACTTTATATTCATTGCAAGAACCACGTCCCGCAAATGAATTGTTGAGGGTAATGAAAGCCTCAGACCAAATCCTAATTTGTGTAATAACGTTTTTATTTATATTTTCAATGTATATTAAGTACCTTCAAAATGTTCAATTTCAAAAATATATATTAAGTAACATCGTATTTGATAAACTATTAACTTCCATATTTCTTGAATATTAAATGACAGAAAATTTTACTTTAAGCACTTTGTACGTATTCTACTTTTAACTTTTGCTAAAAATTAGTAAAGACTGCATGTGACGTTTGATACGAGAGGTATTTATCTTTAAAGAAAAGTTGTGCGAGTAATAATTACATTTCGGATGCAAAAGGAGAGTAATACACCATTCTAACGATACATCAACGTTTCCACAGCTTGTGGACAAGACGAAAATTCGAATTGTGTTGGAGGTCACAGTTTAAAACTAACATTAATTTTTTGAATGGTAGACATTATTCAGTACAAATTATTACATGAAATTACCAAATAATCTAATGCATTTAAGTATATAAATATTCACATTTGAATATATTTTGTCCATAAAAACATACACAGCAAGAAAGAGTTATTTTGATATATCTACAAGTATAAAGTTACGTTCATATTCTATTTAGTTTTTTACTAAATTGTAATGCAGAGACTAAAATTATTGTAAAGAACAATCATATTTTTTCTCAATTCGTTTTTGTCGCAACAGGCGACTAGTTGACCCAGAAACATCTCGGCGTCGTACGGTCCGGAAATGGCTCGCGCAGATAACTTTCAGCCTTATTTCCTTCCGGCAAGGCGATGCCCTTCGAAGGTCATCGCAGGGCCCGACGAAACCTCCAGCCCTAGAAATAGAAGAGGGAAACAAACAACACGAACCATTTTCCGTTGCTTCATTTTTCCCCCAGATAGCGCTCCATTTGTTCATTGCTGATTGTGGATCCCTCGAACACGGTCCAAAGGGAAACTTCAGTGAATACAAATGAGAAAAAAAAACTATTTGGACGAAAGAAGAACAAAAAATAATATTCTATTTTGAGCTCATATATATGTCTATGAAATACAAAATGTGTTTTTATAACAGTGCTAAATGTGCTAAATCCAATATATTGTTGATTGAGGATTTCTCGGAGAAAAGTTTGTCTTCGGTATAAGTGAATATTATTTCGTTTTGATATTTTTTGTTTATATAATCAATTTCTGGAATATTTCTCAGCTCTATTTGGCACTCTATTTGGCGTGCCTGAAAAGTATGTTAAAGAGATTTACGTTTTGAGCATTTTAGTCGTTTTTCAAACGTTGACCGTTGTCAAATCATTAAACGCTCTCAGTCCTACAAGTAATGTAGGATAATCATGAAGGATCTCTTCACACTTGCAACTTTGCACTTCACCTTCAAATGTCTCGGTTAGTTCTTTACGATTCTTGTGGTTCTTTGTGGTAAATCTCGTGAACTGTTCGTACTAAGTCAGTGGCAACAACCGCTGTTTCAAGTGGCGCGGAGTGCTTTGCTGCTTAGGGTTTGCGGGGCAGTGTCAGGGCCATCTGAAGTGCGGAAATATAATATTCGCCGCCAAGGTGACTAGTGATCTTGTTTCTCTATCAGCGGTCGCGTTGAGGAGAACCTCTGATAAGATGGAACTACCACAATTATGAACACTGGCACTACCGAAACTGACAACCTGGCAACATTGCTAACAATACGTATTTTTATTAAGTTAAACATTAGTATTGTCAATTGAAGTTATTTATGCTAATTTTTATGTCATCAAAACTGTACTTATTATTTTCGATACAATGTTCATACATTATGGAAAACTCATTGCTTGAGAAACATTTTTCATGTAAATTATCAATTTTTCTTCTCAATATTGATTTGAAACAATCAAATCAATAAGGACATTACATTGTATTTCTGGTTGAATACTTTTTGTATATTAAAGATTGAACCATTGCACACGATTCTGAAACATTAAATTTCGAATATTATTTCGCTCATGTGCTGAGTGTTCAGCGGTCAGAAAGAATTTATTCAAATTTCAACCAATCACAGATATCCATCAGCAAGAAATTATCAGATTTTCCTCTGAATGTAATTCATGCTGTGTGCGCCTGTTATTCTTTCATTAACCAAATATGTTTACTCTGTGAACGCGTAAATTGCATTCTAAGAAAACAAAGGTAACGTTTGCTTATTCAAGTCGTTGAGACGTCCCGATGAAGCCGCAGGTGCAGAAATAGCTTAGAAAAGTCATTGATGTCGTTTCATGGAGTTCCGTGAATAAAACGCATGCCATTCAAATGCCACAAAAACTTGTAGAATATATTTAGTGTTAACAAAACTGCCATTGATCTAAAATTCCTAAATCTGCAAAAACAAAAGGCGAGAGAAAACCACGAAACCTCTACGATTACACTGTACCGAAAACTGCTACTAACCAAACCGCGCCGACCGAATGTAACGTCCGCTACATAACTGAAATATTAATAACGAAAATAACGGAGGAGATTAATCGAAATGGCGCTGTTTGGGGCGGAGAAGGAGGTGGAAATGACGGACATAGTTGAAGAGTGAGAGTTGTCAGGGGAGAGAACGGGGATGGACGTGTTTGGGGCGAGGGCGACGAGGGGAAGGAACAAGAAAGGGGGCGAAAGAGACGAGATGAAGGCGGCGATTGAGCGAGAACGTCGAGGGGAAAAGAGCGCGAGTGGGGAAGCCGGCGGAGGGGATGAGGATAAGGATGAGGACGAGGACGGAAGGGGGCGGTGCACTTGTTGCCGGCGCGCGGGCGACCGCCTGGCGCGCGCCAATCGAGTTACCGCTCGCCGAGGCCGACGGACAGGACGTGCCAGCCACCGGCGGCCGCAGAAGCGACGGACAGTCACTACTGGGGCTGGGGCAGGGGCACGGCCAAAGCGGAGCCCTAGGCGCAGGGAAGCGCAACCGCCGCCGGTTAATTTCATCTCACCCGCCAATTTAACCATTTAGACTATGAAGAGAAATGATAGCAGTCGAAGGCATTATGGAGATTGCCAGTATATATATATATATATATATATATATATATATATATATATATACTGGATTTGTGTTGATTGCTGGTTCCCTGCACACAATACTGTCTCCTACCGGCATAGGTGGCTCAGGGCATCAACTGATGCCACTGAGTTGCCAATGAACAGGAGGATCTCGAGTTTGAGTCCCGACGGTTTGGCAGTGTTTTCGTCACTAGCTAGGTCGAATTCAGTCGCTATCTGGAGGAGAATTCTAGCGGCCGGCTGCTTTGGTCGGCAGTTATCCGTGGTTTCATCGATCAACACTAGACCAATGCTGGAGCAGTGCCCTAACAAACGGACCCAGCTGCACTAAACGGGACTGCCCGCTATCTTTCATTGATTTTCCTTCTCCTATTCTCACCACCTACTTAACACACATTTACAATTTTATCACATTATCGGAAGATCAGTCAGGAAGCTTTGCGCTTGTGGAGACTGGAGATACCTGGACGAAGAATACCTTGCTAGCAGACGGGTAGGTTGGCGCCAAATCTCACCGTCCTCACCGCCACCTCTCGAGGTAAAAAGCTTGCACTACACTCACGGGGATAATGATCTTAGCTGTAGACGCGGCCGGGATCACTAATCAATCAATCGAACTGCCCTGGCAACTGTTTAAAATGGTGGTATCAGTGACGTAAAGGAAAGCGCTACTGAATTCAGATGTCAAAGGGGTGGGGGACACCATCTTTAGCAAGGCCGACTCGTTGCGATTAAGTCTCATATATTTCAGGTGCGACAAATCAAAATCTATCAACACGAAGGCAAAATAGATTAGCGTGTAGAACGTACTCTAGACTTCTTCCAATAATGTCCTCGTGCCAAATTGCAAATGGAGTTATGAGCTTTCCGAAATAACCGCTTCAATGGTTGAAGATATTTAACGTCATTTGCGTATGATTTGTCGAGAAATAGCAAGTCTAAAACTGTGACTGAAGAAACGTATCGTTTCATAATATTGGGCTTTTTCTGTCGTTATCACTTTTTGAGAGGTTGAAGATTTACCGTTTCAAGGTTTATCTCATGAGACAAGTGTAGAATGAATAAGTGACTCTTCCAAATTTATAGCTTTTTTTTTTATGTACATGATGATTTATATTCTTGATTTAAGTTTTATCAAGTTCGTCTCACATTTCACATTATTAATTAGAATGTTCATTAACTGATCTTAAAGCATCAATAATTCAAAGAGTTGATCTTTGCTTCAATATAAGTCCTAACATTTCTTTCAACCAAATGACCCGATAACCTGATGGCTCCTAAATGAAAAATAGTGTACTTTGTTTTCAAGTAAAATGCCAATTTAATGGACTATAATTATTCTTAGAGTTGTTTTGAATTTGAAATACTCTCCGAATTGATTTTGAAAAGCTTAACTTCAGATGCTTTTCTCCTAAATCGATTTCATTCAGACGGAGATTAAGGATTAAATCTAACGTTCCTTGTCTTGGAGTAAAAAACAAATATCTTGTAGAATATCGTCATTTGTTACACCAGTATCTTAGTATTAGCATAAAATGTGATAATCTGTATACCGAGTATGATAGAATTATTTTAATTTTGACGACAATCTCCTTCATATTACAAATAATTCGTGGAGAGTTGTCATTAACCCGTTTCATACAAACATCCGTTCACGGTAACAAAAAAATCTTCCTCGAGAAGTTTTGAGCTTTGAATGAAATCTTCTCTTGTATTCTGTTACTGTTAACTTCACAATATTCATACAAAAATGGATGTCGATTCGTGAACTTTTTAAATGAAATTTATATTCTAGTACAGAAGTACTACTACTACTACTACTACTACTACAACTATATAGTGAAGTATGAGAGTATTTTATTGCGAAACGAATTTTTTGTTTTTGTGAAATTGAGTAATGTAATGTTGTAGTATTTATTTATAATGGGCTGTCAATATTTTTCGCTTTTAAAACCGTGCTTTCAAGTTACATTCCCATATAATATTCATTTTAAAATTACACTTTTCAGTAATGATATGGCATATTGAAAATGTATTTTAAATTATCTCAATTCTGAAAAACTGAATGATAATTTTCTGCAGATAGGACTATGAATGCATTATTCATATTAAAAAAGGACGCGTGTTTCCGCTCTCCAAACGGAAAAAAAATTTATGAAATGTACTCATTCTATTTGTGCCCTAATTGTATGTGATAGAATGGTGACGTGTGTATTGTTATCTCATTTTCACATTATTATTTAAGAACCGTTGGTAAAGATTTGCATTACATTAAGTTTTATATTAAAAAATCCATATTGCATTTTAGCATATTGCGCAAATGTTTTTGGTTCAGAAATACACGTTCAGAAGAACCTGAGTGATTTATACATGGAAAATGAGAAATTATCGCTTGGCACGTTCATCATCTCTTTTACGTAAATATGCGGAATTATAATTTTTCTGTCCGAATATGTTTCCCCGATTCCTTGTTATTTCTTTAAAAAATATTGAAATGCTATGACTCTCTTCAGTATGTTTTTGCATGTTTGCTCAAATTGCTGTTAGCCACTTTTGACAATGTAGGAACAGTTCCTGATACATCGCTTATCTCACAGACTCGCCGATCTGTAAAGCGATGTTCCTGACCCCTATGTTGGCTGGGTCACTCTCTAAATTACTTCATTCAACTTAAATGCGTTGACAGCCAAAGTGCGTCTGCAGTGCCAGCAGTCCCCCAGCAGCAGCCTTGAAGACAATTCGGGATCTCCAATTAATTCAGGGCCGTCGAGAGTCGAGTTGGGCCGCGTGGGAGCTGCGGATGCGCAGGTCGGGGTCTCCACCGGCGCGGCGCGGGGGCGGAATAGACGGCGGCGGTGCGGAGACGGTGGAGGCACGGGGCGGCGATGCAAGACGTCAGGTGTCGGTGGATACAGGAGGATAGAGCAGGGGACGGTCGGAAGGTACAAAAGGGAACGGAGCGGGGGGTTAGCAGAGAAGGGTCGGAGCAAGGGTAGAGCACGCAAAGGAGCGAGGGTTCAGCAGGGGACGGAGGGAGGAAAGAGCAGAGGACAGAGCTGCAATAGAGTAGGGGTGAGGCTAGAATAGAGAAGGGTCAGAGCGGGGGTAGAAAAGAGGTCCGAGAGAAGTTAGAGCAGGGGACGGAGAGGATACAAAGCGTGAGAGGCGACTGGGGCGGACTGGAACGGAGCGCGAGGGCAGAGAAGACTGCGCCGCGACCTGAACGGTTATTGTGGCGGGGTGGGGGGAACGTGGCGGGGAGGGGGAACGGGTAGCAGCACCTGGCGAGGGCGGACTGCCAGGCGCGGTCGAAGGGTAGAGGATTGTGGCGGGATAGAGTAAGTGTCGCGGCGTCTGGAACGATGAGGAATGGGGGGCCATGGTGCGGGAAGCGGATTGGGGAACGTGGCGGGGTCGCGGAGTGTGGCCGGGGGTGGGAAAACGCGGCGCGGGTCGGTAAACGTGGCTGGCGAGGTATCAAGGACATGCGCGCGGCGGAGCGTGGCATGGCAAAGCGAGCGGCAGCGGCTGCTGCGAGGGCGCGTGCGGAGCAGGGCGGCGACGGTGGCGGCGGAGGATGGCTACGTGGGCGGGGGCGGGAGTGTGGCGCCGGAAGGGCAGCAAGCCGAGCGTGGATACACTCGGCGGGCCACGGCCCGCAGGTGATAATGATCAAATTTATATTCACGGGGCCGGCGGGCGATATCGGGGCGGCGCCGCTGGCCCGATATTGCGGGACCACCGCCCTCGGCAGCGTTCGCGACCCGCCCCTCCCCTCCCTCCGCTCCCCTCCCCTCCCCTCCCCTCCCTGCCCCTTCCCTTTCACATGGGTCCCGCCGCCCCGCGCGGCCCTGCGGTGACCTCACCTTCCCCTGGGTCGCACCTCGTTTCCTCCCGCCAGGCCCCCGCGCCCACGCACGGCACTCGTCCGCTCGGGCAACGTCGACTGTCTCGCCACAGTGCGCCGCCACGAAGTGGGTTTCTCCCCCGGGAGCAGAACTGGCATTAATTTTCTGTCCGTTTTGTGTAGTTATCGTCACCATCAGTAAGAGGCTTCATGTGATCACCGACATTTCTTGATCTCCGGAATTTTCTACTCTCTCTGTTTTACTTTTTGTAGTTTGCCAATGTGAATGTTGGTTCAAACAATCGTGCTACGGCAACATTTGAACTTGACAGTTTCGTCGGGAAGGAATCACGGTGCTAATAGTTCAGAGAAATGATAAAACTGAGGAACAATGATGATATAGCAATTATATAAATGTAGGTTATGGAAACTGTAGCGATTAGCTTAATTAAACTTCATTTTTTAAATTTATGCATATCTTATAAGAAAAGTTGAACCAACAAAGATTACCAAGAAAACTGTGGGGTAAATATGTTCTATCAAATCAATATATAACAAAAGTTCTATCAATCAATATGAACTGAATATATAAGTCTGAAGATAACTGGGAGTCTGTATTCAGATAGAATTATTGCTCTGAAGATGTAATTTGACTACTTGTGCGTGTAACCACGAGAGACGTGTTACAGGATCCAGCAATTTTTCTGCCATCCCTGAGACTGTCTAATCTATTTCCTAATACCTTTCCTTCGTCAACGAATCTCTTAATGACACATCTACTGCTTTGTGACTTGGAATGAACTTCCATTTCTATCCAAGTATTTCACCAAATTGCTTCGCTTACTCATTAAGTTCAGTGTGTGACAGATTATTTTTTTTACCATGTCAACCAAAGATTTATTTATGATGCTTGCGCGTATCAAGGGTTTTTTATGAGTTGCTGCAACTTTCAGAGAGCGATTAAGAAGTCTAGTGAAAAGAAACTCCTTCGTAAAAAACTGCGTGTTTCAGCACTGGTGAAGAGTAGTTCATTCAAATTCTATGAGAAAAATCTCCTATCCTCGCAAAACGAGGGCATAAAAATGTAAAAAATCGTATTAAAATGAAAAAATATAATTTTGCGCGATTCTACAGAAAATGAAAGAACAAAACGCAACACTAGACAAGAAAACATAGACCCTGATTTCGTAGTTAAGCTTGCCATCAGAGACGGGAAGATAATAAAAATGCTTCAAGAAAACCTACACAACATTGAACACATGAACAAATTGAACATTGAAAAACTTAAACCTATGTAAAAAAGAGGGGAATTACATTTGGATT
>BOPP01000023.1:984789-1031634 GCA_017312745.1 Gryllus bimaculatus | reverse complement strand
CGGGTGCGAGTTGAGGCGGAGTGGCTGGCTCGCTAAAGGAAGACTCGTTCGACGCGTGCCGGGACGAAGCAAGGGCGAGCGCGGGCGGAGGCGCGCGGGCGGGGCGGCGGGGCGCGGCGGCGCGGCGCGGCGGCGCGCGGCGGGCGCGCGGCGGGGGGGCGCGGGCGCGCGGGCGGGCGCGCGGGCAGCGGGGCGCGGGGGGCGCGTGGGGCGGGGCGGCGGGGTGGGCGGGCGGGGCGGGCGCGTGGTGGGGCGGGGCGGGGCGGGCGGGCGGGGCGGGCAGGGCAGGTTGGGCGGTTGGGAGCTTCAAAGTGCCGAGGTTGCGTTGGCGTCATCGGCGCTCTCGGCGCAAGTTTCTAGACGAGGAGAGGCAGGCGGAAGGAAGTCTTCGGTCGGACTGTGTTGCACCGAAGAGACGTAGTGGAACTGTCGGTTGGACTGTTGGACGGGGGTATGGTGGACTGTCATAAGGTCCGTCAGATTCCGGAAAGACGAACTATTCATTAGATATTTCGGAACTATAGTCGGAAATTAGGTAATGAACAATCGGATGGTGGGTCGGTCGGTCGGTTTGATAGATACTAAGATTGAAACGGACGGACAATCGATTAGTCGGACGGGTGAAAACTGTACAGGTACTGTACTTGGCCTGAAAATCGCTTAATCAAGATTTCATTTGAACATCCAATTTACAAACCCCAAACTTGTTTAGCCTCTCCCTTTCTCTGAAAAATTCGTGATATTTGGCTACGCGGTCGCTCCACACTGTTCCCAGCCCTGGGGCGGAAAGAGTGGATGAGTGGAGGGCAAAGGAAGTTTAGGGTTCTAAGTGCCAAAGTTTCTTTGGCGCTACGGGTCCAGGGCTCATGTTCGCATTTTCAAAGCCCTCTCGAAGGAATCGGACGTCGACGGCAGCACAGTGGGATTTGATCAGTAGTTTAATTCATTCACGGGTCTCACATGCGGACCTTGCGGAGAGTATGCGAAACGGCGTCGTACAAGGGATGGTCTAAGATGTGAAGACGGAAACAAACTTGTTTTTTCCGCTTCATATAGTAGATTACATATGCATATTTTTAGCTTCCAAAACAACCTGGAAATTCCTCGAAAACGTTCATAATATTCACTAAAACAATTCATTTTTCGATAGGCCCATTTTGTGGGGAATGGAAGAAGCATCTAATACGATATCTCTATACATATTCTATTTCGTTTTTTATGTGCTTATTTGACGCCAGAGCAGAGCAGTAAATTGGAAGTTTCAAGTGCCAAAATACGAAGAAAAGTGTATACTTCTTTGTTTTCTAAGTAATGTTCTAATTTGTTTTCAGTAGCTTGAAAGCAGCATATGAAATGTGACGCTAATAGCATCACGAAGAGAAGCTCAAGGCAGGTTTGTGAAGTGGACACGACGGACCTCGTTGAGTTCTTCATGAGATAACCGAAGAAAGTTATGGCCTGACTGATGCCATTTCTTCCCACGATATTTAGTAGGTATAATTTGTGTTTTCTTTTGGAAATTCCAGAAGAATTATAGAACTTGTAAAATTGATGAAATACAAAATTTGTTGATAACAGCGATTGTAATATTTAAAATTTGTTTTGTTACAAGTTAGGTATTTGTGAATTCTTTATTATCCCCTGTTTCAGTAATATCCTTTTTGTGTATTTCGTCTAATCTGACCTAATTGTTTGAAGATACGGACGGGGAATGCAAGTCAACGAAACGACAATGGAATTTACACATTTTTTAAGCATCAAATCTACTACTGAAAGTGTCAGGCATTCTGAATTAGCTCTTTACTGATCATTGTGCATTTGATTTGTTTTTTCCTCTCACACTCTACAACACATTTATTATATTTTTTCATGGTAAATGCCACTATCATTAAATGTTTTTGTAATGACTTTTATACACTTCGTACAATCTGAGAAGTAAAGCAGTGCACTTGCATAAAGTAAACTTGCAAAAAAAAAGATAAAATCAACGAATTCATTGAGATAGAGGCATGTAACAGACTGACACAACCCGCTTCTCTTTAATAATTAGCAGCTCCTCTGAGGCTTGTTCTATTCTACAGGACGTCTGGGTAGCGGCTGTGCAGGAAGTAGCAGAGCGGGCATGGAGGGAAGGCGGGGGCGATGACTGATGGTGGCGGAGGCGGGGCGAGCCGGACGTGGGCGGTGGAGAAGGCGGCAAAGGACGCGGGAATGAGCGAAGAGGAATTTGGGGCAAGTGCGGAGTGAAATTTGGAGCGGGCAAAGGAATGCGCGCGGAGGAATAGGTGAAACCATAGAAAAGAAGTGGGTGCTTTCAATCAATGGGCGAGAAACGGGTATGGGTTGAATGTGTTAGAGGGGCGAGGGCATGTTTAGGGACAGGGAAAGAGCGGTAAAGGGTGCTAGGAGGGCTCGGAAGGGGGTAGTGAGCGCAGGAGAGCGGGATTGGCACCGTTCGTGTAACGTGCGGGTGCGGAAGGCGCAAGGAGGCGGGGGCAGCGGCAGAGAAGGGTACAGCGGGCGGGCGGGTGGCCCAACGCGCCCGTGACGCCTCAAATGAGGCGCTCGCCCACGAGCGACGGAGCGCCGCGCGCGGTGGCCGTGAATGGGCTTTGGGAGCGTCCGGGCCAAGCCCGGGGCGCGATATGTCGGGAAGCGGAGCGGGGGGGGCAGGGCGGCGGGGGGCGGGGCGGGGCAGGGCGGACAGTGGGTCCAGGTGGGCGTGGGCAGCGGGCGTCGGTGGGAGGGGCGGGGTGGGCGTGCGGGCGGGGCGGGGGTGCGGGGGGCGGGCGTGCGGGGCGGGGGTTGCGGGTGGTCGGGCGGTCGGGCGCTGCGCGTGTGCGGGGCGGGGCTGCGGGGGTCGGGGGGTGCGGCGGGGTGCCGTGCGGGGCGGGTGCGGCGTGAGGGCAAGGGTGCGGGGCGGGGTGCGGGGCGGTGCGGCGGGTGCGGGGGCGGGGGGAGGGCGGGGGAGCGGGGGCGAGCAGGGCGGGCGGGGCGGAGGAGCGGGCGAGGAGCGGAGGAGCGGGGGGGGGTGAGCGGGGCACACGGAGGCGCGAGACGGAGCGGGGGGCGTAGGCTCAGGAGGCAAAAGGGGGTGCTGGTGAGGGCGCAGCGGGCAACTGATCCACCTGCGAACTTCGCCTACGCTTCTCTCGTGCGCGCAAAATTCAACTGCAGGCTTCTTCTCCGCGCTCGTTCGCTTCTTTCTCTTTTTCCTCGAGCATTCGATCATTCACCCTCGCTCCTCGACTTAATATTACACCATCTGTTTATAGGCAAATTCCATAAGATCAAGGCGGAGAAGTGAAAGACGATGTAAAATACATTGATTGTTAGTTACACATAAGGTTTCTATTGACCGTCTGTCTTGATGATTAGAATTCATTCCGTTTTAAACAATTTAAAATAGACTATCATTGGAATATTGAAATCATGCTAACGCCTTGTAAAGAAATTCAATTCATTTAGCATTTTTCCGGGCCTTCGCATCAACAGTTACCTCTTTGCCATTTCAACATCAATTCTCACGCAACGCTGTTGACTTTTCTCATAATTTACATACTCTTGGCCTAACCTGATTGCATCATGCTTTACGCGTTTTCGCTTTCCTGTACTCAGAAACAGTGAGAATCCGACGTTGTTTTTTATTAGATAAATATTTGATATTTTTTCCATCCGGTCCTCGTTTTCTCGCATTCCTTAGGTTTCATTCTCTTACTTTATTATACTCTAAGAAATAAGGGAACTTACGTTCATATGCCACACGTACTCCGAAACCAACTGAGCCTTACATATGTGGATCGTTATATCAACAGATTGAATTACCTTCAGTTACGAAAGCAACAAGAAAAAAAACATACTGCATATTGGCAGTTCTCTATCACATTGTTATGCATCTAACTGTTTAATGTATATACAAGAAAACGCACAATGCTGGCGAGGCGTGCAGTGACATAACCAACCGGGTTGGAAGGAATTGGGGCGAAGGTCGTGGGGGCGCGCGGTTGTGGTTTCGCCGGGGGCGGTCCTTGGGGGGCGAGGAGCTGATCTGCGTGGGCCCGCCACCCGCGCATAACGGCGCCAACGCTGACCAACGTTCCGCACAATGGCTGCCTGCGGCGTTTGGCACACTGCATGTAACTCTGCAGAGAGGGGCCGGTCCAACCGGTCCCTTTCCCTCAGCCAGCCCAACGCGATCAGTTCATGCTTGCACGCCAAAGAAAGTCCGTGGATATTATGGAATTTTTAACACGTAATATATTCCAAAATATAAGATTACTCTGTATTACAATTAATTGTTGATTTTTTATTTCTTGCCTTATTCCCTTTTATTTTTAATATACTTTCTTACTTGCATTTTATTTTCTGTACAATCTTTCGCCTTTTCATTTTCATAATTACTTTTATATTTTAATTTCTAATGGCCCACAGTAGAAATTATGGTGTCTGAACATACACCACACAAATGTTTCTCAAACGTAAGCACCACACTCTCAAGAATAACAAATAAAATACTCTTAAAAACACTGAATAAATTATTTTACCAAGACAGTCTTCGCTGATAGTTCAATACAGTTACTACGTATCTAAGAATTTTATATGCGGTAACATCAGTAATTTTACATAAGATTAAAAATGTTCTGTTCCATAATGCGGCCGTGAATAGCAAATGTTAATGTTGGGAGGCCCTCTTCTTGGATGCCTTGATTTCGCTAACGTGCCGTCAGCTGTATTGTAAGCAATAAATCACTGATCGGTATTAAAAAGTGTGCAGCTGTGAATGAGAATTAGCGGAATAACACAATGAAACATTTGCTACTTTTTAATCAAAATCGAAACTGTTTATTGCTTTTGGAAAATTCCCCCTACTCTCTGTAATCTAACAAAATGCGCCTAGGAAATTAGAATTATTTTTTAATTCTAATTTTTTTCATTTAAATCGATTTGTCCTAGAAGATGGGAGTTTTCAATGGAAGAATTAATATAGTCTTAATAAGAACAGTAATTTTTAAAGAATGCAACAATACCTATCTGTATTATGAAGCATTGTGACTTTCCTTTAAATTCAATGAGGACAAAATATTTTGTTGGTTGAAATTACTGTTATTTAATAAAGGAAAATGTAAAATCCTTCTTTCATCTACAAACTAATTCGAGAAATCTGTGTCCGCACCGACCTAACGGGTAGACCATTTCCGCATCACCAATCGAGACAAATGATGTGTCGTTTTCGACCAGTGGTCCTTCTAATGCAGACTGATCATTTTTACGGACTTCTTGAAGGCTGAGACATTTTCTAAACAAATTGAGTTCTTTAAGAACTAAATCACTCTTTTGGGTCACTACAGAGGTGAACAATAGCTGTTCGATTCCTTTCGGTAGAATAAATCGATTGGCACAATCTAACCAACCCCTCACGATATCTAGGAGGGAAAATAATAGAAACACCGATTTTTTGATGTTTTCAATGCATTATGAGTACACTGGCTTAAACGCTGATAATTATTTTACTGCTTTCTACGGCTAGTACATTGAATCCTTTACGGTTGATACCATCAGATTCGCATTATTAAACCTTAAATTTAACAACCCAATATTAAACCTAATATACACAAAATTAAACTAATTTTGTATACCTTTTGTGTACAAAATTAGGTAACATAATGATACGTTTAGTGTCATTTTCTACGCTCGAAATGGTCTAGCCGGAATTTATAAACGTTAAAAAATGTTACGTTTTATGAACTTTGCAAAGCCGACCACTAAACATTTAAAACACAATAAAAAATCGCTGGAAGGTGCTATGCTAAGCTGGTTGTGTCGTATATTAGTATGCGATGAACATTCAGTCATTTTTTGCTCAAGACATTGAAGAAGATGTTTCGCATGGTTTTCCATAAATATGTTCAAGTACAAATGGTAAATGATTATAGTCATATGGTTAAAAAATTCTCAGCCAGAAAAGCTCTTTAGCTCAAGAGAATGTGTGCATCGAGATATATAAATAAAATAAAATAAAATACATCCACTTTTTATGATGTAATAATTACGATTTTAGATTTTTGGCCAGAAATATTTCAGCTCTTAACATTTTGATGCCTCTGACCTCTCCCCCGCCCCCGCCGCATCACCACTCCGGATCATGGCTTCTCTCCAGCCAGCACGCCGCCACTCGTAGGGGGATCCATCAGCGAAGGTACAGGAAAGTGCAGAGTAATCACACAACGGAAAATGTCTTGACTGCCCTATTCTCTTCTCATATTTCTGTGATGATACGTACATTGATATTGTTTTCTTGATTTACAAAACAGGTTTCTTTAAATTACAAGCAGGCTTTTAAAGCTAATTTTTGCAGTTACGGATAGATTAAACACGCGTGAATTGCGCTGTACGTAGATAACAGTGATTTAGAACGTTTTGGGTGTTAAGATGCGTTAAATTTTTTAAAAAATGTCGCCAATTGGATTTGTCCGATTTTTCTCTCATTGCTCGCATATTTACAAATCAAAAGACACAGCTCATAAATGTAGTCACAGTGGATAACATGAAACATTGAGGACGGCCTACGTAAAATTTTTCAGCATTTTAAACCATTTATACTTAATTTTGAATGGATCATTCTCTTCAAGAATGGAAACCAAATGCCAATAAAATAGTTCTCTTCGGGAAGCCGCAACTCTTCGGGAAGCCATTATAGAACCTTGTTAAAGCAGATCGCATCAAGATTGTCAATTAGCTAGTGCATTGAATTGAAAAAAAGTTATTGAAATGACCGGTAGAGTGAATGCCCTGCTTTCAAACGTCATATAATGACATGAATCCACCCAGCAGTTAAGCACATTTTTAAGATTCCTAGGATGATTCATGGGCAGCGTACTACGTTCCTGTGGTGTGATCCCAGGCTCAATTTCCGGTGGGGGCAAAAATAGAGTTGTAGCTTTAAAATCATCTCAGTTCTGTAGCTGTGCGACAAAGAAAAGTAAAGTTCGGGCAGGCGGAGGTAGCTAGGCATGAGTCATGAAGAGAATACGTCGTGTTCGCCACGTGTTACCCCCACCCAATCTCGGGATTTAAACTAGGTCCAGACTTAGAAAACAGAATTAACTAGCCGGCAAAGGCGAACAATCGATCCAAAAAATGCCAAATCAATAATACACCATATACTTCAGCTGTTTGTTACTGTTGTTAATGTCATTAGATCGGTTAAAACCAAACATCATATGCAGCTCAAGTTTAAAATAGAGGTGATATGCCACTTTCTTATAAGAAACAAAAAATAAAAAGACTATAAATAAATCTTGGAGGAGTGCCCACCACCATCTTTAGCTACAACGCATTAGTTTCGATTGTTTTTAATGGACAGTGGTCTGTAAACTCAAGGACGCCAGCCGTTAAGGGGGGGGCGGGCTGTTTGTTCCTGTTTGGCTGCGTTAAGTCGATAATAACAGCATTACGTCGAAAAGAATTCCCGCACACCAGGACCCAGGCGGACGTGTTTGAACAAGGCCGTGGGCCGGCGCCTGTCTGTGAGCCTGGGGGAGAGGGGGGACGGCGCCGGGGGCGGGGCGGCGCCGGTGTCCCGGGGGCGGGACGGACGGGGCAGGTCGGCGCCACTGCCAGGGACGAGCGCGGGCGATCGGCCGGGCCGCGCGGGGCGGGGCGGGTTGGCGTCAGCCGCTTATTAGTCGCCCTTACCTGCCCGCCACTAGTTACGCCGGCTAACGGTTACTCCGGGGGCCGCTGCCGGACAAGGACCGGCGAACGGGGCGCGCCGATACTGCCCCTTCCTTGCTGCGTGACCGGCTGCATCGCCCGACTGCATCCAGCGATCAGTTTTCCTTCGCCCTCGCTTCCCAACTAATCCCGCTTTTGCTTTGCGTTACCGGAGAGGGCATAACATTAATTTTGTCTCTTCAGAATATGTTTTGAACAAAGGCAAACTAAAGCATGTAGTGACGACCGATTTGCAAGCAACGGAATTTTATTTATTGACTCAGTCGACAATATGCAAATATTTAAAAATGCAATTATGCTTAAGGGAAACATTTTTTTTAATATTTGCAGCAATAATAATACATAGTAATTTACAAAATCAGATAATGGATCGCTATTCACGGCTACGTTAATATTTAGACTTAGAAAACCCTAATAACAACACGCTCCGCAATTCCCCAACTCCCGGTACCCCAACTATATCTCATGATTCTATTCCCTAGCAAGCACCATCTACGGATGGCATCGTGATAGTCCGCGATGCAGCCCACTCTAAAAACTTTAATTTATTCGCTTCGCGGGCGCATGAAATTTAAAATTTTGACCTCAAAAACTTGCGCTGATGTTAAGCACAAATTAAACGAATCGATTTAGGGTAAGTTTAATACATTCTATAACTTTTCCCGTTATCGATTTTTCGAGGGCGCTGCCCTAGAGTCCTTAAGGAGCATCTGCCTGTGGGTTGGATTCTTTGCGATGCTGTGATGGCAATCGTACCACCAACGTTTTGTTAGCTCTTTGCTGCGGATTCTTGCAGGCTTGTTACTTGCGGAGCCGCTACAAGTATGTACATTATAATAATATCAGGCTTAAAAATTTAAATATTGGCAAAACTGGAAAATTTTAGTAAGACTGTATTAATTACACAGAACGTTCAATTTCCTCTTTGACACTGTTTTATTCCTTAAGTGTCTTGACGTAAAATTCCTACTGAATAACATAAGATCGCAGAACATTCGTTCCTCTTTTCATCTTTCTGTATAGTACAACCTTGGAGTGCTAAAACTTGCAAGAAATGTGGGCCGCCCATCCCCACCCAGCGAAAGTCCTGGCGCCACTCATCTGCAGCGCAGGTTCCCCGCGCCGTGGTCTCCGCGCGCGCTCGGGCGCCGGCGCCAGCGGCAAATGCCGACGGCGTGACGCGCCACGCGGCGGCGCCGTGCCCTTTGCGGCCGCCGCCGCGCAGGGCCTGAGTGCGGAGGCGAAGGGCGCCTCCGCCCACCCTTCGCGGTCCATTTGGCGCCGGCTTGCGCAGCCGCCTCTAATGGGCCCCGCCTCCGCCCTCGCCACCGCCGCCTTTCTCGTAGTTGAGCCCTGCAAACTATTGTTGTCATTGCGACCGGCTGAGTTCGGCTCCGGCCCAGCGTGGCTGCTGACGACCACCTGAAGAATGTTGTCCAACTCCAAGATATTCTGCAATAAAATCGTGCTTTGCACTTTAACAAGAAAACGGTTTTCGTCCCACTTCACACACTGAATAACAGAAGTATACTAATTCGGGCAGAAAAATGAATAAACAAAGACACAATAATATGCACAAATATTTTTCAACCTAATAATTTCATTAATAACAGATTAATCGTGCTTATATTAAAATACTATTACTTTGCATCTATGAATCTACATACCGGCTTACGTCGTTGAGAGTATGAACTGATGTTACTCAAGTGCCTCTAACGGGGAGGTTTTAGGGTATTTCCGACACTAGCTACATAGTTCGTAGAGTTCACCCGCTGACTGGAAAAGAGCTCTGGCACCGGTTGATGTGATCGGTATTTTTCCGTGGATTCACTGATCAAAATAAGCGCGAATGCCGGAGCAGCATCATAGCAATACTGGCCACGCACCGCGCGCGATTTTTACTTCATCTTCCTTGTCCTCCTCTTTTTTTTATTTATACACACTGACACTTAAATAACACTTACGTTTTTTCAGAAACCCATTTTTCCATAGTTCCATTTTTGGCGCACTCTGTATTTTCGAAAATTGCAAATGAATTCAGAAATTTAAAATCGTTTGACTCGTTTCTCAAAATGGCACCAAAATGGTGTCAAAATTCTTCAAATTCATCCCATAGTTGTCGGTCTTCATAATTCTATGATGTAGATAACATTCTTAGGAAATGAAATAGATTGAAGGAAGGTAAAAGATAGACCGAAACTTTATGCAATTGCATATTTTTACTGATTGCGCATATCGAAAGGAAATGTATACAACTATACACCACAAATCACCACTATCACAAAAAACAAAACAAAAGTAGTCCATTTTTATTTTGCATACTTGCATATTTCTGTTATTTTTTCTTTTACTGCGTATTTTTATTTATTCAGCGTAATTTTATTTCAGTGCGTACTATATTCCAGGTTTTCGTGCAGAAGTGGGTCGAAGTCAGATATTTTCGTGTTTTTTCTCTTTCAAAAGAAAAGTGAATTAAGACATACCGATGCTACAATACCAATAGTCTTCTGATAAGATTGTTTCATTCGTAAGATTGATTCCAATTTTCGATGGTACGGCATCTTGTAACAATGCTATTGGTTCTCAGGCTTAATATTTTTTTGTTTATTATAATGTTTAAAAACATATTTTTATTATACGCGTTTTGTACTTCAGTGTAAAATGAAGTTTATGAAAATGTCTGTTGCTAAATGTATATTATTTAACGGATATTCATATTTTAAGCGCAAATATGGGCTATTCCAATTCCATATATTGCCAGCTTACAGTTCATAATTGCATGCATATGTTTACCTTGCTTAGTGTTGAAATTTCCGGAATATAGTAATAAATTTCACTGTGAACTGACAAACAGACTTCTTTACTTTAAGTTTTGATCGCTGACTATGGTTTTCAAAAATTGAAGGGTCGCTTCAATATTATCAAGACATGTTTATGTGAAATTATTCTTGCTTTTCTGTGTTATGTACTGCATATACTGTAACAGTTTAATTTATCCATGTTTGTTCCTGACATCCTGAAAAACTAAATGCAGATATACACCAGAAGCGCTTCGTTTCAACTTGTTGAACTGAACTTTTTCAAGTTATAACTGAGGTGCTAGTAGGACAGAAATTGCAATATTTCAATATTACGTGAATATTTCCAATAGTTCGAGGAAGTATGTGCTGTTGTAACCCCGCTAGTTTTACTCGATCTTAAAATTTGCCTCTAATGTTTGCATTTTCAATCTAATTACAGGAGTGACATAAAAATTCCCCTTCACAGTTAAACGAATAGTTGAGAAAATCGGTATTATTTTGCAAGAAGAAAAGCAAGTTATTTACAGAAAAGAAATAAGAGATGAGAAGAAAAGTAATTCGTTGGTGCCTAAAATTTACTGACATTTGTTAAAAAAATATTATTAAAATAGCAGCACAGATCTGTCATAAGCTTTTCAAACCATGACTGAAAACCAGGAAAATAAATAAGGGGATTTTAAATAAATAAATAAATAAATAAATAAATAAATAAATAGACATAACGTGAATTAGTTAACAGAATTTTTAATTAAGAATGGAAATGAGATATTTTATCTCACTTCCGATTTTCATTAAAAATGATGTAATACTATTACTGTGATCGAACGTTCCGTTTCTTCAATGCCCGTGAACTGTGAAAGCTAATATAAACGCCTAGGACAAGTGCGTCTAATACGCGTTCCAATTAACCCATAAATTCTTTCGGCTCCTCGTTCTTATAAATAAGTTCTTTTCGAGTATAGTCTAGTATAGTATGGGGAACACACGTAAAATGTAATATTGATTATATTCTAGACTCTTGACTTATATTACTTATTGATCCTTCGAAAAATGTTATTACTTCGTTGTAACTTGCTTTCTGAACATGGGCTATCCTCTTCAATGAAGTTATCGATCATGAATGTTTTTAGAATTGAACAAAGATCGTTTATAAATGAACAGAGAATTGAACACATATCATACTTATGAAAATGGATTATTCTTATTATAACAGTTACAAATACTAAAAGAAGATTGCGAGGTTAAAAAATGATTTCGTATTAGTTGAAAGACATGAATATGAACTCAGTACATCTCTCTTCTAAAACAAATTGTTTACAGACGCATCTTTGTTTTACGACCAGCGCAAACACACGGTCGGTAAGGCACAACTCGCTGCGGCGTGAATCACAGCGTCTCCTTTAAATATTACGACACGTGACCGCGCAACTCCGCAACACGTGGCCCCATTCCATCATTCACCGCCGTCGTCGCCCCCGCTACCCCGCTCAGAGCACGCCGTCCCTTCGCCCGCACCCCGGCAGCCCCGCGCCGCCCCCGCGCCGCCCCCGCGCCCCGCGCCGGCCCCCGCGCCGCCGCGCGCCGCCGCGCCCGCGCGCCGCGCCGCCGGCTCCCCGCCGCCCCCGCGCGCCCCTTTCCCGCCCGCGCCCGCCGCCGCGCCCCCGCGCCGCCCCGCGCCGCCCCCGGCCGCCCCCGCGCCGCCCCGCCCGCCCCCGCGCCGCCCCCGCGCCGCCCCCGCGCCGCCCCGCGCCGCCCCCGCGCCGCCCCCGCCCCCCGCGCCCCGCGCCGCCCCGCGCCGCGCCCCCCCCCCCGAGCGCCCCGCGCCGCCCCCCCGCGCCCCCGCGCCGCCCCCGCGCGCCCCCGCGCCGCCCCCGCGCCCCCGCCGCCGCCCCGCGCCGCCACGCGCGCCCCGCGCCGCCCCCGCGCCGCCCACGCCGCCGCCCCCGCCGCCACGCGCCGCCCCCGCGCCGCCCCCGCCGCGCCCCGCGCCGCCCCCGCGCCGCCACGCGCCGCCCCGCGCCGCCCCCGCGCCCGCCACGCGCCCACGCGCCGCCCCGCCCCCCCCAACGCCACCGCCCCGCCTCCGCCCCGCCCTCCGCCGCCCTCCGCCCCGCCCTCCGCCCGCCCTCCGCCCCGCCCTCCGCCCCGCCCTCGCCCCGCCTCCGCCCCGCCTCCGCCCCCGCCTCGCCTCCGCCCTCCGCCCGCCCTCCGCCCCGCCTTCCGCCCCGCCCCCGCCTCCGCCCCGTCGTCCGCCGCGCCGCCCGCTCGCGTGCGTCATTAACAATAAATCAAGTGCGACGGCCCCGCGAGCCGCATGTAAATGCTGCGGGCCGAGGGGAGCGCGCGGCCCAGTTGCTCAGTGCCCCGTTCGCGCCTCCGCCCCCGCCCGCCGGCTGCAGAGAGGGCGTTGCCTGCGAGCGGAGACGCGTCCCCGCCTTCCACGCACCGCCCCCCTTCTGCTCCGGCCGCGCGCGTCGCTGGGAGGCCGGGTGCTTGTGGATGCAGATACAGAGATGAATAGTAACTCAGGCGGAACGCGGCGCCGCGCCACGCCGGCGTAAGGCGGGATTCGCGCAGACGGCCTGTCCTACCCCTTCCCCACCCCCGGCCCGACAGCGCCAGTAGACGGCGCCTTAGCCCCGCGCGCAACCCCGCCAGCAAGTCCCTTCAAGGCTCTGGTCCAGAGGAAAATGAAGTCCCGAATTTTCCGCTATTTTCAAAAAGGATGTCATATAGTTTGTTTATGTAGGGTAAACGCAGGACTCTTTTTTATATTTTACCCACATCTCGAATCCTCGCAAGAGTTTTCATGTCTGAATCCTTCCATGTCTTGATTCCTCCATTGACGCGAGCCACTACGTTTCGCGACTAAGAGTATTCTATTCCGAACCACTTGGGCTGCCAAAACACTCCGTATCGTGCGCCACACTAGCTATTTCCTCTAGTCTTCCAATTTCTTGAAGTTTTTATATTTTTGTAAAGACATTGGCAATTAACTTCATTTCTCCACCATTCATTAATCTTAAGTTGGAATATATAATAATTCGAATTGCTTACACTGACATGTCTAAAATATTTATTTAAATTTTGATTAGACGCTTAAATGTTCGGAAAGTGAATTAATGAATAATTTATTTCTTTAGAATTAAGATGATGTATTTCCCACTATAGTACATATAGATCTATTAAAATGTTCGCATTAATAATTACTTCAATTATTTAATATATATATATAATATTATATATATATATATATATATATTATATTTCATTTTTTTAACTATCTCTAAGTTTGGGCAAATTAGCCATTGTTCAAGACGGCCGGAGCTCAAGATGCGTTTCCGCATTCCACACCGATGCCACAGACCAACTTCCTGCTAGTCGCTGCACCCGCCGCCGCCTTCAGTTGCGCTGTGCCATCGTCCAAGACGGCGTCCTACGCCTGTCCAGCCCCGCCCTCCATCTGCTCCGCCCCCATCTCTTCCGCCTCCGCTCCCCTGCCGCCCCGCCGTTTCCGCCTCCACTGTCCCACCGCTCCCTTCGCCACTCCCACCGCCCTTCGCCTCCACTGCGCCGCGCCGCCCCCGCCTTGGCCCCGCCTCGCCCCGCCCCGCGCCGCTGTACTACCGCCCCACACCCCCACCGCCGCGCGCGTCCGACTACAAGTCCCAGGCATCCCGCCCCTCTCCCTTTAACTTAAGCTTGGCGGCGGCGGAGAGGCAGAGCTCCGGAGCGTGCCTCGCCGGACAGCGTCGTTCCGGCCGAAAGCGGCGCCTTGAGGCTCCCGCGGGCGGCTGGCGTCTTGCAGTATCATCCTCCGCGTCGCTCTGCCGACGGAAGCTCGCCCTGTTCCTTTCCCTCTGCGGCGTCGCCGGGTAAGTTTGTCGAGTGCGCTGTTTTAGCGGTAGCTTGCCAAATATGACACTTCCTCCGCAGGCTTCGTGCTGTTGCCAAAGGTAAGAAAGAGGGAAATAAGTAGCTAAACATCGCAACAAGAAATGCTGTACGTGATGTGTACAACCCGAAGGAAACAATGGAGGTAGTATAAGGTAGAATTATGTTTTTGAACAAAATGTATACGCTAATATAATTTCTACTTTTTGTAAAAAATTGAAGCAAATCCTATAAATTCAAAAACATGTTACATGTTAGTATCGCACACAGGATCTCGTATCCTCGTAAATAATCTTCGATTTTTTATTACAAAAATACGGCTTAAATAAAAAAAAGAAGAGTGTCATGAAGTTATAGCCTAAAAATTCGTACATACGAACACACTGTTATGGAAAATTAATACAAACTCGAGATACATTGAATAATACATTATGATTACAAACGCCTATTCTAATGCTTGAATTATTGAAAGAAGGGAGATTCTTTTGACAGAAAAGCCCCGAGGAAGTGTTCGACAATCTCAACCACAAAAATGCTTCAAATTGTCTGACAAACTCTTCATTTTCTTCTAGCCTTCCCTAGAACCTAGGAGCACATTTTATTGTTCTTTCGAATAAGAAAATATCTGCTTTGTCATGAAAATAAGCATAGAGGCTCACACTCGACGGTACAGGAAGTCAAAGATACATGCTGTTTTTCACCACTTCCTTCGGACATCGCTTTAACCCCTCGCTGTAAGACTAGCATTCTCCCGTTTCCACTCCACTTTGCAATCGACCTTCGCAAGCTCTCCAACTCTTCCACACCAACCACGAACACACACACACACACGCTTTCTTATTCCCTGCCAGCTTGTGACCTCGCCATCGCCGCAGTGGCCGTCTCTGATCTCCCCCAGCCTCTCCCGCCCCCTCGCAGGGCGGGGGTGCCGCGCCCGCCGCCGCGGCGTGCGTGCGGGCGGGCGGGCGGGCTTCCCTAATGCCACGGATCTGGGCCCCGGGGCGGGACATTAGGGCCGCTTGGCGAGGCGGGAAAGAAGCGGACGGGGCAGCGGCGCGATGGGCGGGCGCGCACGGGGGCGGGGCCGGGTTGAGCGGCGCGGGCGGCTGGTAACATTCCCGCCGTCGCGCTCTCCCGCCAGTCGATAGATCCGCTGCGCGGCGCGAACGCGCGGCGGGGCGGGGGGACGGGAGGAGCAGGCGGGAGAGAGTGTGGGCGGGGCCGGAGGCTGCGGCCGCGAGCGCCGCGCGTCGCCCAAGCTGCGTCGCCGCTGAAGCCTCTACAACGCAACCCCTCCTGGCACAATTCGCGCCACAACCACCACCCACTGTCCCTTGCGCGGCTGTGGACTCAGCGACCATTCCGATGCTGGGTTCTGCATTACGACTATAGGCACCGGCTTAGGTAGCTCAGGGCATCAGTTGATATCACCACTGTCTCCCACCGGGAGGTCCTAGGGTTCGAGTTATCCCGCTGGTGGGAGAAATAAGGTTTGGGAAAACCCCGCTAACTGGTGTGTAGGTCGGCGCTGAATTTTGCCAGATAGACTATTCGAAACTAGCTAGTTTGCACTTGGATAAACCGAGTTTAGCCAGTGTCTGAAGGAGAATTCCTGCGACCGGCTGCTCTGATTGGTAGTTTTTCGTGGTTTCTGCGATCAATGCCAGGCGAATGCTGGAGCAGTACCCTTATAGAAGAATCATGGATCGTGCGTGATCTTTCCTTCCTTTTCTTTGCCCTATCCTCACCCCTTACATACAAACACTTACACTTACATGTACTACACTACCACACATGTCTGGTGACCAGTCGGGTTAGAGTTTGTTCCGGCTGGAGCGGTGTCTCTGTTGTGGGAGATATCTGGTTGGGGAAAACCAATCAAGTAGATCGGCTTTGGATTAATAGAAAAGTATGAAAGTTAAATTAATATAAACCTATAAATTACTGATTAATTAGTAATACATACGAATCTAGTCTCCGGGGTTTATCTATCAGGGAACTCTTCCCAAGCTGCGCCCCGCCCCAAGTGATGTCCGTATTCCACGTCCTGCACCCCTTTGCAAGGATGCGGTCCAGTGGCGGATCCACAGGGGCGCAGTTACCTCACATTGTTCGCATCAAATCCCAACAGTACTCTCATTATTTTCAACAAATTATTTTTGATATTAATGCGGGTGGGGGTATCCTTCCTTCCGCGTTCGGGTCTATGACGGACCCTCTCATTGCTCTGATACAAGTGTGGGTGGTTTTGTTACCGATGATACGAGCATCGGTATACGTATTCTTTGCACAGTTAGACGCGCAGTAATCCACTGCACTTAGGAGGCTCTGAGCGAGCGCCCACTCGAACACGACGTGATTGCGTTAGCGAAGCTCACTAATTAGCAGGCGACTTTTATCGTATGCTAATCGAGCATTCAGTTATGCTATATAGAATTTGTTGCCAATTCTGACAATACTGTGTGCGATTTATTTTCCTCTGATGCAACATGAAGGTGCCTTCGTGTTTGATATTGTGTGTGTGCGTGCGCGTGTGTTTCAGTGTGCGTGTGCGTGTGTGTGCGTGTGTACGTGCGTGTGCGCATGTATGTGCGTGTGTGTGTATGTATGTATGTATATATGTATGTGCGTGCTTGTGTGTGTGCGTGAGTGTGTTATTAGTTATATCAATTAAATTTTTGAAGAACAACTCTAGTAGAACAAACGCGAATAAAGTGGATGTGGCGTTAAGGAAATTTCGCGCACTCTCTGTCGCCAAAAGTATTCTTCCATGGTGATATAAACGTGCAAAAAATCTTTCTAGATTTTTCTTGCTGTTGGTCGAGAAATTGCTGTCCATTGCTGTATGCTACGCTATGCAAAAAGTCCATATTCGTGAATCGATAGTCTTCTGCCCATTAGTCCGGGAACTCTACCCGCGAGCATGAGAAGTTGGAAAATTTAAGCCCTCATTACTGCCGCAGAGTCGCCCGTCGGCCCTTCCTTGAAGTAGTTTCTCTAAACTCCACCGAAAAACTTCCGGTACTTCCGATTCTTAGTTCAACATTACGAGAATTAGTACTGCTACGTGCTATACTTGTATTGAAAAAAATTAAAAACCGGAATTTAATACCACTAGTTTCAAACTCCTGTTAATTTTGATGCATTTTCGCATCTCCTGCGAAGTTCATTTAGTTTCTGTGTGGTATTAACAAATAAGAAATCATATTTGTTACTTTTCTCTTATTTCTGTTGTACATATTTATCCGAAAAATAAATAATTAATAAGGTGAAAATATGAAAAAAATTGAACACTAAGTAAAATGCACACAATTTCCATAATTTGAAAACATTAAAAGATTTATTGCTAATTCCCTTAAACTGAGTTACAAGGAGAATTATCCTTCCGATTTTTTTTATAACAGTGCGAAATCTAATATCGAAATGAATTTTACTTCTCTAAAAAATGTTGCGTTCTCTTTCCTTGAACTATGATTATTCTCTGCAATCCTTTCTTCAATTTAATAACGTCCCCAAGCTTTATATTGGTAAAGAATACATAGCAATGTAATTAGTATTGCCAGGAAGTGAATAGAAAATAGCTGGATTAATGGCTAGAAATCCATTGCGTTCATTTTCCTGTGAATTGTTCTGTATTACGTGTAGTTTCAGTGTACGAAGTAATATTTTATCCTTTGATTTATAAAGCGAAATTAATACATTTCCAAGTATTCAGTTTCCTTATAAATGCGGGCAGCATTTTACAAGAGAATTTACATAAAATATGGGTACACTTCTTAATTCGCAAAATTGCATTCCTTGGAATCAAATTTAATTATTTCCTCATACGCCATTTTAAATTATTCTTTTATCACTGGTACAGTTACATGTAAAAAAACAATCGAACGCATCAAACAAGCAAAATTTGTTTATGGAAACATTCCTTAAATAAAGCTGCGTAGGATGTCACCTGATGTTATTCCACATATATGAGAACATGTAGAACTCCAAATGCACAGTTTTGTGTACCAGTAGTGACATTCGTCCCTGCGAATTATCGACTTGGTCACTTTGCTCAAATGTAACGGCGACATTGACCGAGAAATAGATGCTTTTTCACTCGATTCTCTGTCCGCTTTTCACAGCCCGTAACGACGGCAACTCCCAACTATTTGACGATATACGTTTCTATATGTGTGTATGTATTGAAACTGCATTACCTTCGCCTTCAGCTCTTCCTGTATCTTCTCCTGCGCCCCTCATGTGGCGCGGCCCCGAGGACTCGTAGCCGTCACTCCGCCTCCCCCACCCCCTTCCCCCTCCCCCTTCACCAAACCCCTTTCGGCCAGAGCGGATGGATCAGCGCACAGTGGCCCAAAACGCGCCGCGAGACACGAAGGGCGGATAATATTAAGGAAGTGGATACACGGAAAGTACATTATATGGAAACTAGCTAGTAAATAGATGGGACATAAAAAGTAAACATTTAAGTAAATGTAAATATAAGAAAATTTGAATGGAAGCAGTCAAAATTTAATACTTCGTATAGATACACAAACTGGAAGGCTATTTCGATGAAATATTTCAATTTTTGTCAAAATATGGCAAAGGACTGTCTGATTCCTCGTTCTTCAAATGTGTTAAATGTAGTAAATGAGTTAAATGAGTTCTTAAAAAGAACACATCAGTCAGTAACATATTTTTAGAAATATAAGAGAATAGAATGAATTATTTCTTAGATGAAATTGTAACGATCTTTTAGTGTTTTTCTTAATCAGTTGGCCGACGCAGTTTCCTCTGAATCATAGTGAGAAGTATTTAATGTGTCCAGGGGAATCTGGGAGACTCGCCCTTTCATACGGCAGCGTTCTTAGCCACGTCAGACACCCTAACCTCAGCACCCACGTTTAATTGACGGCGAACTTAGCTCAGAGCCAGCATTGTCATTGCCTCTGCAGCGGCATGAACTGGAAAGTCATAGGGTTCGAGACCAGCAGGTGAGAAATTTTCGACACTAGCTACATAGGACAAATTCATTTGCTGACTCCAGACGAATGCTAGTGGCCGGCTGCTCTGATGTGCAGTTTACCGTGGTTCCTCGGTTCGTCACTAGAAGAATACCGAAGCTGTACCCTCGCAAACGGACCATGGACCGCGCGCAATCTTTCCTTTCTCTTCGTTGTCCTATTCTAATTCACTATATTGACCACAATACCACACACGTTGGGAGAATAATCGGGAGATTATGCCGACTGCGACTGTTCAAGATTCCAGAAAGAGGAAATCAGAGCCATCCGACGTGTAGTATGACGCCGAACCTCACCGTGTAATGAGGGTGGATCCCGGAGGATTCAAGAACCTTGTAGGAAGCGGAATTACGGACACTAAAGGATTGGGAATCACAATTCTTGAAGGATTGGGAATTGAGGACCTTTAAAGATTCGAAATCGTGTTACAAAATTCAAAATCCGGCGTTCTCTAGTGTTTGAAATCGAAATTCTTCCAGTATTCTGGTTCAGCTTCAAAATCGAGACTCTATTAAATTCGAAATCGAATCTTCTCAGATTCGAATTTAGATTCACGGTCAGAAAGAAGGTATGATTCGCCTCATCTGTAAAACCTGTTGTGCGCACATGCGATGGCGTTTCGGCCCACTGTGCGGCCCAGGTTTCACACCTTCGAGAGATGAGGCGACGCGCTGGGCCAGGCCTCGCGGCGCCGCTGGCAAATACGCTCACGGAATCGATACGCCGAAGTCGACACACGCAGATACTCCGCGCGTCGGAATGGATGTGGTCTCGTAAGGGGCTTTGATGTCTCTCTTTCTCTCTTACAAATGGAGAGGACACTTTTTTTTTGAAAATAAAATATTCGTGTTGGTGAGCGCAATATGGGGCTGTGGATCACATCCTTACGTCACTTAAATTTTTTTGTTTGCTGAATGTTTCTTGTTTATTGTATTCAGTATCCAAGAGGAAGGAAAGGACAGTTAAAAATGTAGTATGACAGTAAATTACTCCACATATTTGATTATTTCTGTTTTCTTTAACTAGAATACAAATAATGAAATGTAAGAGGAAATACCTGATATTATTGCATAACTATTGAAAAGGCTTAGAATGCATTGGGCACCGTACTAAGATATTTATTTGTTTAATGAAATGGTACACAATGCAAAAACTCCATTTGATTGATGTGTGACTCTTTGATAGTGCAATACCATTCATGAAGTGGATATCCAGAATTTCAGGGGACATGCATCAGGGGAAGATGCAATTGAAACAACCTCTCTTCAATATTTTTGTTTCATTTACTTCAAGAAAATATTATAAAGTACTAGATGAACTCCAGCCATTACATCATACAATATTAAGAACTGTAGAAAAGTTGCTCAGAAAAATAGTTCATATGTAATACACGGAAAATTGTAAGCATCGAAAATATTGTCGTTATTCTCTAAATCTGATGAAAAATGGAATGTTTACAAATTCTAAAACAATACAATAACTACTATTCGTGAACAGAAAGTTGAACATGTTTCTAAAAATGTAATTGAAATATATATTTACCTAGAACTGTATATGTGTTGTAGTAAGCTGTTGCAGGTTTTTTTATTATTCCTCTTTAACTGAAAGAACAGAATTAATCACTTTTAATTTAAACGAATTATAATCACTGAAAAGTTTTTGTAAAGAGAGATGTGTTGGACAATTGCGTTCACTAACAAACACTCATTCAAGTTTGCATTTAAAAATAGACAACATTCGGAATTCTCACTTCGTTAACTGTGACTTCATATTGCAAAGATATCTGTGAATTTTATTATAATTGGTATTTATCATGACGTAATGAACAAACACCAACAGATAAGCTTTCAATCTATTAATTTTAATATATTATTAAAATGTAATGTTTGATCTGTAAAAATGTTTAATAAGAACAAGTGTTAACATATTTAGGGCCTATCACCTCTCATTTAAAGAAAAAAATAAGAAATTTGGTTGAGTAGAAACCTCAAAGTCGCTTCTCCACGAAAACCATTAGTGTTTTAAATGTATATAGATTTAGGTGCGTAAAAAAATCCTTCGAGGCAAGTTGAGGATCTCTGTTTGGAGATTAGAATCGGAAATTTGTGTGAAACGGTATGGCGAGGTCTATGCCAACTATCCTTCTCTGAACTTATTTCTATCCCCCTGTCTCCCTTCATACCACTTCAGTTCATTAGTCTGATCAAAATGCTTATTATTCAGACACTTTTGGACTTAAAAATCCTCCGTATGGGAATATCACATTCGAAATAAATTGCATTTAGTAATAAACATCAGAGAATTCATTCGTTGCGTACTCGTGTAGTATGCAATATTTTCACTATAATTCCTTTTATGACAGCATTTACTGTAGATGAGTAAAGGTTTTCCCTACATTTCTCCGGCGATCCAAGCCATGAATATATGTCTTTCCTTGAAAGAATGTTAAGGTACAACGCTAGTAAACAATGCTATGCCTTTAGTCATTGGATGAACATTACTTCTTGAGCAGTATTAATCAATGTTTAACCAGTACGCGGTTTTTCTTCACAGTCGGCAATAAATCTCGAAAAACTACAACTTAAAGCACTTTACTACTCAGGGAGTAGGCAACATCGGACAGTCTGAATGTTTACAGCGTGTGAAGCGGTAACTAGCAAAATATGCTGAACGCAAATAAAAATTGTTTGCATACTTCCAGGCTGGTAGGCGCCAAATACACATCGTACTTTCCCACAGGATTTTCTCAGAGAATGATAGACTTCGGCGAGTTCAGTATTCGCATATCAAACTGTCGCTCAATAGGAGTGATAAGAGTAGTATAATCTATTTTCGAAGATACGGCATTGCTTCAAGAAAAATATTGGAAACATTATTGTTTCTTAAATTAGGCGTATAAATTCCTCTAGAGAACTTTTACCACATAAAAAGTATACATTTTAATTCCGTTTTTACGCTTCAAATTTAGATTGGCAAAATATTAATGTTATTTTTTCGAGACCTTCGAAAATAAATTAAAAAATGTTACAACTAAAGATAGTCGGTGAATAAATAAAGCGCACTCATGCTTCATGACACACATAAACTATAAATTGTATTCTTTGTTTTCATAATTTCCTTCTGACTTTTCATTGATGAGAAACATTTTAATCAAGTAAAATATAATTAAAAGTGTTTTTTAGAAAACTGGGTAATAGACACAGTGTCCTATTTATAACACTTCGATAAATATACATTTGCCCGTGATAACTAAACTGTAATAAGTACCAAGTTTTCAATGTATTTCATATTATTTTATGTAACCGTTACAGTAAGTCTTGTAGTCAGCCATCCTCATGGCACATAGATTTGGGACAGATACGTCCAAGTGGCTTAAGGTATCGTTGTTTCTGTAGTTTCTGTGGCCAGCGCGTGTGAGTCCCTCCTGTATCACCTCTACAACCTCCTACCTTGCCCTGATCAATGCCTGTACGAATGACGTCTGTGTGCGCAATTGAAAAACAAGGTTTCCTCATGCAGAACAATGGTACCTACAGATTTGAACCACGGGCTACCGTAAGGATGAATGTAAAGGATGGTACATGGCAAATTGGACCTATGGACTACCTCGGAGTGAAGCTCAGAGGCATAGGTACTCCCCACTGAGAAGCTCCCCAGGGTAGCGGTAGTTACCGCAGAAGGCTCCAATAGGTCCTCTAGGCGCATAAACATGCAGCCGAAAAAGAGGTGGGGCAAAATCGGAAGGATCAAAGGGAAAGGAAAACCAGAACGTCAGAGGTCATTTGTAACATCACCGGTTGTATATATGTGTCTCTACTACTTCCAGTTGGTGTACTTGACTGCCATTACTTTCCACCATTAAATTTTTATTCTCCGCGTTTCTGTTTTCATAAATGTTTATGTTACTATCATTCATCTCTTCAGATATGACACGTCATATTTTGACACTCTTTAAGGAGCGAATTGTTCACTATTAGATCAGCTGAACACTCCATTTGTCAGGATCGCCGGAAGTGTTCATTGAGTTTGGAGAGGAAAGGGACGAAGGGCCCACATTGAGGGTTTTATGACATTTCAACTAATATTAGGTACAGATTCACTTTTTATTCGTACTGCCACTTCCCTGCGTCTCTGCCTTCCATCCTTTCCATCACCTCCTCCACAATCACCGCCTTCGCGTCCACCTCCGCCTCCAATTCCGCCCTCGCTCTCACCAATTCCATTGCCACTGCCATCCTCAACCGCGACCGCCTCCATTGCCTCTGCCACCACAAACGCCGCAGCGACCACCATCACCATTACAACCATCATTATCGGCAGAGGAGGCTCTGAGCATCAACTGATGCCACTGCAGTGCCTCTGACCGCGAGGTCCTAGGTTCCAGTCCCGACGATGGCAGGATTTTTGACACTAGCTACTAAGCTGTATGGAGAAGAATTCTAGGAGCTCGCTGTTCGGTTCGGGAATTTTCCGTGCTTTTTTCCGTTGAACACCAGGCCAATGCCGGACCAATACTATAACATATGGGCCACGGACCGCGCGCGATCTTTCCTTCCTCTTCCTCTTCCTCGTCCTATCCTCACCCCATACTTACACTTATTTGCACTGCACTACCACTAGTATGCCGGGTAACCGATCGGGAGCTTAAAGCTTGTGCCGATTGGTGCTTGTGCCGTGTGGTGCCCCGCTGGAAGGATATACCTGGTGAGGAAAAACTGATAGTTGATATGTCCGCGCCGGATTTCACGATCCAGCGGAGAAGTTCACTGCCACCGGCCCGGTGAAACATGAACTACCCTTAGGGGATCAATGACCTTAGCAGTTGTCGAGCCCCGAATCATCAATGAATCAACAACCACCACCACCACCAGCTCGCGACGCCAGCTCGCGACGCCAGCTCGCGACGCCAGCTCGCGACGCCAGCTCGCGACGCCAGCTCGCTGCCTCCGCTAGCTCGCGACGCGTGTTTTCTTGCACGCGGTGCGTGCGCCGCACATGGCGCGTATAGTGCCTGCGCCCCTTCCGGCGCGATCGTAAACTTCTCCGCGCGGATTCCCCACTTCCTGCGCGCCGCCTCTGTCTGCGCCTGCGCCGCCGCCTTCGCCGCACTTCAAACGCCCGGCGCGGCGGCGGCCGAGCGCCTTAGAACACGCGCCGACTCCCTCGCTAATCGCCTGCGAATATAAACGCCGCAGGACGCCGCTTGGATGGGCGTGGCGCTGGGTGTCCGTGATGACTCCCGATCGCTTCAGGATGTGACCGTTTGAGAAGTGATGGAGGCGGCGTGTAGCGCAAATGTCAGGCCGCCCATTTTCCACGTAATCCCTTCGAATCTAGGCGATCCATATGGAGTTTCCGGCGGACAAAGCGGGTTCGCTGCAGATTTAATGGGGTTTCTTCTGTTCCAGACTTGCATTCTAAAGTTGCAAAAGTTCCAAAGTTCCATCAAATTCCTTCAAATCATGACATTGACATAATGACATTATGGCCCATTACCCCTTATCAAACCATTCATCTCGGTCCGGCCAAAAAACATAATGCTAAGGATCATTATAAAAATGTCAAACGTGAGTTTTAGTACATGCTCTTTTCAAAAAAGTCTCTTCTTTTAGGCTCTCTATTTTGGTGGGAAAGGGTTCACAGAGATTGACAATAAGGTATAGTATTGTGAGGATGAGCTGATGAGAGCTGATACATTGTGACAGAAATTATGCGCAGATGGTACACTAAAACAAAACCAACCACACCACAACCACACAGCGAAACCTCATCCCCTTTCAAGGGATTTGAACATGCCGCCTTCGACTCTCACGTAATCGGATGACGCTTCAGATTCCTGCGCCATCGATGTCGTCTGAAAAGTGATTCTTGAAAGGAAAAAGCTAATCTTTTGCAAGGACAGTAAACCGAAGGTAAAAACCAACCATAAAGATGGTACCCATATTCTGACCAACATCCTTGGCGAGTATAAAATTGTTTAAAAATAATATTAGTTGCTTTTACTTGTCAATTTAAAGCATTACGAATAAAAAAGCAAGATTTTTGAAATAGATAGTGCAAATAAATGTCTTATTCTAATCGTACCATTTCATAGTTGCCCAAGTAACAATTATCTGCAGCTTACCTCCAAAACCTTTCCAATGATATAGAGGTACAGTTATCACTAAAAAATTATTTTTACAATTTCCTTTTACACGCACAATATTGAAATAAATGACTTGTTTCTCAACACATTTCCAAAACTACCAATGAGCCAGTGCAGTCGTGGACAACGCAATGCTATAATTGTCCGAGCCTGACGACCACCATTGTCAAGTCACTATACACATAAATTTTCGTTAAATATGAATCATTATTTCGGTTTGCTGTGATGAGACATCGCCAAACAGGAGATAAAGCGAATGGTAAATTGTAACGTTCATGTTTTATTTTCCATTGCTGTGACAAAAAAATGCAATGACAACCGCACAAGGTGGTCACTAGGGAAATCTTCACACCTAACACGAATGCAAGCAGTAGTTTGTTTGCATATGTCGCATCAGAAAACACGGCACCAATATGTTTTGTAACAGCGTTGACATTGCTGTTTTTCTACAGCGCTGTCGCTTGGTTTCGAAGCAACTCTTGCAGTTTCTGGAATTCAACACGCACGAATTGCGAGATTACAACAAAAAAATCATCGTCCGTGAAAGCATGGACGTGTTACATTGCATGGAGCTGTTTTGAGTGCTGTGCATGAAGAAAGGTTGTTCGTTTGGTTTATTTTTTGTTATTAGTTGCCTATGGAAATTGACTAAATATAAACCTTTGGGAGATGAAGAAATACAAATTAATATCATTAATAATATTTATGTATTGGACAAAACCGTTTTTCGAAATATGTAGTAAATTTACAAAGCAACTTGTAATATTTCCAACTATCACCCCTAGATAAACGTTACGTTCCACATCGACCATAGCTCCACCTAGCTAAATCAAACTACTTGCATCATAAATGAAGTGAAATTCTATATACTATCCTTATTATACTTTTTAAAATTAGAAACACAATGTCTCTTCTTCAACGTAATCGTTTATTACATTTGATGCCAATAATATAATCAATATTACGAATCTGAAAGTTCAATGTACATTGTAATAAAATTTTGCAGGGCATCTTAAGATTTTTTAATTGAGTGTAACATAAAAGTAGTAATACCAAAAAATATTATCTTTATTTTTATCAACCTACTCTTGTTTAGTTACATGAAGTGGTGGAACTCCATTTTTCTCGAAAGCAAATTTATTTTTTGAATTACTCACTTTATCTTTTATTTTATCGAATGCAGAAAAGAGGCCATTTCTTTTTAATTCATTAAAATCATGTCCAATAATTTCTAAAAGAAACTGAATAATTGTTAAACAAACCTTTCTAAAATGGTTAATTTAAATAAAGTAATAAAAATTATACCGACACTCACAACCTCAAAATGTCTGTCATAAATATTTACAAATGATAGAAATATTCCAAAAGATGATATTATTTAGCCGAAGAGGAACTTCCTTTAAATATTGTTCGTACCTATAAACAAGAAAGGTAAATGGATATCTCACCGGGTGTATGTGTGTATTCAATCTTTTTTCGACGTATACACACTTTTATCTCTACTATATTAAATTATTATAAATCTAATGTATAAATAATGTGCAAAATATTAAATGATCAAAAATATGTAAAAGTTGACCAGAGTTTCATATCCATGATTGTACTCTCATTCAGAGTACAGTAATACTGTACCCCCTGATTCTTTGAAATGCTAGTATTTATCTAGATTTTGTAATGATCATGTCACAGACTATAGAATGTATTATACTAAGGCATTAACACAGAGACACAAAAGCAAACGCTTTAAATGCATATCACTGTCACTTCTGTATTTAAGCAGAAAACCAAATGTAGACAGATACCAAAGTTATCAGATAGAAATATATTTCATATTGACGTAAGTACTCTACTGAAAATAATAAAATTAATTAAAAGCGGAAAATCTCAAGGCTCAAATTCTATTTTCTCAGAAATTATCAAATTAGGCGGAGAGGCTATTCTACCATACCTAATTAGATTATTTAAAGTTTCTATCAATAATGCTTGCATGCCGGAAGATTGGAAGTTAGCACTAGTAGTATCCGTGTTTAAAAGCGTCGATAACACAGTACTCAGTAACTATAGTTCGATAAGTCTCACATCAGTCGTATGCAAACTCCTGGAACAACTAATTACTAACTACAACCGGAAAGAATGAGAGGAAAAGGTATGACTGCATCAAGATCAGCACGGTTTCAGGAACGGTTTCTCTTGCAAAAGTCAGCTTGTCTCACTTCTACAGGACCTAGTCGAAGACATTGATAAAGGTGGAAGGGTAGACGCGATAGTACCAGATTTTGCCAAAGCTTTTGTTGTTGTTCCACACGATCGTCTTATAAACAAATTAATAGATTCAGGTAATTCGGGTGGTGGCTTGGATAAACTAACTATTACGTGATAGAGAACAGAAGGTTCTAATCGGAAGATATTTATCAACCTCCACAAGTGATACGTCAGTTCCACAAGGAAGTGTTATTAGATCTCTCATATTTCTCGCCTTTCAATTTTCATTCATAAACCGAGCTATTAGAGGCCGGACAGTTTGTCTGCGACAATCTTTGAACCCTTTCTTGAAAGCTTGAGAGAATTTAAAAATAAATTCGTTTTCTACATATTATGGTTTTTGTTATTATTGTTATTGTTATTACTATTATTATTATTATTATTATTATTATTATTATTATTATTATTTTATTAGTATTATGTAGTGTAGTGTAGTGCAGTGCAGTGAAGTGATGTAAGGCGTGCGCGGTGAAATTTTATACTATTATTTAATTTTTTTTTTAAATTAACTATTCTCTTGTAATTTATTGTTAGTCAATGTAAGCTTCATTCATGTAAAGATAAGATATTCTGCCACCAAGTTGCGACAATTAATAGAAGAATTAATAATAAACCTAAATCTAAAATCTAAACTATTTGCCTACTCAAAGTTCAAATACTGCGATGCTATTGACCTCAGTTGTAGATGAGACTTTAAATAAATGATTAAAAAAATCTCACTGGGAATGCAACATTTATTCATTCGCATTGCTACAATTATTGCCATAGATATTTGATCTTTTCCGCTTTCAAACCCTCTTGTTAAATGAAAAATAATTCCATTTCCAACAATTATATCTCGCCGCTTTCCAGTTCTGAGAAATTATTGTTTGAGAAAAAAATCCAGTTTTGTTAAAGAGAATCTCCCACTTCTAGATATATTCTGAATACTCGAGCCAACTTGCCAATGTACTGTATATTTGAAGCTATATGTATGGCGTATTTTTTTATCTCATTTTCCCTTCTTCATTTAAATTGTCATTAATAGCCAAAACTAGGATTTTGGCAGGAAATTGTAAAAAGTCAGGTAGTTTATATTTATGTAATGAAAAGATTTCAAATGACCTACCCATTCTCCTACCTTTTCTCCTTCCCACCCTCCTCTCACTCCTACCCTCTCTCCTGCCCTCATTCCTGCCCACGCTCCTGCCCACGCTCCTGCCCACGCTCCTGCCCACGCTCCTGCCCACGCTCCTGCCCACGCTCCTACCATTCACTTGTTCATCATAATTCTCCTCTCACAAACCACTGACTCTCTTTAATTATCAACGACATAGACAACTCGCCTACCCACACGCTAGCACACAACTGGTTCTGCTACTTATTTACCTATCTCCCCACCCACCCACGATCTTACTATCCGAGCACTCCAACATTCTCATTCCAGTGAAAGCAACCGCGCGTTTACACCTATCCCCCAACGCTCGCCAACCCGCACCGCATTCCTGGCGCTGCCTGGCGTCTGCGTGTCGTATCTCGGCGCCACCGCCACCGCCACCGCTAGGCTCCGTTGGTGCCGCCGCCGCGACGCGACGCGAGCGAACCTACGCCACTCCGCGCATTCCCGCGCCTCCGCTCTGCACAGCACGTCTTCGCGCTGCTCCCACGCAGCTGTCGCCTCGCGCAAGTGGGCGGCGACGTTCAGTGTAGGGTAGGCGTCTTGTTTAATTGAACGGCTGAAGGACAAGATCGCAACCTTAACGGCCGTGTACTATAGAGTAGTTACTCTTAGAAGCGACCACTTTGACAGGTCAGGAAACAAATGAACGTCACGCAGGACGATGGGATAGTGATGATGAGATTGCAAGATTGATTGCAAGATATAGTGATGAACCCATTTACAAATTGTAAACGAACGCACTCTCAAAATGAATTAATGGACTTAACCTGCAGTTATATTGCAAGTAGTGGCCAAGCAGGTGTCAAAGCGGTTCCTTCTTACAGTAATCTCTTTATATTAAGGAGTTTTATCATAACGTATAAGAAGTCATCCTTAAACGCCATTGATCGCGTGTCTAACGACGTTTTACGGTCGTAAGGAGTTTAGTAAAGTTCAGATAAGCTTTAGTAATTGCGTTAGGCGTTATATTAAAAGACGCATTTCAAGCATTGAACAAAAGTTGTATAATACATACCAAAGTGTGGAGACCATTCTTGAAACATACGGTTCGAAATACGGTTCGACTCCAGAGTAATCAAATTTCCTTTTTTCACGGAGTTTTCAATTTTCTGCCCGGTTTTTCTGGAGAATGGTATCAACAAAATTGGATTCTCGGCACCTGGAGCCTCCACGCAGCCTCTTACCATGACGGAGCCTCCACCGTGCTACACAGGTGATCGTTAGTTTTCATCTCCTAAGGCAGGCATGTCGAGGTCGCAGGCAGGGTAACTAGTTTGCTAAAGTTCGCGGTCACTCCATCCAGAGAAACTGGCACGGAATTTGAAAGTGAGGGTTGTACAAATTGCTCGGGGGTGACGGTACATTACTAAATTTCGAGCCTATCATATTATATTGGAGAAGTCAGTTATTACCTCCAATTTAGCGATATTAATATTTAAATAAAATATCCTTGTAAGTGAAATTCATTAGCAGTATTTGAACTTATCAGTTGTGAGTAAAATTAAATATTTTGAATCGATTTCCAATCGATTCATATCGCAATCGCGTTCCTTTGGGTGTGCAATTAATGCATTAACTTCCTACATTCATGTTAGGAAAAATATTCTTGTCTGTAGCTTTCCGCCCGTTGGGGTGATATAATAAATTCAAGAGTAGGTTTTATCAAAGAGGGTTGACTACATCAGAATCGCTTAAGAAAAATAACACATAGCGAAAACGGGCAAGAATTTGCCATTCAAACATATTCCGTCCGTTGGCCAAAATGGTTATACTAGGCAGAAATTTAAAATAAAGATGAAAAAGAGTCGTACAGTATATAAACATAATTTAAATATCGGTTGTTTCATTGTTAACATCGGCGAACATGCTTTCGTTTAAGCAACCAGTCGTCGTCGTATTTGGAACGCGCTTTGCGTTTACTATCACCTCTACAACTTGTACCTATACACCTCTTTCTCGATTTGACGGGGAAACAAGAGTCAGGAGAAGTTGCATGTGCCCACGGAAGCCCCGCGCTTCCCAGCAGGTGTTCTTGGGCTCGCCTGTCCTAAGACCTTTCTCCACAGGTGCACTGTTGTTTGTGTGATAAAAATATCTCAAATTTGCTCTCGTCGCTGAAACGAACGAATTCATATAATTCTAAAAGGCGATTTTTATAATATTTCCCGACCTGCAACCTATTGCGTGTATTTGACTAATTAATGGGATGGATTCTTCTTGGCCACTCGTCTGTTGTATAATGTATCTCGAAGCGCACTTCGGACGGTTTCCGTCTCCTCTATTATTATAGCAACATATGGAACGATTTTAACGACATTTTGGCAAAGAATCCTGATAATGTGATTCACCATAGTACTTTTTTCTCATTCGTTGGTGGTGCCTCAATTGTTGGTTTTAGCCCTCTACTCATTTTACTTGTTCAGATGTCATCGTACATCAATATCGCTGATGTACCTTGAGTTGAATGAGGTTTTCCCACTGTCTCCGCTGTATCTCTCAATGATCGCGCCATAAATCATTTTTCTCTTTTACACAGTCGTTTTCCGTCTCCGGACCATTGTCAATTCAGTGTTGCTCTCTGCATATATGACCAGTCAGTGTGTACTTCGCTTTCAGAAAAATGCTCAAGTGGTGCATTTCAAAGCGCGTTTGTCGTGATACACGTGATATTTCTGGGCAATACTTACTTGTAGCCTTCACATAAAATATTTTTTTATAAATAAGCATCTTTTCAGTTGCACTTGTTCTTTCAGGAAAGCAATAGATAGGTACAATTACATCGGAATTACATTTTTCGTTTCTAGAGGTGTACATGTCAAGGTGTACACGTTTCTGTACAAGGTGAATAAAAAAGATATACTTGTACGTTCACGTTCAATAGCAAGAGTTACTAAAATTAGACGAATGCTCTACTTCGATAATATTCTCAGAAATTGTGTTGAAATTACATCATTCTAGGAACTTCCTTTAACATGTATCGCGATATTACATACAAAAAGTGGATCAGAATGCAGTGAAATCACCATTAAAGGTATTTCTAGTTAGACAAACGAGCCATTTTTACTTTTTAATTAGTAACTCTAGAGCAAATGAAGGAAGTCGCTAGCCTTCAATTGAAGAAGCGAGTGTTCGATAAGCATTTATGCTTTCCTCGTTCCCGTCCTTGAGTGAAGACAAGCATTTCCTCCTGAGGTTTTCTTGGAGACGTGTATCACATGAAAAACGAAAACGTTCACTGGAATCACATTTTTTTCAATTGAGAGGAGATGGCCATTAATGCTGACCGCCAAAATTGTATAGTGAAAAAATTCCCTAGCAACGAATGGAAGCAGCGCTGTGCACTCCCGCGTCATTGCTTTGTGCACCGGCGGACTAGCGCTTCCTGCGACGCCGCACAACCTTGCGTCACGTCACGTCGCGTCACGTCGCGTCACGTCACGTCGCGTCGCGTCGCGTCGCGTCGCGTCGCGTCCGGTCCCGTCCCGTCTTGTCGCGGGCGCCCTGTCGCGAGCGCTCGAGAAGGTTCACTTTGCCGCGTGCTCACACGCGATGCGCGGACGCCACACCGCACTCCCCACTTCACCATCGCCCCTTCCCGCCCCACCCCGCCCTGCCACACACACCTCCCCTCCTTCACGGGCCCCGCCACTCCCGCCCACACACCCCTCCCTCCACCACACGCCACTCTCCCCCCGCCTCATCCCCGCCCTGCTACACCCGCCCCCTACACCCCGCCCTGCTAACACCCGCCCGCTACACCCCGCCCCTGCTACCACCCCGCCCTGCTACACCCCCGCGCCCGCAAATCCCGCCCCGCTTACACCCCGCCCCGCTACACCCCGCCCCGCTACGCCCCTCCACGCCTCACCACGCTCCGCCATTCCCCGCCACGCCACGCCACGCCACGCGAGATCGCTTAAGTATTGTATGATCCTGGCTAGGATGTTTTCTTGACTTGTGAAAGTTTAAATCTTCTTCCAAAACCATGCTGAGCTGCTTAATGACTTTGGTTAAGTCGGAGCGAGAGGTCGGTGTATAGCAGAGGGTGGTTGATCGGAGTTCATGAGGCACATGCAGATAAGGTTTAATGATTTACCTGTCTAAAATTTCTTAACAATTCTTCATTTTTGGGTGCCTGCTACACGGTTTGCATAGAAAATTCGAAACGAGTTCATTTATATCAGCATATATCAGTAGATATAATTATTTATTGGAATTTAGGAGCCGTTCAGCGACGGTGGTAATTGAAAATCATGAGCGAAAATTGAATAGCTGCTGACGATGATGTGTACGATGAAGGAACCAACCCCTTATTTTATAAGGGGGCAGCGAAAACGAAAGGGCTCTGAGAAAACTCAGGGAGAGTTCCTTTGCCCAAAACACATTCCGCAAGTAATTGCCTCGGATTAAACCCAGAACTCAGGGATCCCGCCTACCGTTTCGCCACCTACACTTCCCTCCACCTATCAAAGAAGTGTGAGTTTCGGCGCTCTGCGCGAAGGCCAGGTGGTTACGCCTTGCCTGGAGCTAGTACCTGGTCCTCCAGAGCTGCAGCAAGCTTTCTGGCAAGAGAGCTCAGCCCTGAGGCGTGCGATGACTCCCGAAGGCGGACGGACTTCCTCCACCCATCAGAGCTGAAACCGAGTAGAATTGCACAGTTTCGAAAAAAATAGTTTTGTCCGCTTTTTGCATGTTTCATACCACAGTGCTCTGTCCCCGGCCGCCGCCGCCGAGCGCACGCAACGGCGTGTGTCGCCTTCCGCCCCTCAGGCGCCAGTGCCCGCCGCTCTCCCAGGCGTCCTTTCCTCTTTGCCTGCACGGCTCCTTTGCTCTCTTGGCGTGCTTGCTGGCTGACGGCAGACACTCGCCTCCTCTTAGATTTTCTACTTTTTCTAATGGGAATATTCCAATAGGGACTTTTTGCACGCCTTAGCGGACAGCAGTTGACTGCAACTTCCATCTTCTGCGCATGCGCAGATGCACAAAAGCGATGCGAATCGTCAACTGCGCACACGTAGAAGATCGATAGTGCTTTCGACTGTTTTAACCTTTGAGGGTGCAAAAACTCCCTAACCACGCTTTCAGTGTTTCCGAGAAAAGTAGAACAAGACGAAGTGGCGCAGTATGAGTGCTTACTAACCTGCAAAAAATATTTTTTCATGTATCTCAACTCCCATTTCGTATGCAAGTGAAGTTATCAGGCCAATGTGTTTATATTGGCTTGATGATTTACGTGTGTTTACTTTCGCTTTCATGAAGCCATGTATTTACATTACATTGATAATTCCTTAGGCTATATTCTATTAACTGTGTTTATGTAGTACAGTTTGAAGTAATTTGTCGCAATGTATGACGCCAATCGAAAAACTTGAAAATATATCAAGAAATATAATACACATCAGAAATGGAAATAGTAAAACTCTGAATGTACATAAAGTTAATAGAACCTGAATTTGTGTGTGGAAATGTGTGTGGAAATTCTGACCCCTGCGTAACAGTTTATGTATAAATTACCATTTGAAAGAAGTGATCGTTTCCTATACATACCGTACAATATCCACGAACTACGATGTGTATCGTAGCAATGTGGGGAGAAATATAGAAAAGGAATGTAGTATTCAATTTGCAAGAAGTGAAATTCAATCGGGCGAAGAGTTCGAATGAACTGGAAAATTCCATTGCGTATTGTACGTGTTACGGGGAACTATATAATGTTTTACGATTGTGCAAAATAGCTTGATATTTATAAAAATTAAATTATAATTTTAAAATAATTGTAAATTTAGAATTAAAAAATAATTTTATTTACCTTATTGCAATTTTAAATAATAAAAATAATAATGGTTAAATTTAATTAACTAAAAGTAGCGCGAAGACGAGCATGAGAGAAGACCAACATTTAGACCACCGTGACTGCGCAACAAAATTGTCACGCTCAAGAAAAGAGGCTTATCTAAAAAAAATTTATTTCTCAAGAGAATGGTTTTGATTTGTCAAGAGCCGTTTATTTCACGACCAAAGCGAAGTGTTTAAGTCTATCCAAGGTGTCTTTTTATTTTTTATTCAACGAATATTTACAATATATTTCAAATGTGATATAAGTAAATACTGTAAATTGTTATGAGCAATATCAAATGAAATCAAGAAGAAAGTTACCCCGTGGTCTTTTTCTTGGGATCCTTTTAAATTCTATAATAAAAATATCATTAGAACATTTTTAAAATTGTTGTTGAGGATTAGGAGAATTAAGTATATATGAACATAAGAGACTATGTTTGGAGAAATGTTAAGTATTAAAACGAATGGGGAGATGAAAGAGTGGAAATTCTAGCGAGTCGAGAAATTTCTTTTCTATTATCAAGTAGATTTACAGCTAGATGATTGGGATTCATTTCCAAACGTTGGTGATATTTTGAACTTAATCCTGAATATTTTCTTGAACTGTTGGTTTCAACAAAACAATGGATACTTTTCTCCACTCAACACAAAATTACATTTTTTCAGATTACCACTTTTATATGCTCCGGCGATATTTCACAAGACAGAGAAGTAATGTCTCATCTGTTCAACATTGAGTGAATGAGGCTGCGACTTTTGTACAGGGCAAAGGGAGAACGCTGCTGCTAAATGGCGCTGGAACGCTGCCGTTTGAAACGGCTTTTTGGCAGGAAGAAAGTAAATGACCTGTTACATGACACTTGGTTGTTGTTTGCTGATTGCTGTTTCTTGAAATTTAGTCCCACCTAAATTATAACATTCCGAATTTCGAATATGTGTACAAAATCTGCGACAAAATAAGCCAATGAAAATCTGATTCAAAATAATATTAAACATTTCTCAGACATAAGTTTTGCTTCTTACCAATTTTAGCATTGAAATAAATAATCATTTACTTGATGATTTTTGTCTGTCGCGTTGAAGTTGTTTATTTTACGTCTTTGGATGTTTAGTAAAATGTGGCCAACCAATATTTTCAAAAAATTTGATTATGTCGCTGGTGCAATGTATATTTTATGAATAAAAAATGAGAGCATCATACAGATACTTTAGTACCGAACTATTATTGCAAAAAACGCAGTTACAAAATATTTTTTATCATAATTTTGGCTTACAGGGTAATCCAATTTTTACAGACACCTAAAGAAGGGAAAAAGTGTTCCCGAAACGTTCAAAGTGTTACTATGGAACAATAAATAATGGCCCAGGAATTTTATGAGGGCCCATGGAATCCAACGCATCCCATATTTTTTTTATAATTTGATCATTTAATCATTTTAATTTATATCTTTTTCAAGTTTGCAAGTCCATATGTTTTCAAAATGAAATGTCTAGTGCATATCTCAGTGTGTGTTAATGTCGTATTCTGAGCCTTCTTAAATTCGGAAAAACGGACTAAAAATCGTTGTGAACAATCGAGCACAAGTCTTATTTAAATATATCAATCCAGCAAACGGTAAGAAAAAATAATATGAACTTACGAAAAATTCTACCAAGAGCCCATGTACCACCATCGTACGCGTATGAAATTTCTGCAAGATAAGAAATTTTTCGTTGTGCGGACCTGGTTCCGCTATGCGACCGGAGAATGTTGGAGCGCACCCCCGGGCTGGCCTTTCCCCACAGACGGGCGAGTGGCATGGGGCGATCATCCCGAGCCGATAAGGGGGATCGGACCTTGAACTTGCGGCGCGTGAAAGCGTCCACTGACGTCTGCCAATGCAGAAAGGCCGCTGTGTTCATCGGCGTCAGCGCCCCGTGTGGCGTCTCGGGCACAGTGGGGCCCTTCACGGGACGCGCTTGAAGGGCGCTCAAAGGGCATAAACCGGGTGTTGCGCAGGCGAGCGCGAAATTCGCGTTTTATTTGCTTAAAAGACAACGAGAGAACACAAAAAGTAATGGCAAAATGCTTAGAATAAAATATAGGGAAAAAAGGGAATTTTCTTTGAAAGCAAATTTTGAGTATGATACTCGTATAATACTCTTTTTAATTTTTCATTTCTACCATTTTTTACTGAAGTTCTGAACTCTTCACTTATAATAACACTATTGTTATTCTTCTGCTACATGTACTGTTACAGCCTCTCTTATACCTTCAGCTACATTAATATTTTAAAATATTTTTATCTTATGCAATCGCTTTTATTTGTTGAGTATTTACACGTTCAAAATACATAAATCTCATTATATACGAAGTAATAAAGAGTACTGTTGAAGACAATGTAATACCATTAATCATATAGACGTACAAAATAGAAAATCCGTAAGAAAATAAAAAGGCAACAGCATAAGATAAAACACGTATGGTTCGCATGACTTAGACACCATTAGGTGTAATTAAATTGGCTGTTCACAAATCCAGTAGGGTGACACTACAATTACGAACAAGTAATGAGATCTTGTTCAACTACATGTAAAATGAATAACTGTTATAAAATTGTATTTACAAAATCTAAAAATACAAGGCATGTGAAAGCTTACATTCCAAGTTAATTCGTCGTTAACTTTAACTGACCTGTTTGTGGAACCTACGGTTGATCTGGAAGAGCTGAATGCCATTAAACAATTTATCATAATTCGGTTTTGAAATCGCTGATTTCTTTTTCTCCTATTTCCTTCATTTTCTGATACTTTCTTTTTTTATATCTTGTTTCTTCCATTTTCTTTTTTTTCTTTTTGTTTATTTTCGCCACGTTTCTGTACTTCTGAGCACTAGGCATCACGTTGTAAAACCAACGCTTCCCGCGCGAAGACAGAACCGCGTTGTGGCGGGCGGAGAGGGGGGCCGTGCTTTATCAGGCCTTGACCGCCGCCGGGCGAAGGCCGGGCGGGCAGCGCGGGCTGGCTCCGCCTGTGTTTACCTGGCGCGCACCGCGAGAAGGCACCGCAGGCGAGTTCGCGTATCGCTTCGATAAATATTTGTGGCTTCCTGGCGGTGCGGCTCCGCGAGCCTCGGCCTTCGCGGCGCCCGCGTGAATGACGCCGAAGCGCGGGCAACGCACCGCAAGGTGGGGGGGAGACGCAGCCGCGACGCTCAGTGCTTAGAGAGGAAGGGGCAGCGATGTGGGAAGTGAGCGAGACGCCGCACGCGACACGCTATTGAGCAGGGCGCGAACAGTGGGGGTTGTCGCAAAACCAACATTTTCGGAGGAAGTGAGGGGAGGGGGGTGAAGAGGGCAAGGGTAGATGATGTTCATCGAGATATTAAGGAAAACATCTGATTGGAAAATTTCTTCGTATGGAGAAATTGCATATAACAAGAAGAAAAATCCAATAAGTGATATGAGAGGTTCGTGGTTGTTCGCCATTAGTTCCGTAAGCGTAGTGTATGTTATAGGCGGTGTTCTCACCCGCTGGATCGTCAGATCAAGAGCTGTCTGATACGTCATATTTACGCCATTGTCTTATAGGTCATATATATAATATGTCAATTTTGGAGTTTTCCTCCCTTCAGGTACCTCCGTCAGTGGTCATAGCCCCACTCGGGATAACCTGTAATCTAAACTCTCGACTTGTCTCCAGACACATATGATAGTGTAGTTCATGTAAGTGTGCGCTTGTGTGTTCGTGTGTGTGTGTATAAGGGGATATAGGATATGGAAGGACAAGCATGAGGAAGGGAAGATCGCGAGAGGTCCGTGACCCGTTTGTTGGGATTCTGCTCCGACATTCGGCTGATATTAATCGGAGAAACCACGGAAAACTGCCCATCAGAGCAGCCAGTCTCTAGAATTCGTCTCCATGTTAGAATGCTGAACAGTCTTACTCAGAGAAAACTTCAGTACTTGGACTTGCTATCTTATCCCCTGCGTAGTTATTCTGGTGCGTCATGTTTATTCCATACTAAAATCCTCCAAAGAACATTTCCGTCTTATGAGACTTTCGAGTGTTAGTACTCCGGTCGCACATTTCATGCAGCTCCATCACAGAGTAATGGAAGGAAAATACAATTGAAGTTACTTACGATGCTAGAACAACAGACTTTCACGTCGACCTAGCTGGTGACTCTATCACAAAATTAACGAAGTGGCCTGGGTATTGACTAATCTACAAACACAAAGGTCATGCAGAGCACGAACGACATACTGTTGTTTTTAGGCATCTGTAATGAATGTGTTTAACGTATTATTAGATTCAAAGTAACTGTGGGCATTTGCTCATAAGTGAAAAATGTCAATGCAGGAAACCGTCACCGAGAGAAGTGTTGACATACGACAAATCTTGTAGGAACGACAGGTAATGTAGTGTTCAGATCCCTCACCTTCTACCGTTGAGTATCGGAGCGTGACCCAGATCAATTTATGTGGTAGGGAAAGCGTGTTAACGGCAGGTTTTGTCTTGTTTCCTCTTCCTTCATCGATCCAACGTTCATATCATCGTCACCTTTCACACAACCAGCAAAAGCATCCATCTCGGGTGTGGCTGAGGACATAATAAATATTTTATATTATAAATATTTGGAGCCAAGCACAAATATGATCAAAATTATGAAAATTGCAGAATTTTAAATGTAAATGGAAATAAAAATTTTAGAAGTGAAGTACTACATTATTTTGAATATTTCTAATGTATATCTATCTATTTAGCGTTATTTCACAGTCTTGGCCGTTTTCTGCATTTATACAATGGGCCGTTTTTCTCAATTTCTATTTTTTCAATGGTTTCAGTTATTGCCATGTTCCATGTTCGTCTCGATCTTCCCCTGAATCTTCTTCGATTTATTATCCATTCCCAAACTTTTTGTACAAGTCTATCCGGTTTCAACCTTCTCATATGTCAATATCATTTTAGTTGTTTCATATCGATCGTCTCGTTCAAATTTGTTTGCACTTTCATTTTATTTCTTATTTCATCATTTATTTTGACTAACAGAGAAAGTTTACATCTTCGCCAGCACATCATTTCTGTTGCTTGAATTTTGTTTCTCATAATTTTTGTTAGTGTCCAGACTTCTGCCCCTCCTCAATGAAGGAGCTATGTCTTCATTGAAATAATTGAGTTCCACAGCACTGGATTCAACTGTTATGTGGCTATTTTTCCCCTTATATTTTTATTTTTCACATCCTGTTCTCTACCATCTGCTGTTACGGTGACTCCCAAATACTTACATTGTATATTATCTTTAATTAGTCCTATACCAGTCTCTAAACCATGGGGCATACCTCTCACCACCATATTCTGAGTCTTTTGTACATTTATTTCCGTTCCCCATTTTCCATACTCAATTCTACTAATTTTCTGAACATATAAGATACATCCTCTTCATCTTCAGCCATTATCACCTAGTAGTCTGCAAATAGTAGAGTAAAATCTGTTTCATCACCTATTTTCACACCCATACATTTGCAATTTCTTTTCCAATCTTTTAAGGCTTTATCAATGAATATCTTAAGCAGGGTTGGAGATATACAGCAGCCTTGCCGTAATCCTTCATTTTCTGGAAGTCATCTGATAGATATTTTCCCACTTTCACTTGAATTTTGAATATCTTTATAAAGCTGTTTGACTGCATTTATATATGTTGTTGATATTCATTTTTCTTTCATCGCCCCCATACTTCTTTTTCTGATACATTATCATAAACCTTTTTGAGTTCTATGAAAATTATGTGAAAATATTTCTAATATTTAATTTAAAATCATTATGAATTAGATGAATCCGCGTGGACACTTAATTGGGAAATGTGTGAAATTGTATCTTCCAGGACGACCAGTACATAAGACGTATACGAGAATTCACCAATTCACAATGTTGCCCTTTCACACAGCAAACATACTATATGCAGTTTCGTATTCACGACAGGAACGTCATGGCCGCTGTATCCGCAAAGAGCATCTGCCTGCCCACAAAGCCCACTCATTTCCACACTTCTTCTTGCAAAGCCTCGCACCACGGCCTTCGCTAGGCAGCGAGCGCCCTGCCCCTCCTCCACCCCCACTGCCCCCCCATCCCCATACCGTCCACCGCAGTGGAGTCCCACGCTCTCTTCCCTTAGCCGCCCGCCCTACCATTCGGCAAATTCGACTCCTCACCCGCTGCTCACCTTCCCTGTACACGCCTGTTCGCTATTTCGCCGCTCTCCCCAGTCCTCAATTTCCCACGTTACCTCTCCTTGCCCCTCCTACCTTCTCCCCGCCCCTCCTACGCTCCCCGCCCTTCTACTTCCCCCCCCCTCCTACCTTTCCCCGCATCTCTCTTTCCCGGCCCCTGCTACCTTTACCCGGCCCTGCAACATTTACCGCCCCTTCTTACCTTTCCCGCCCCTCCTACCTTTCCCCGCATCTCCTACCTTTCCCCGCATCTATCTTTCCCCGCCCCCTACCTTTCACCGCCCTATCCTACCTTTTCCCGGCCCATCCTACTTTTCCATTCCTACCTTCCGCCGCTTTACCCTACCTTCGTCCGCCCCATCCTACATTCCCCGCCCCGTTCTGCCTTTCCCGCCTCTGTCGGCCTTTCCTCTCCCGACCTGGTTTTGCTTGTCCTCACTGCTTGTTTCAACCCCGCTCTGCATTTCCTACTCCTGTGCTTTTTCTTCCCACCACACACACGTCGTCAATCCCAACAATATCCACCTCTTAAGTTCCACATGTCCTTTTCCCACCCATCCTCCACTTCTCTCTTCTCTCCGCCCACTTCGTTCCGGTTCCCGCCATCATTCTACCATTTCGTACGTGAACATCTCTCCTGCCGTTGCCTTCTCACAGTTCTTTCTCCATGCTTCGCACACAGCACAGGAGTTTCCATTCGTTTCCCCACTGTCCGCTGACCAATTTTTCCTCGCCCTGTCCCGCAATCCCTGGCTTGGTCGTTTACTACCGGCTTTCCCCTTTCCCTGCCTCCCCTCTTGATATGATGGCCTCATATCACCCTTCGCCGCACAGCACCACAGTGCCTGATCCCGACCCACCTCATATCTTTCCTCCTCGACCTCCCTTCCTCTCCCCAATACCTCCGCGCCTCAGCCCCGCGCTCACCTCCCCGCCCGCAGGCGCACCGCAGCCCGTGCGTTCGCTCGCGCCCACCCCCGATCATGCATCTCCCATTCATATTCAAATGCGCGCTGCTCGGGTATTTCAAAGTGTTGAAAAGGACTGTCGCCGCCTTTCATGCGCTCTTCACACTTGTAAAGCGCGGCTCTGCAGGCGCGTGCACCCCCACCCTCCCCTCCCCTCCACTTCCTTCTCCCTCCACCACCTCGGCACCTCCGCCCCCGCCGCCCCTCCCGTCCGCCTGCCCGTCCCGTCCTGTCCCGCGTCGACGAAGAGCCGGGCGAGTTGTCCCGTCTAGCAATTGGTCATTGTGCGCCTCTAGCTGGACAAAATCCGACCTCTATTCGCACTACGCTCCTGCGGCTAATGATGACTTCAGACCATGTGGGGCCGGTTCGATCCCTCCCTCGCCTGCTTAGCGGTTGTTCATTGTTCCTTATTCTTTGTTTGGTCAATGCGGATTTGATGTTTGAATATAGGTTGCGAGATGAGATAAATTTTTGATACGCAATGGAAGTTGCTTGAATTTTGTCGTATTTGTTAGAGCACTGCACATGATTCTAGAGCAGTCGTGATCAGTTCTAATTAAGATTCATGATAATCCATTTCTTTTCCATCCTGCATTCACCTTGCACTGAATTGTGATCGAGAAAGTATTGTAGAATCTGAAAATCTTTATAAAGAATGTTTTATGATTACTTCTACTCTATATTAATATATTATTATATATTAAGTTAAGCAATGATTTACTTATAAATTTATATTTGTATAGTAATATTCAGGCCAAAAATATACTTTTTTCAAAAACGTACTTATAGAGTCTCCATATATTATTTTATTAAAATTAAAAATAACCTACGAGTAACAATAGGAAATGCTTTTTTAAGCCAAAATATCATAATTTTGCTCCAGCAAACTCGTTTATAGGGCCCATCGCGAGAGCAATGTTCTACCTATTCTGCCGCCTGTACATCATAGTCACATTTGCATCACCAAAAGGTATTCATAGTTTTGTTCCGACACACAACATACCGAACAGTCCCACACGAGGTAACTGGACCTGCCTACTGTCCTCACTTTGTAGTGTTAGGGAAAGCAAAGACTTCATTGGTCAAAATACATGTGCCCTGTAATGGACGTGAAAACGAAATGGACTTTGAATGTTGCTGTGATTGATTACGGCGTCACGTTAACAAGTGTAAATTCATGAGGCGAAATATCATTTCTTATCTTCTACAATGCGCGTTCTCAAGCGTTAAACAAGATGTGCACTAAGCAAACTTAACTGTCATTTCGAGCTAATGTAAATTTTATTAAGGTAACTCACGCTGTTTGACATGATGATTTCTCTTGTAATAATGAATGTAGTCATATAATACAATGGATTACATTTTGACTTGTAATGAAATGTTATTTGAAATTACAGTATTTGGAACATAAATAACAGGTTTATCAAGAAATGTTTGTGTTGCGAATGCCAATTTTGTCTGTTAGACAAAATTAGTTTACAGTGAGTTTCCCACCGTTGGCAAACCACTAACAGCCACAGTTCAACTGATAATTGGGTAGAGTGTCGCGTGCTGTATTTTGGTCATAGAGAATCCACAAATGACTATTCTGTAGTCCTCAATTAATTAATTAAAAAAGTACTCATTCATTTTATATACATATATAATATTGTGAATTGTAATTAATTTAAAATATCAATTCCTGTCATGTGTGAATTCTTCTTTTTTTCGCTTTCTCTTCCTCATACATGTAAGTTTGAGAACATGGAGGCCATTAATAAGATCTTAAAATTACATGATCTATTTACTAAGTGAGTCTACTTTTAAACAAATTGTCGGTTTCCATTGCTGTAAACAGGTTGAATATAATTCCTTAACAGATATCCATTTTTCCTCTCCCTGCGGTGAATATTACACATTGTGTGCGTAATACGGTTGTGTCACACCCCCATGTCAAAATTACTAATTTAGTCGTTTAGATTGTTTGTTCGTATTTAATTTCTGGAGTTGCAGTAATAGCAACATTTATTTTAAGTTGTGGTTTATATTGAAGTTCCATTGGAAATTGTATTTCAGCTAGTTATTTGATATTGTTTTATGGTATTAAAATTACGTATTTTGTGAATTTTAATAAAGAAGTATTTTTTGGGTCGAAAAATTGAAAACTGACATTTCGTTTTAGAACGATTCGTGTGGACATTTAGCGAAGATGATTGAAGTATTGTTTGCTGATTTATTAATGAAAATAATAAGAATAATCATGCTAGCAATGCCAGCAGTTCTGTTTGTCAAGAATAATTTAACATTAAGGTTCGTTATTCTCAGTAATCTAAATTTATTTAACGACCAATTTTTGTATGATTATTAGACAATTATAAAAATATATCAATTCAAATGTGCGTTACAAATGTTTAAAAATGAGAAATTCTTGTATAATATAATAAAGTCCAAAGGAAATTCTAAAAATTGGAAGACCACTGAAGATATTAAGTACCAAAAATCGTTTCTCTGAACGTTTGTAGAATGTTGTGATTTACCATAAATTTCGGAGAATCTCTTATTTTGCTTTAGGATGAACTGCACCCACCAACACTAGATACCGCATTGTTCGTATACATCTCCGGTCGTATCAACAAGTCATATTAGACAGCTACGAACCAACAGAAGTTCACAAGCTCTTCTTGATCATTTAATTTCAAACATTTGGAAAAATCACATTTTTCCATTAGTTATTCGATACACCAATAGGACGCGTGGCGTTACCCGCCCAGCAAACGCACTGCTGGGGTCTTTATTAAATATTATTCTTGTACTCGGTGTCCAGTGTCTCGTGGTTGCTCCCATCTGGAACAATTGTCGTGTCCTTTTATTCTTCGCCCGCCCTATCTTCCTCCCCTCCAGGTTCGTCATTGAGTCGTTTGAAAGGGCGGATTAGCGGTGTCCGTAGGGTGACAGCGCGACGGGGCGGCCAGGGGCAACGGACTCTGATATCCGCGCGGGGACAATAGCCACCGCCGCGACAAACGACCGGGTGCGCGCGCCCTGGCCCGCACCAACTGGCCGCTCGTCTGGTCGCTCGCCGCGAGATAATAGGGTGGTAAAGAATGTTGCTTACAGCTGTAATTTGACGAGAACTATGTTTTGATATAGTGGTCCCTTTTATGCGGTTTAAAGTTCCATTTCATCTTTTCTTTTGTATAAAATTTAGGAGTCATGATTTCGCACGATGGGAAAAAAATCAGCTTGTTATTTATAATATTAGCAACGTATAATTCCTTGACAGTTTTGATTTCAGGAGCTAATTACCGTAGAAAGTGTTTTTGGTAATTTTCCAATTTCATCGTAGCCTTTTTGTTCCGTGTACTTAGTTCTCATTTCCAAGATTTGAAGCGCTGTTACAGACTTGGAAGATCATTAACATTTGTAAGGCGCGAGCGCACTGTATTTTTGACGACCTAATGTCTGACCCGATCGCAGTACAGCGTAGCAGCTGCCTGGTGTTGTAATATTAACCCCCACTTCAGTCAACTCTAAATTTTTGTTTGTCGTTATGTGTCCACAAAAAGAAGAGTTTTTCTTCAATAATACGTACGTAGAAATAATCTCACCACTTTGGCTCGCTTAATTACTACCTTCTAAATATCATGGAAGAAAAGTGCTGTAAAATATTTTCAAGAAAACTGCTATACAATATTCAAGCGTTTTTCAGCAAAATAACCTGGAATATATATTTAATCATCTAATAAAGAATAATACGGCGGTGTGTGTGTTTTGTCGATGAAACACACATATATTAAGGTATTATGGGAATTCATCATTTTGAACACCTAAAGCTTAAAATGAATGCATTCGCGAAAGAATGCGAAAGTTACTCTTGCACTTGCATTAACGTTGCAATTAATTCTTCTCGTGTATTATATTTGCTGTTGTGTTTGCTCAACCCTTTTCACTTTGAAAGTTCAATCTTGAAACTGAAATCCAAATGAGACATGTTTACCCTACATCACACGACCTTGGAAGAAATGTTTGTCCATTGACAGTTTTCGGTTTGTTACCAGCTGGGTCTTTTGAACTTATTACAATAATATAAAGCCTACATATTTTGCTACATTTATAAAACCTTTTTCTAAAAATACTCATATATATTTCACTTTCTGGTCTTCTAAGTAATCCAATTTGATGTAGGTTCTGTAATTTGTCAATTGATTTTATGTTTTTTGATTGATTCACTTCTCAAATTGGAAAGAAATAAAATGTTAATGTACTGCGTTCATCATTAAGAATCTCTTCACTTTTATACAAACTCAGAAGTAACTGAAAATAGAAGAAAAAATAATGAAAATTGTAAAACTATGCAAGGAGCAGGATCAAACCGCTTAATACACTACTTTCATATCCCATAAGTAGCGTACTTAAATGTTCACCAATTCTGTACATGCTGTCGGTCTCAGCAGAAAAATGATTGAGTTTAAGATTACTTTGTCATGGAACGAAGCTAAGGAAAGAAAAAAAAACATACAATCTAAATATGGTGTAGTAATTAAAAACAGATGGAATGAAAAGATAAAAGACTGAATATTAAAAAAGAAATTATCAGAAACGATGTGTGTGGTAGGTTCTGAAGGAATGACAAGACATCCGGGTGGGGACATTTTTATAGATACAAAAAAGTCGTGTTCTCAGTGTTTGAAGGAACAGGACACGGGAAAACATCAGAAGTGGCCTAAGGGTCACATAAAGCTAATACCGGTAGACAGTTGCTACCGGACCCATACGAGAATACTACTTGGTCCACAGCTGAATATGCAGAACAGAGACAGACAGACAGACAGACAGACAGACAGACA
>BOPP01000023.1:923609-975135 GCA_017312745.1 Gryllus bimaculatus | reverse complement strand
CGGTGGGCGGCGCAATGCCTGCCGTCCACGGAATGCCCCTAATGGCGCTGTTCTGGCCCGTCTGCCGTCTGACGGATGGCGCCGCGCGGCCGTGGGAGGTGTCGACTCGTCCCCGCCGCCGCGACGCGTCGCGCGCGATTTGCGCCGCGCCGGAGACGCGAAACCTCGGGGCGTCGGTGGCGCAGGGCAGCGCGACCGCACTGCGCCTGGGGGAGAAGGCGAAGGTGTGGTTGTGATGTTGTTGATGATAATAAGTAATGATTCTAATTGAGAGTATTATAAGGAGAAATACCTAATGCGAAGAAAAAAAAACAAGATGAAGGAGCGAAATAAGACGTTGAGCTAATGTTGGTAGATGATGTGATCATGAAGGATATAGTATATGGTCGGTGGAAAGAATAGTATAACTACTAGCGAAACAATGTAGAATGGTGATAGTAATATTGTACTGTAATGATTAAACTCGCGTTGACTTTTCGCTTATGTTTTAAAATTACATACAGCAGAACCTCGTATCTTGGGATACACGTTTTGCCATTTATTGCCAAAAAATGTTTACATGTAACATTCATTGCATCTTTACCTAAGATTCTCTGTTTTAGACTTGAAATATAATGTCCTGTTTTTTGTTATTACCTCAAACGTCCTTTCACGAGTCAGTGCAACTGATATTGTGTATCTCACACCTCCCCTACCTCCTTTCAATAATTCTTTATCATTCGATTCATCTTTATCGCTATCTACTTATTAGATCATCCCTCATGGATCTCAATGACCTTAGTATGTGGTATGCCCCCAAAACTCCAATACACTTATATACAACCCACACCTTAAAACCGTCAGGATGTTAGCTTGAATGAGCTGAAGACGGAGACCGCAAACAAACACACACGAAAACTGATTTTCATTTTTCAAGAGCAAGGATATATCTGAAAAGATAGTTCTGCGAACACGGATTCATTATTACGCTTATTTTAAAAAAGTATTTATTTTATGTCTCTTTAGAAACAACTATGATCATTAGCGGCCATTATTAATTTACGTCAGAGGTACATTTTATTAATTGTAACAAACAGAAATATTAAGTGCAATATTTTTTTACAATAATTTATATCATTTTACCCAGACCAGCAATATTGAGATATTTTAAACTTGTTTTGCAGCCGTCAATTTAATTAAATATTTTATTTATATCGTTTTTGATCCCAAGAGAGTTCTTCAATTTTGATGGTTTAAATATTTAAGAATAATGTGAGAGGTTTATAAAATATATTTTTAAAATGAGTTCGAGAGTAAAACCAATGAGCTTGCCGGCTGTTTGCGTAGAATATTTGTCATGTGAACTTTTGACTCGCACTCGAGGGGGCGGGGGTCTTCTAGAACACATTTTGTGTCTGCTGCAGATGAAAAAGGTTTCAAAGGGAGTCTCTTACATGAACCACGGTTATTTACGTAACTAGCGTGAAGCCGTGTGAAGAAAATGCTTATATTAAATTTTGCGACTCCGGAAAGCTCATATTGCCTCTTTTATACAGGATTCTCTTATAAAGAGAGTTTTCTTTTAACGAGGTTCTACGGAACATGTTCAGCAGATTTTCCATTTATAACCCACCCCACTCTAATTTCTCATGTAATTAAAAGTTATATGGCAACTCTTGTTCTTCGTCCGCACTGGTGAAGATTTCAGCCAAAGCGACAGATGATATGCAATGTGTGTACTTAAGCAAAAGTAAGTAATATTTTAGATGATCGGGATTGGTGGGCGAGAGGTGGATTATTCGATGGGTGACAGTGGGCGTTGGGCATTGGCCAGTAAATGACAAATGATCGGGCAAACGGAGGGTGAGCCGTGAAAGATAAGTCGTAAGCCGTGAATGGTGAGCGATGAGCTGAGAATGGTGCGTTGTGTGAGCTTAGTGAAGAGCCGTGAGTTGAGCGCGCCTAGTGAAGAGTCGTGAGTTGCACGCGCTTAGTGAAGAGCCGTGAGTTGCGCGCGCTTAGTGAAGAGCCGTGAGTTGCGCGCGCGCAAGCAGTGAGTCGCGAGCAGTGAGTCGCGAGCAGTGAGTCGCGAGCAGTGAGTCGCGAGCAGTGAGTCGCGAACGCTGTGTTGGACGGTGAATCGCGGACGCAGAGCCGCAAACAGTACGCAGTGAGCGCTGGGCGGTCGATGCGCTGTGAATGGCGAGCGGCGGGCTCTGCAACGAAGGCCGCACGTGTGTGTGTGTGTGCGCGCGCGCGCGGAAGCGTCGCACGTGGCGCGTGTGTGGAGGCGGCGATGCGCTGTCGTGCACGCGACCCGCGTCCGCCGCCCGCCACGCACCCAGGCACGCGGCGCATGAGCGTGAAATGACGCCGCGCGAGACGTCGCTCCGAGAGCGCTTCGCGCGCGCTGCCTCCAAATGGAACGACTCGCGATGGGGCCCACGCGATTTACACCTGCGCTGCAGTGCACTGGCTGCTCGGGGACATTGAAGCGGCGACAGACTACAAACTCCCCACACAACATGTTCCCGCTCTCCCGAGATATAACTGATATTCTCTCAATAAAATTCAATAACACGAACTTATTAAATTTCAATTGCTAAGGTGCGTGTCAATTGCTAAGGTAAATCAGCTCTTTGAGTGGTGTGTAGGTTTTTATCGCGAGAGGTGGCAGTGATCTCCTCTCGCAGGGCGGCGAGATCCGGCGCCGATCTACCCGTCGGCTTCCGAAGTTTTTTCTTCAACCAGATATCTCCCATCAGCCAGTGCAAGCTCTACTGCGCCAACATTCGCCTGAAGTTGATCGGAGAAACCACGGATTACTACCGATAAGAGCAACCGGCCGCTAGAAGTCTCGCTCTGACAGCGGCTGATATAGCTATGCAGCTGTGTATTTTCACAAATCCTGTCAACTTCTGGACTCGAACCTGAGGACCTCTCGGTCAGAGGCACTGCAGAGACGTCAATGTTGCCCTGAGCTACCTCAACCGGTCGGGCGTGTGAGGCGCGCTGCGCCCCTGGCGCCTGCGCTGATGCAATGAGGCGCCAACCGGCCATGACCCCCGCGCCGCGACCCCTCCACCCTCGTACCTCCCCACTCGACATCTCCTGGCGGCGATGCAGTGGACGCTGTAATCCGGATTGGCATGGAAAGCGGGCAAATATATATTTCTGCGGTGAAATGAATATCTAGAAGGAATTGTCGTTCACGTAACTACTTGTAACTTCATTATCTGTGCACCTTTTCTTGAGGAGTACGGCAAAGGGTATTTTTTTGTCACCAACAGTGTAGAAAGTCGAATTTGTGGTTTATTTATTTATTTATTTATTTATTTATTTATTTATTTATTTATTTATTTATTTATTTATTTATTTACCTCAAAAAAAAGTTAAAACCTGTGTGACGCTGTGGGGAGAAGTTACATTTATATTGATGTTCGTTTGCTAATGCAAATACGTTTTCTATCAAACAAGAATGAAAATATCGAATTAACACATTAAGAAAACGTGTGTAAGACATTTTTCCAAATTATAATTTTAGTGCAATAAAATTTCAAAATAAACATTTTCTCTTTTGTCAGCTTGAAGTTACTCTCAATGCTAAGTGCAAAGGCAACCTTCAAGCATCGTTTTGTCGGTGGCAACATGTCTATGTGTTGATAGCCAATTAATTACACAAAAGAAATTTGAAAGGAATCTTAGAAAAAGTAATTTTTCCAGTTGTCAGACGTCTTTCCAAAGAAGCTAAGCAGATGCCGCAAGCTATACTGCGGTACTTCCCAAATTTGCCACTAGGTATGAGAAAACTTGTCTTCCTTTACTATACTACACCCACCCCTAACTACCACAATCCTGTTCTTTGTTACAGTACCTCAATTTCTTACTACACTACCCTCATCCCTTACCACCACTTGCTAAAACTACCCCTTATTACACTACCCCATCTCTTACTGCTCTACCCCACCGCTTATTACTCTACGCACCACCTATTAAACTACCCAGCCCATACTACACTATCAAAGTCATTCTACACTACCCAGCCCATTCTACACTGCACAGCGCTTGCTACAACACCCAGGACTTGCTACACTACTCAGCCCTTACTATGCTTCCCAACCCTTATTGTTCTTCCCAGCCCCTACTATTATACATAGTTCTTTCTACCCAGCCTTACAAGTCTACCCAGCCCTTACCATTCTACCCAGCCCTTACCATTCTACCCAGCCCTTACAATTCTACCCAGCTCTTACAATTCTATTCAACCCTTACTATTCTACCCAACCCTTACTATTCTACCCAACCCTTACTATTCTACCCAACCCTTACTATTCTACCCAACCCTTACTATTCTACCCAACCCTTACTATTCTACCCAACCCTTACTATTCTACCCAACCCTTATTGTTCTACCCAACTCTTACTAATCAACCCAACCCTTACTAATGTACCAACCCTTACCAATCTACCCAATTCTTACCAATCTACCTAACCTTTACTTTTCTACCCGACCCTTACTTTTCTACCCAATCCTTGCTACATTACCCACCGATTGCTACACTGCCCGGCTCTTAGCAGCCCCCCCCCCCACACACACACACACAAACGGCTCAGCCCCGCCTCTGCCTTCTGCGCCCGCAGCCCCCGCCCCGGGCGCTGGCGTTGAGGCGAGGCACGTGCTGCTAGTGCCCTAATGGACGGCGTCACCCGCGGAGTGACAGGGTGGGCATGGAGCGGGCTATGTTTAGGAGGCGCATTCTTCCCCGGCCTTGCTGTCTGCTCTGTGTACAGTTTGTGGTTGCCACTGTTTGAGTTTTCACATCTAGGAATAATAGCCCCGGAGAAGTGGATGCCACACGAATGAAGCTCGAAAGAAAACTGTGAAGAGGCGCGATTACCAACGATGTATAAAATTTGTATGGTTGTGGTGTTAAGTAGCCACGTATTTACATGCCATTACATTATTGTAATATTTTTAACTTCTCTATTTTGGCTCTTATTTGCCTTATGTTTAATAAATAATCTAGTGCGTCTTGTGGATCTTAAATGTTTTACTTAGTTTTCATATCTCCTTTTATGAAATATTTTACTATATTTTTTCTAAATGTAGAATTATTTTCATTTGTTAGAAAACATGACTAATTAGCAACCAATCGTTCGTTAATGTCAGAACACTGTAACGAGTATTTAAACGTGAAACAAATTTCCCTTTGAGCAAGCGGGTAACAAAAAGCAGCTAAGGGAAGTGATTGACGGGGCCGGACGCGTTTTATAGTCAAAGGAAGGATGTGCGATTGACATTTTCACTGGAATATAACTTGAAATGTAATCTATGAGAATTTAGTTAAAGTACTTGTCATTTGTTGTTTCACTCTTAAATGCAATTTTAATTTTTGGTATGAACTTATACAAAGTATACTTACTCCAGTTCCGTCTTGAGCTCGTTTGGTCCCGTTTTGACCTAACGCAGCTAAGCATGAGTCAGATCAGCCGGATCTCTTTTTAACTGTTCTCTTATCAACATAGAAGCCGCGTTACGGTAATTAAATGTAGCTACATTTTGCCTGTGATCTTCGCTATCTCAGAGTTGTCTCCATTATCCCCCTTTTAATTATTCTTTTCCCAATTAACTCTCGGAAACAGCATGAAGTAAACAGCACGGAATTTACAATGAGTGCTTGTTATTAAAATACCCGTTATGAAATATTTTTGTGTCTTTTCACCACACTGTTTTTTGCGTCTTCCGCATATTTATGCAGATTTTTTAAAAGTCTCCTGCAAACAAGCGGGCTGTAGGAGCCCACAAAATTTCTCGTAAAATTTCGAAATTACTCGAAAGAGGTGTTTCATCCTCTCCTCAGAAAATTAACCTTCTATGAGTTTGTGGAATGTAGAAACGGGGAGAGGGGGAGTAGGGAGAAAGCTGAATCGTGAGACGCTGTTACTGCAAACTAGGTTTTGCGAGAAGACCCAAAAATTGCAGCGAGGGCGTTAGCACGCTCGGGGCACGGAGAGAGGGGGTGCGTCAACAGAGTGTTGCCCTGTTGGCGTTATCACCCCTTTCGGCCAGAGGGTGACGCACCGTGCCGTGCCTGGTCTATCTTCCCTGACATCCGGGTTTACAGGCCGTCACAGAAGCTGGACGTATCTGCAGTTGCCGCGCCGCACCGCGCCGCGCCGCACCGCACGGGGGCGTCAATACACAAAACACTAACTTGCTTTACGCGCCGGAGGTATCTCGCCGGTCGCGCGCAAAGCAAACGCTGGCGCCGGTTCGCGCTTTACGCGAGGCGCTTATGTTATTTGAGGGAGGAACGGGTTATGCAAGAGGGAGCAGGGCGTGGTGAAAGGAGCGGGGCGGAATGGAGCAGAACGAGGTGGGTGTGGATACGAACGGGGTCGACTGTGGCGGGAGGGAGCGGGGCTGGAGGGAGCGGGGCTGGAGGGAGCGGGGCTGTATAGAAAGCGCGGCTGGAGGGAGCAGGCCGAGAGCGGCCCAGGCTGGGGCGAAACGCTGGCGGGCCGTGGCGGCGGCGGGCCCGTGGCGGGCGCGGGCCGTGGCGTGAGCGGGCCGTGGCGTAAGCGGGGCCGTGGCGGGAGCGGGGCCGTGGGCGGGAGCGCGGCCGTGGCGGGAAGCGGGCCGTGGCGGAGCGGGCCGTGCGGGAGCGGCCGTGCGGGAGCGGGCCGTGGCGGGAGCAGGCGGGGGGAGCGGGGCGAAAAGGGGGAGCGGGGCGGAACGCAGTATGGCGGGAGCAGGGCGGGCGGGGAGAAGCTGAGCGGAGCATGTGAGAAATACGAGACGGGAACAGAGCAAAAGGAGTAAAGATGAGGGTATGAAATTAAACAAGAAATGCGTATAACGTAGGTGACGATAATAACGAATCCGTACGTGAAAAGAGCTTTTGAAATGTCAGGTCGCAGTGATAGAAACGTGGTATTTGAAACAAAACGGAGAAAAGAGGGGTAACATGAGCTGAATGAGGTGAGGCAAGATGCGATCAAAGGGGGGGGGGGATGAACTGACAGGGGGGGAAGTCGAAAAGTGAGAATATAACGAGCGAATCACCACCAGCGAGCCATCGCGGAGGGGAATGAGTACAAAGTGGGTAAACTCTGGGAGAAAAGAGAACGTGATAAGGAGGAGATAAAGAGAGACGAAAGAAAGAGTAGTCGTCTCTAGATACAATTATACATTACTGCTTTTGAGGAGTGAGATAAAGGGAATACATATGCTGCAAAGGCAGTATTTAATTACTTACGAGATAGAAACTATCGGAAGATGATAGAAACTAACGGAAACGTCGAATGGAGGTAAGAGAAGTTTCCATCAGCTGTTATGTAACCTTTTAAGCGGGTGAAGGAGGAGTAAGAGTAGTGATAGGAGACTGTACACGCAGTTGGGAGGAGGGGCAGGCTGGGCGTGGCGTGGCGTGGCGTGGCGTGGCGTGGCGTGGCGTGGCGTGGCGTGGTGTGGCGTCGGGCGTACCGAAGAGGGAACTGGCGGCCGGTCATGTGCGGGATAAGTACAAACTCGGCAACGCCGCCCCGGAAAGACAAATGAATTTACCCCGGCGCCGCATAAGGTGATTGACGCGTGTTGTTTCCGAAAATAACGCCCAGCGCCTCCTCGGCGTGAAACGTTGCAATGAGCGCCGCCAGGGAAGCAGCGGCTGGAATTTCGCCCCTCAACCTACTGGCGTTCGCTCTCGCGGCATACCCCTCCCCTCCGCTCCCCTCCCCTCGCCTCTTGTTCCTCTTCTTCGGTCTTTAAGGAATAATAATTGTGATAATAGTAATAATAATATGATTACAAGATGATATGAAGGACTTTAATACAGGTTAATTGGCACCTGTCAAATAGTGTGGGAGAGACAGGACGAAACTGAAGGGCTGGCGGCGGCTGGAAGCAAACCCCAATGCAGGGGAGGGGAGGGGAGGGGAGAATGGAGCTGCGCCGGGTCGAGCTTGGATGGAGGAGCGGACCAAAGGAGGGGTTTGAACAAGGTGGCGACGGGACTGGAAGGAATGGAACGAGGCGGATTGGGGCGGGACGATGATGGACCAATGGCAGGACCGGGAAGGAAATGGAGTGTAGGGCGCACCGAAGGTGCTGTGTGAGCCGGGGATAGAAATGGGAACCGAGAACAGAAAGGCAGCGGGGACAGAAACGGAGGCAGGTTCAGCTTCTGGGCCTGGAGCAGGAAGTAACGGCTCAGAACGGAACGAGATGGGACTGGGAACGGAACGGAACGGAACGGAGCGGAGCGGAGCGGGTACGAAAGGAAAGTGAATAGGGCGGAACCGTGAAAGAAATGCGTCCGGGAGAAGGGGTCAACGGCCAGTGTGAGGACGAACGCGGAGTCTACAATGTAGGAAATGGGGCGAGTCACGACGGGACGGGATGGGCAGTGGGTAGGGCCAACCCAGGACAGAAATGGTGCAGAGTGGAGAGTGGAAGGGATTTGTACCAGGGATGTGGTGAGAGGAAGGGACAGGGTAGGAAATGGGTCGAGACGGGACGGGATCCAAGTCGAGTAGTGGACAGGATGGATCCAGAACAGAAATGAGGCGGGGTGGAGAGAGGAGGGGATTGGCGCTAGAGATATCCGGGGCGAAGTTGGGATGCCAAGGCGGGAGAAGGACGGAGAGGGTGGTGGGCAGAAGCGGAGTGGCGACGGGCAGAGGGCAAGCGTGTGGTGCACGGCGGGTAGGGGCGGGGGCCGGAGTGGCGTGGCACGTCGCGTCGGAGTTTGTTCCACTTAGTGTTGTTGAACACTCGGCAGTAAATATTTGGCGCTTTTTTAGCAATTCGAGGAGCGTTCCTATTTAAAATTCTGGCGGGCGCGCGCAGCGTGCCTTTAGTCGGCCTCTAAAAACGGAGGGCGCCGCGTAATATTGCGTGGTGTCGACTTCTCGCGGGCGACGACGTGCGCCCCCGGCGACGCCTCGGTGAAACAGCGCACCATCGCACCAACCGTCGCCCGCCACCAACGCGGCAAGGGGCCGGAGACCGGGGGCCATGGGGATTGTGGCAGTGATTCGCACAATCTTAGAACTATTCTATTCGTGAAATTGAAGCCAATAATATTTGACTATACATAACAAACCGAGCGAAGTGCGTAGCACGCTGACTCGCTCTCTGGAGGTTTGGGTTCCATCCCCGGGCCAGTCTGACCGGGGATTGTCGTTTTTTTCCTTGGTCATAGGGTGAATGCTGAGATGATTCACCTTCTCCCGCCCCACCTGCCACCTCCCACCATCATCCTAGCCGTTTCTCTCCGCAACATCACATTATCACTTCATTCAGCATTCCCTGTAAAAGGCGTGAGACCTTTGTCCTTAATGGGATCTTAATTGGCTAATAATAATAATTATTATTATTATTATTATTTAAAATATTCTATTCATAGCGTCAAGGAAAGCAATGGGAAATTACCCTCCCCAGAAAACACATCATGTTACACCTGCAGTTAAATACTGTGGAACCCATCTAGATCTATCACCTAAGTTCCAGCTATGGAAGAACAGGGACAAAGAAGAAGATGCCCCAATCAGAGCGGTGTACCTCAAAAATCATCACTTTTTCCATTCTATTTTTCTTACCTCGTCTCCTTACTGGACAATTACAAAGTGTGACTCGTGTACCTTAGGAGGTGGTATTGTACATCGATCGCTATGTCGATGTCCAATAAACCGCGTATGTACTATAACAACTCTTTGATTTTTTAACATAGATTTCAGATATTTTCAATATTTGGCGCGTTTTGGAACTCTGTTGGATGTAATTTTATTCAAGGTATTGTAATTAAATATCACTCGTACTTTGGAAATTCTCAGATAAATCCCCTCCTCGTTTCGTAAGTCGGCAATTTATCGAGAATTTGCAAAGCACACGTGGTATTATCTATAATAACACTTTATCCTAAGTAATGTTTTTATTGATGTTAGTAACAATCGTTCCGTTTGAGTTCCATGAGGAAGTTGAAAGTTTTTATCTCCACTTTTAGGAACAGGGAAATTTACAGAATGCTTTCGTTGGGACCTTGTGCCCCAGGTATTCTCAATTTCCTGTAAATGCTCTCAATGAGATGGCTAATTGCAGCCGAATGCATGAAGAACTGCCCTTCCCCGGCAAATGATGGCTTTCAGAAACGCCCTGTGCGCAGACCTTGGCATTTACAGGATATACTATAATAAAGTTCAACAGCAGCTGGTTTTACTTTTGTATTGTGATCGTGCACGAAGGTACGAGAATCTAAAGAAGTCTTGACAAAGACTGAGAAACGAGTCCATGAAACAGTCGCATGTGAAACATTTCTAAATAAATACTTCTAATAATGTTCAATTTGTTTCTCCATAGTTCATTTTGCTTGAAATGCAAAACTTCAATGTGAATATAAGGGGGGAAAGTAGAATCATTTTCGGAACATTAAAATAAAATTGGGAGTAAATGTGTAATTGTTATGTGTGTGTGTGTGGGGGGGTGGATATTATTATTGAAATTGTGTTCCTGCCACCCGTTTCCTGGAACATACTCTTCTTTTCTCATTATTAAACTGGTACCAGGCCTCAAAAGTTGCATTATTCATTATCTGAATTTCTGTTATCTTCACATGTTATATTTTTCACCTATTCTAAAAAACATATAATTTATTCATCCCAATCGAAACTTCTAATGATAAATTTCGGTTGTATTCAAATTCTGAATTCATTTGACTCTTTTCCCAAGGTTCCCTAATGCTCTCCATGCACGAATGTGATTCCGTTATGAATCATACACCAGCATCAGCTTCATTTCGGGACGTCCACTCTTTGTATTTATTGCCATCTTTCCCTCCGCACTAGTTGTTTTAACATGTAATGGCGGCGTCTGGGAGGGACGTCCACTCTTTGTATTTATTGCCATCTTTCCCTCCGCACCAGTTGTTTTAACATGTAATGGCGGCTTCTGCGAGGGAACGGGTTCCAGTCAAGGACCGGAAATGAAGCGTGCTTACTCCTTGGATGAGTGGCCATCCGGAAACGCTGGAGGAGCAGGCAATTAGTGAGTCACGTGGTTGTATCGATACTGGAGGAGGGGGCGTTGCCCCAACTCTGCCCAGCGCACCGACTAGCGGTGCACTACGTCATCAAGGTGGATTTGGCCGAACCGTCAGACGCTTGAATTAGGGCTGGAGGATCGAATTAGTTACCCAACTCTTTACCTTGTTTTTGTAATGTGTAATTATCCAAATTTCAGTTTAAGCTAAACTGTAAAGTCAAACTTGAAAATAATACTAGAATTCTGTAATACTATTTACACTAGTAATATGTTTAATTACATACGTACAAACATTTTTAAATCGGCAAGATTTAATATCGGCGCGCCTTTTAATTGGCGCGACTAATTTATATATGCTAAGACATCTAATATATATGGAATTAGTTATATTTGTGTTACGAATTATACCACATGAACTACGTACCTCTAAATTCTATGAATTATCCTTAGTTTTGCTTTGCTGAGTAAGGGAGGTAAGTAATGTAATAATATAATTCATAATTCTCTCGCAACAATGATTTCAATTACTATCTTTAGCATTTAGATCCAAATACTATGTGTGACATTTGAGATAGTAAATTATACCATACTTACGTCACATAATACTTACATTTATTTTAAAATATGAGTCTCCAGACGTGTATTGAGCATCTGTTGTTACAAATTCCTCTGAGTATTCCATTAGTCTCCTCGGAAATTGAATTCACATTTTGATTTCTGGTAACATGAAGACGCAGTTTCCGACCAATGCCTTCCATAGCAGCACTCGAAAATTGCGTTTCAACATGTGCCCGAAATGAAATACAGCCCATCCGTCTCTCTCTCTCTTTGTAGCAACTCACGGAAGTCGGAAACAGCCTCAATTGAATGAGACGCGGAGCTCGTGTTTCCTGACCTGGAAACAGCGCAGTTGAGTCTGATTCAGCGTTGTTATAAATCTCGCTCGCTTTCATCACTATTAGCCCTGCAATTCTTAGAAATTCGAATCTCTTCTAAATCTTCAAGACTTGTCGGCATCTACCTGAACAAACCTGACTGCCGAACTGCGACTCATAAATTAATGTGATATTCAATGAAAACAACTAAATGAGGACTCGTGGTAGTCAATATAATTTTGTTAACTTAAAAGTGTCATTACGTTACGTAACATAACGGCGGCAATTAATAGTTGAATAATTACGTTCAAGATTTTCCTGTGGACTGTTGGAAAAAAGTGTAAAGTAAAGATAGTTCTAATCACATGTGAATTAAAAGAATCACAATTTGAATTTAAATATGAAATTATTTGTTAGAACAGAAAGCTAAGCCCTTTGAATTACTTAGTTTCTTTCAACCCGTCCCCACTTCGGATTACAGCCGCAATTTCTTCGTGATGAATACGGAAGACCTGTGCTTGGCTCCGTAACGCGCCGCCGGCCAACGTGCACTCATCGGGCGCGTTCGAGAGCGGCGTCCGGGCGGCTCATTCGCACGATGCTTCCGCTCGGCCGCGCCGCGCCCGCAGCGGGGGCCATTTGAGCGGCACCGGCGCCGAGACCCAATGAAACGGCGCGCGGAGACGCAATTGGGCGCGGAGCTCGCAAGCGACGCTACCGGCGAACAGACCCCGCCGCCTCGCAGCTCCACTCTCGCCCGCGCCTCCGCCTTCAGCTCCTCCTCCCCCTCCTCCTTCACTTTTCCCCGTCGCCTTCTCCTCTACCTTCTCCCTTATCATCCGGATCTCCTATTCCTCCTCCTCCCCTTCCTCCCTCCTTATCTTCCTCCGTTTTCTTTCTTCTCCTCTTCCTTCTCCACCACCTCATCTCTCCTCTTTCTCCTCCTCCTCACTTCTCTTCATCCTCCTCCTTCTTTTCCCCTACTTCTTTCTCCTCCCTCTCCTCACTTCTCTTTCTTCTCCTTTCGCCGCCGCCCCCTCCTCCTCTTCGTCTTCTACCGAGACGACTACCTCATCCCTTGCTTCCTTCACCCCGACTCAGTCGCTGCCAACATCGGCACACCGCCTCAGACATCTCCATCCCACCCCACCGCCCTGCCGTCGTTTCTACACCGACATCCCGATTCCACCATCGCTTTCACCTCCAGCATCCGGCACTCTTCGGCCCTCTCCGCCGACATTGCGACCAAGGTCATGTCCCGGGCCCTCGACACGGACCTCCCGACCCCACCACCGACGACTATCACCTCCTGACCCCACCGTCCTCGCCACCGTCACGCCAACCCTTCCGCCGACACCAAGCCACCTTCAGCTCCAACTCCTTTGGTCCCCACACGGCCTGCGACATCTGCCGTTGGCCCTACCACCATTCCCGGTCCTAGCGATCGTGTCTCTGCCCCTACCGATCCATTTTCAGCGCTGCCGCCCCGCCCACTGCCGACCCCGTTCCCGGACCCCGTTTGCCCGACCCCGTTCCCGACCCCGTTCGCCCGACCCGTTCCCGCCCCGTTCCGCAGTCCGACTTCCCCCGTTCCCGACCCCGTCCCGACCCCGTTCCCGACCCCGTTCCCGACCCCGTTCGCCGACCCGTTCCCGACCCCGTTCCCGACCCCGTTCCGCGACCCCGTTTCCCGACCCGTTCCGACCCGTTCCCCGGAACCGCCGTCGACCCCCGACCTTCCACCCGTTCCCAGACCCGCGTTCCCGACCCCCGTTCACCGTCCTGACCCCGTCCCGCCCGTTCCCACGACCCGTTCCGAACGCGCGTTCCGCGACCCCGTTCCCGACCCCGTTCCCGACCCCGTTCGCGACCGCCGACGCCGTTCCGCGACCCGTTCCCGAACCCGCGTTCCCACCCCCCACGTTCCGACCCCGTTCCCGACCCCGTTCCCGACCCCGTTCGACCCGTCAACCCCGTTCCCGACCCGTTCCCGACCCCGTTCCCGACCCCGTTCCGCCCGTCGACCCCGTTCCGACCCGTTCCCGACCCGTTGACCCGTTCCCGACTCCGTTTCCCGACTCCGTTCCCGACTCCGTTCCCGACTCGTTCCCGACTCCGTTTTCCCGACTTCCGTTCTCCGACTCCGTTCCGACTCCGGTCCGACTCCGTATCCCGACTTTCGTTCTCCCCTCGTCCGATCCGTCCCGACTCCGTTCCCGACTCCGTTCCGGACTCCGTTCCGACTCCGTTCCCGACTCCGTTCCCGACTCCGTTCCCGACGTCCCTCGTTCCCGCTCGTTCCCGACTCCGTCGCTCTCCGGACTCCGTTCCCGACTCCGTTCCCGACTCCGTTCCGATTCGTTCACTCGTCCCGACTCCGTTCCCGAGCCTCGTTTCCCGACTCTCGTCCGACCTTCCGTTCCCGACTCCGTTCCCGCGTTCCGTTCCGGACCTCCGTTCCCGACTTCCGTTCGACATCGTTCCCCGACTTCCGTTCCGATCTCCGTTCCCGACTCGTTCCGACTCCGTTTCCCTGACTCCGTTCCCGACTTCCCGTTCCGACTCCGTTCCCGACTCCGTTCCCGACTTCCGTCCCGACTCCGTTCCGACTCCGTTCCCGACTCCGTTCCCGACTCCGTTCCCGACTCCGTTTCCCGGACTCCGGTCCGACAGTCCCGTTCCCGACTCGTTGCTCACCCGCCGACTCCGTTCCGTCGTCCGACTCCGTTCCGGACTCCGTTTCCCGACTCCGTTTTTCCCCGGGAAAAAAAAAACCTTTTGTTTTTTTTTTTTTTTTTTCCGTTTTTTCCCCGGGACCCTTCCGTTTTCCCCCCCCGGGAAACCTTTTTTTTTTTTTCCCCGGGGTTTTTTCCCCGTTTTTTTTTTTCCCCGTTTTTTTTTCCCCCCCCGCGGTTTTTTTTTTTTTTTTTTTTTTCCCGTTTTCCCGTTCCCCCCCCGTTTCCTTCCCGTTCCGTTCCCGTTCCCGTTCCCGTTTCCCGGCTTCCCGTCCCCGTTCCCGTCCCATCTACGTACCCCTACCCAAACCCGTACCGACGCCGCCCGCGAGCGCCGGGGGAATGAGGGACGGCAATCGTCGTGTTGGGGCGGCGGTGTCCACAGAGGGCTACGCTGGCGCGGGCAGCAAGGGCTGTAACAACGGCGCCGGCGGTGACGGGGGCGACTGCGAGTGCGGCGGCGCGGTGCTCGTCCGCTGCCGCTTGACCGCCGCCGCTCGTTTCATCCGCGCGCGCCAAACGGCGGCGAGTGGCGCCGGCCCATTCTCTCCGCTCGAGCGCCCGCGCTATTAATTACCGGTCCGGTAATTGAGAAACTAAATATAATTCGCCTTAACGCAGCCAATGGGCGGTATCGTGGGCATCTCGACGCTTCCTGCGCACGCACGCACATACGCACGCGGGCGGCCGCGAGGGGACACACCGGGCACGGGGGCGGGCGCGGGGCACGAGCCACTGGGCACGGGGTACCGGGCCGGTAGGCACGCCACGCTACGCTATGCCACGCCGCGTTGCGCTGCGCTCGCGCCCCCCAAATCTTCTCAATTTCCTGCAAGTGCTCTCGGTGAAACGGCTGATTGCAGGTCGCCACTTGTGGGTGCTTCCTCCGGAAATGGTGAACGGTAATGACTTGTTCTTTCGAAAGCTTATTGCACGCCGGGCGACCTCCCTTGGGGACTAACAAGGCGGGTAGATGCTGCAGAAGGCTTAATGTGGGGCACGCAGGGTACCCGACGCCGTTAGTCACATGCTCGTGCACATGATTATAATCACGTAGACTCTTCCCCTCCCTCTCACATACACACACACACACACACACACACTGTTTCACAAACATACATACTTTATCACATACCGGTTTAGGTGGCTCGGGTCTAATGCTTTTAGCAGTTGACGCTCCTAAAACACTAATCAGTCAATCAAACCACCCCAACCAACCCCACAAAACCATCACCATCACCATCACGCGCGCGCACACACACACACACACACACACACACACACACACACACACACACACACACACACACTCCGTCACACACTCTCTTTCGCTTTCGCAAGAATTCTCACTTGATCAACGATCGTGTTCTATGTGTAACTGCTGTTTTTTTTCTATTTAAGTGATTTTTTTCTTGCATTGGGTTGAAACGGAAGTTCCTTCTAATCTGCTCTAAATGTCCTCGATTGTCTATAAGGGTACTTTGTAAAATGTTTAATTGCAGGAAGTACTTGAAGGGTTTCCGGAAAAGATAACGTTCAATAACAGTCTTGGCTCATTGATTACCTCTAAAGATCTTCCAGCAAGCGATCGCTCACCAAATGGCTTCCCTTCAGTCGCGCCTGCGCCGGCGACCAGCGCAGCGGACGTAACTCTACTAAACCACTTAAAGCCCTTCCTACGCGCATGCGAGGACGCGACGCGAAAAACACGGTTCGTGGTATGTTCTATGTGTAATTAAGTTCACTTGAACAAGGAGAATTATACTGATTTACAAAACATTTGAATAGAGCTTTATTGACGTGAGAGAAACGTTGTAGCCTAAATTAAGTGATGTGCCATATTGTACGTGATTTTACAATATTTTCATTAATATTTCTACTTTCTTTTAAATCTTGGTCACTAAGGTAGTAAACACATACTGGCTAATCACCATCACTATCGCTAGGCTTCAGAGAGTTCATATGTGAGTGTACGTGACTGGTATCGATGGAAGGAGCTAGGTTTCAAGCGTGGCGTTTAAAATGATCTACGAAGATTCTAAGATATATATTCCTTGAGATACTTTAAAAGATAATAATTAGAATAATGAAAAGTGTGGCCGGAGTAACTAAAACACTAGTAAATAAGAACGCGCAAAAACTTAAACAAATGAAGAAAAGAAATGATAGAAGAACGAGAGACGTTTTCACTGAGATTTTTCTTACACATTTCAATAATAAATTGTCACTTTGGAGTTATTGTAGAATGCTGCGATGCTATTGCTGTACCAAAAGTGTTTTCCCTCCAGGATTACAGTGTTACTATAATTTCAGAGGGGATAAAATTATACTTGTGTGTAGGAAAAGCGTTATTAAATTATGTGTTACAATGTTATAAAAACTTGTATTAATATTTTGTTAAATATCCTTTAGTCTGGAAGAACGTTCATTTGATAAGCTTCGTACTTAGAAGAAAATTTACCCAATGCAGACGCCGGTACTTCGTTCCCCAGATACTGCCAATCTCCTGCAAGTTCTCTGTACGTATGACATGACTAGTTGTTGATGAACCCATGAACAACTCCCCCGCAAATGATGACTGGCAACAATGATCTGTGCTCACTGCTTAGCTACTAAAATTCTCTGTATGTATCTCTAATTCAAACTGACTTTATTTGGTATTGGTAATCATGTGCCGAAAGGGATTTGCAATTAATATGAATGTGACAAAATGTTGGCAAAGATTGATTCTTTAGTGCTTCCTATATAAGTAACACATTCCTTACTGAGTTTGAAATGCGTAGATTCAGTTTGATAATTTGCGATCAATAATTTTTTTTATGCATTCCAAAATTGAGTATTTTTGTGTGAATCTTATGATCTTAAAATTGAATTAATAATAATTTATTTTAACATCTAAGATTTTTTAAGCCTTTAGATCAATAAGTGTGATGGTTTGGAAGAAAACAAGCCCAGCGCCTCGAATTGAAATGCTTCTGACGCTGAGTTAAATCTATGGAAAAACAGAGTGTATGGGAGGTCAGGGCAGGGCGATGGCCGACGGGTGCGTGTACGTGAGTGGGGAGAAGGGGCTGGGGGTACAAACACGGCCATTAGCAGGGGCGTCGGAAGTCGCGGGAGGGGGCAGTGGCGGCGGTGGGCCTCTCCGCCTAATTGTCTTCCCCTGTCGGCGGCAGCGGCGCGGTGCAGTCGCCTGTGTGGACAGCAAACACAGGCCGCTGACCGCGCACCCCTCCCTCCCTCACACACATACACACACACGCGCGCGCTCACACACACACGCACACCACCATCACCACCGCTCACCACCGCTCACTCCTGCTCTTGCCCGAAGGCTCCTCTGATGATCGTTGGATTCACGCATTTTCTGGGCTTGCCTGCCTTTCTGTTTAACATCGTAAGTGTTCTTCCTCTCTCTTATCTCCCTCTTTTCTCTCTCTCACTCCCCTCCTCTTATCTTACTCTCACTTCCCGCTTCTCCCTCATCTCTCTCTCATTCCCCTCCTCTCTCTTATCTCACTCTTGCTTCCCTCCACTTTTATCTCAGTCTCACTTCTCTCCTAGCTTTTATCTCCTTCCTCTTTCTCCCGTGCCTCCACCTTATCTTCCTCTACAGTTCCTCGAACTTCCTATTACCTCTCTGACCCTTTCCGTTCTCTTCCGTGTCACGATGGCATAGGCTTCGCGGATGGAAACAACAGGTTCTTGGTGGCATGGAAGACGTTTCCATCGTCATAGTGCGATCTAATACATTTCGCTCTGCAAAAGGTCACAGAGTGACAACCGTTGGCAACTTCACTTGGTATGCGGTGACACTCAAGCAGACAATTATCTATTCTCCCTATTACTCTTCGCTTCCCTCTCTCCTCCCTCTTCCCTCAAAACTTCCACCTCTTTCAAACCCCTTTCTTTCGTCAAACCACCTCCTTCTTTCAAATTTTCTTCCTCTTCCTTAACTTCCCCTCCTTCAAATATCCTCCTATTATTCTCTTTTTAATTTGATTTTTTACCATCTCCTCTCGTCTTACGTTTCTTTTGTCTCTTCTTTCTCCTGCTGTTTCTTTTCTTATCCTTTCTCTAATTCTCCAACCAATAGTTCACCACCACTTCTTTTTAATATTAGCATCCTTCGCAAATAACTTTGTATCTATTTCCTACCTCCTTTCTTACTTTGTTTTTCATCTATTTTTTATCAATGCAGAATATCACGATTTATTAAAGACTTTCCTACTTTCAGAGTAAATGTAATTTTGTAAATTTTCCACTAGTGAGATGTTTAATTTTTATGCCAGACTTTGTTCAATAAATTATACCAATGTTAATGAACATTTTTGTTCTTCAAAAATTAATACATCGGACACACGTGTCGCGTTTCAATGACAGTGCAGGCTATTTCATAAGTCCAGTCACTTGAATGACCCATTTATTTTGTAAGATACATCGGTTATTCCATATAGACTTGTGTGAGCATGTATGACGTATGTATATGCAATTTACTAAACTACTGACGATAATCCTGTCATGCAGTGCAAATAAAAAGTTTATGTTCTAAATGTTACTACTAGATTTCACCCTGGGAAGTTACGAGTAGCAAGTCATCACTCTAGAATTCCTCTCCACTTGCCAACGCTGTGTGCGAAATATCGACGCTGTTGTCCAGTTCCTCAGGGCCTTCCCAGTTCTACGTGACTGGCATAACACTACTTCTCGTATATTACCTCACATACGAGCAGTACTTCTCACCTCAACTTACTCTATTCGCGATCTGTTGGGTTCTCTCCCCCTCTAATCCGAAAGCTGTCTGAAGTTGAATAGGTACGATTTTCGGTACCCGAAATAAAAAGAAAGGAGCTTAATTAATATTTATTTCTATGCATATTGACTAATATCCAATTTCAAAATTAAATTACTTATTTTTTACATTGACATTTATTTTTCGTAAACCTCTTATACGTACGTCAATTAAGAGCAGAAAATGTATTTCTTTGCTCTTGAACAGAATTACAAGGAATGGTATAGAGCGCAAATATATCTTGCAATAATCAATTTATTACAATATAGGGCTGTTTCTCTATAGATTTCGATACTGCAGTGATGAAACTGGTATCGCAATGTTTATTGTCCGTTGAAAATATTGAAATTAAAAATACTCGAAATGAAAAATGTATGTGTTGTAAATGGAATATTAATTTACTTTCAAAGTAAATACAAACTTGCATTCTCAAATAATTAAATATCGTAAAGAGAAAAATAAAAATATAAGGGCATGGATTCGAGTGTAAACTCGTGAAATAAGCCTCAGTACAGTCCAATGTCAAGTAGTACTTCGTCAGCGTGAGGCATTAAAACTTTGAAGGGTACACGGCAGGCTATTGGGCGACAGTATTTTTTGCATGTCATACTCATTTCGAATACCACCATTACATGAAACCCTACCCTCAATTCGGTGTCTCAACACAAACTCCCCCACGATTGTTCTTTTCGGCATGCGTTGGGCAGGCCTCTGCGGCGGTGCCCCCTGAAAGGAGCGTGCGCTGGTGGCCGGCGGTCGCGTGGACGCACGTGCGGGAGGGAAGGACAAATGCGTCTCTTATGTCACGGCCGCTCACCCAACACACTCATGTTTCCAACAGTCGACTACTGACAGATATAGAGTACATAACAGTTGGACTCGTGGGAACATATCGCTCTTTTTTTTTATTGTGAGTGATTCTGGGCGCGCCAACTGATACGGTCTTTAGTACCGCATGTTTCCTCGGAACGTAGCAGTGATCTTCCCCCGTTGAATGGTCAGATCAGGCGCCGATCAACACGTGAATTTTTGGGGTTGTCCTCAATCAGGTATCCCTCCCAGCGCGGCACAGCCCCAGTCGGAACTGGATCTATGCTCTCGATTAGTCTCCGGACGTTGTGGTTGTGTAGTGTATGTGTAGGTAAGGGGTGAGGAGAGGACAAGGAAGAGGAAGGAAAGATCTTGCGCGGTTCGTGGTCCGCGTGTGAAGGTTCTGCTCCAGCATTCGCCTGGTATTGATCGGAGAAACCACGGAAAACTATCGATAAGAGCTGCCAGCCGGTAGAATCAGACAGCGGCTGAATTAGCTATGTATGACTTATCTAAAAGTGGATATCAGCAACTAGATTAGGAAATTTATTCCGGTATAAAAGTAAATTGCAAAGAAAAAGCATGGGAATGTTAAAAGTTAATTAACAAAAAATTAATATGAACACAAAAATAATATTTTAACCTACATGTATTATGAGCGTTTGAAATTGTGTATCACGTTCGTCAATTTCTGAACAAAATAGTTTTACTCAGATTGCAGACAAAAAATACTACACAAAACGCCAAACAATGCATTAACAAGTTTCCACTTTTATACATTTTGTTCATTTTTTATCCATTTATTGAAACTAAAAGCAACCATGTGACGCCAGTGTTCGCGGCGTCGGACTGCGAGTCCGCAATTGCTGTTTACTTCGATGCGATTACTACACTAGTCAAAACCGAAACGGAAGAACGATTAATACAACTGTTTTTACGAAGGTACTGAAAACACGTAATTCCCAAGGGGGGAAATATTAAAAAGTTAGAGAAAAATAAATGGATGCAGTCTAGAGTCCGCGCGCGAGCACGGTTAACGGCTACAATAAAACGCAAAATTAATGCATTTGTCACACTCTGAGTTCTTTCAATTCTACCGAATGCTCATTCATATCATTTCACTATGTTGTCTCGTAAAATAGCGTTAAAATCGTTCGCAATACTTGAAATAAACTATATAGATAGAAACTTACTACACAAACATTTATATATGTTCGAGTAATAACTACTTCGGATAAGATAAAAATAAATCACGTGAATTGAGACGCAGTTGAAGCTTTTTCAAAACGTATAAAAGTTTGTGTTTACACTAAGTGTTACATAAATAAGTGTGTGTTATAGTTATTTTAGAAATGTTAGTAGTACCTAGTTCGTTCTGATCCATGTTAAGTTTCCGTAAGATGAGCTTGCAATACTTCACAAAGATTGCATGCGTGCCATTACGTAATTCTGTACAGAGAAATTTTCTTTTTTCGCCAAACAACGAGAAAAAACCGTGAACAACGTCGTCTCTGATGTGAAAGTCTAACAGTTGTATGACTGTCGTTGCTTCTTGTACAATAGACATATTCCGACGTCCATTTCGATAGATATTTCACAGCTCGAAAAAATGAGTTCATGTCACGGCGAAATTGTGCAGTATGTCTCGTTAGCGACTTTTTTTTTTTATTTAAGGTCGCGTCAACTTCTATGTCATTAGCGACCACTATTGCGTGTAACGGTATGGTAACTATGAGAATGACACGATATGATGATAGGGGTGTGAAAGAACGAACACAATACAATCATTCCCGATGCGGGACCCGAACCCGCGATCCTTCGGTCCGAGTTCGCTACGGCACTACTGTCTACTAAAATAAGAAGATTGTCCAAGTGTAAAGTCTGATATAAGTACGTTTTAAAAAAGTAACAAATGCGCTGGAAGTTACACGTTGTACAAGCTGAGGTTTGTTTTAAGTAGATCGCGGAGACTGAAGTCCGACGCTTAGTCGCCTCAAGTGGAAATGCGCAGCGAAGTCTCAACTAAGCTATGCAGGGAGATTAGATTAGGTGATATTGGGTAAACTAGAAATTTACGACTGACTCAGTAGCACGCGAAACTACATATAGCTTGTCTTTCTCTAGCCCTAGGAAGTTCTCACCAGCTGTCAGAATCCCGTTTATTACATAATATTGGTATTCCTGGGCGTCGCGTGTACTGTTAGGTATTTCACCTACTTTAGCCACTTCGTTTTCGCTAGACTGACTGACGGGCAGATTGATGTTTCCTCACCATCCAATTTGTCAGAATCGAGAAACCACAAAGCGTGGATGCTGGCTACGCAATATGTTTAGAGAAAGTAATTAACTACATATCCACTTTTTCGTATTAGGGACATAGAATACTACTTTTTGTGCCGAAATATCGCTGTTTTGCAAACAACCTTACGTAACTTTTTCCTTACTGCGTATATAGTATTCTAGAAAGCGACAACCAGCCAAACTAAATAATTTTCTCAAAATCGAATGAACGATCTTGTTTGAAAATAAATAGAAAGCCAAAAACTAAGTGTTACACAAATTAGTGGGTGTTATAGTTATTTTAGAAATGTTAGTAGTACCTAGTTCGTTCTGATCCATGTTAAGTTTTCGTAAGATGAGCTTGCAATACTTCACAAAGATTGCATGCGTGCTATTACGTAATTCTGTACAGAGAAATTTTCTTTTTTCGCCAAACAACGAGAAAAAACCGCGAACAACGTCGTCTCTGACGCCGTGCTACAAGGACTAAATCAATTTGGAAAGATTGTTAGCAAATATTTGAATTTCTGAAAACACTTTCCGCTCCCCGCGTATTTGCACTTCACAGGAGGCACGGGGTCATTCTGTGTTTGTGAATACTCGATGTCGCCCAGTGACATTAGGATTATTACGTCTGCCAGAACCTCGTTCTTTTTTTGGAAGCCCGATCCTTTGTCATTTATCTTGTAAATTTCTCCGCGTAAGGGAGGTTCTATTTAATATTTCTACGCGCGGAAAGCAAAGGCTGCATGCGTGACTCCGCAGAGGGCCGAGTTCTCCAAATCACTTCCCCACAAAGAAGTTTTCCGAGAAAAAAACTATTAGAATGGAGTGCTCTCTTGAAAAAGAAAGCTAAAAGCGGTTGAGAGGCGTGGCCTGATGCCTCGTCAACAGAAACGCTCCTGCAGTACGGGACGTTCGTCTCCGGGCGCGCGCCGCCCGAAAAATTGCTTTATCCAACATTCATTCATCTCTGCTTTAACTCGGCCTTTGCCATTCCCTTTATGTCCCCGCACGCCGCCGCACAAGGCTGCGTATGCTGGGGCGACGGGGCGGATGGCGGTGGAGGCGTTGAAGCGAGGCAGGAGATGGAGGGCGGGGTGGAAACGGAGGCACACAGGCGGAGGGGCGGGGTTGCAGGCGGGGTGCAGGCGGGATGCGTGCCAGGCGGGTGCAGGCGGGGTGGCAGGCGGGGGTGCAGGCGGGGGTGCAGGCGGAGGGTGCAGCGGGGGTTGCAGGCGGGGTGCAGGCGTGCGGTGCAGCGCGTGGCGGTGCTAGGCGGGGGTGCAGGCGGTGGCGTGCAGCGTGAGGCGTGCAGGCGGGGGTGCAGCGGGGGTGCAGGCGGGGGTGCAGCGGGCCGTGCAGGGCGGCGGCCGTGCCAGGCGCGCGTGTGCAGGCCGGGGTGCAGGCTGGGTGTTTGCAGCGGGCGCGGTCACGGGTGCGACGGGGGCGGGTAAGGGGGTGTAGCGAGGGTAGAGGCGTAGACGGATGGCGGTGAGGTTACAGTGGCGAGAGGAGGAGACAACGGACCGGTGAAGGCGGGTAGAGGAGGAGTTGGTGTGTCGGGGAGCTGGTAGACGCAGGGTTGCAGGCGGTAGAGAGAAGTGAAGGCAGAAGTGATGGAGACGGTCAAGTGGGTGACGCAATATATGATAATTCCTCTTGGATACCGGACAACGGAATAACGAAGGTTTCAGAAGGCCAAGAAAATCACTGCCTTCTTTATTAATTGGGGATATACACATAAATTGGCAAGAAACCATACACCCTTAGGCAATGTGAGAGCTGTCGGTGGTTTTGTTAGATATTCAGAAACTAGGGGGGAGAATAATGGGATGGATTTTGATTGATAAATGCAATTATTTGATTGCGTTTTTACATAACTCAGTTCGTCACTGCTTACAATACAGCTGGCGTCACGTAACAGTAAGGGTCTCAGGAAGAGGCCGCCCGCCTGTAAACATTAGCTAATCATCAGTTCCTTAATGGAGCAGCAACTTATTGGTTACTTACCCGTGTGTAAGAGCAGTAGATCTGTTGTACTGCATATAGAATACACTATCTTATCTCAGAATTCGTTAAAAGTACCTTTTTTTCATATTTAATTTGTTGCTATTATCATCAGAGTGTTTTGTTTATTGTTCTTGAGGGGTGTGCGTTCTGTTTTTTGTAGTATTTTGTGCTAGCATCTTTGCAGTTGCAGGGCACTAGTGTATTGTTCTTATAAACTAATGTCATTAAGAAATAGAAAACCCGCTAAGAAATATGTGCTAAATTGGAAAACTACGTTATAAAATTTCCGATGCATCGCTTTTAATTTTCTGAGTTCTGTGATATGTTTGGGCGCATTTACTTCAATTATATGGGGTAGTGTGTAAATTTGTTTTGTAGGCTTCCTTGTCAGTGATGCCAGAAGATGTCGGTTCTCCTATGTGCAAATAGGATCTATTTCATTAATTTTCAAATCATCTTTCTGAAAAACGCTCATTGTGGGAGTTCCTGTGAGTCAACCTAGAATGTAATGTCAAATTATGAGTTTTTAAAGAGTATTTTTGCAGTGTACTGTCAACCAGTTTCATGATTGCATACATGAACCCACACAATAATCAACCCCGAGAGTTGATGTAGTTATGGTATATAATTTTTTTAACGTCTGTTATTGCATAGCATTTACATTAAAGTGGTAATACGCTACATGTAATATTTTGATAAAGTATATTTTATATTAATATTTTTTCTACAATTTTTATTTCTCACTCGTAAAATTAATAAATTTACCCTTGTTCTGAATTCTCCGCTAAATCCGCTTTTCAGCTCTCGGCACGATTATAAGTAGTTTCAAAAGCTCTCGTGATTAGCACGCTGAATTTCAGAAGTAGAGAATTTGGAGATAATATATGTGCAACAGGATCAGAGGTCCCTCCTGAGTTTGACGCGCATTATCTGGAACGAAGAAGAAAAACTGAAAACCTTTTTTACTTTTACCTTCCTTTTACATCTTTTTAAAGAAACGGTCTAAACCCTCCTTTTACCACTGGCCCACCTGCAATTGAAATGTTTATAATAGCAATGGCAGAAAACACATTCACATGCCGCAACGTTTGCTCTTTGAAAATCAAACTACTCTTATTGTAAGAGAACTGGCGCGTTTCAGTCTCTTCTGATATTTCGCACTAATTTATTAAACATACGACTGCTTTTTGTAATGAATTAATTTATTTAGCGGCGACTTACATTTCATTCATATTCATTACTTGTAATAGCATGCTAAATGAATGCTGCAGAATTTTACTCTCTGGGCCAGAGGCAGAACGCGGTGAAGTGAGTCGCAGAGAGTGGGAATGGACGTGTAAACGAGGGAGACAAGTGAAAGGTGCCGTACACGAGGACCTGGGGAAATCCTTCACGTCCAGAACAATACATAAGTTAAAACATAAATGGACGATAATTAGTGAACATTATCAATAAATAATTTGTTATCTGTTATTTGTTATCATCTTTTTATTCACATTTGGGTAATGAATCACTTTAAATGGTTTTGCTTTCACCATTATTATCATCAGATCTGCATGTGACTGTATCTAGGGCAATGCCACATCACCAACAGCCGAATATGCATTAATATTACGTTTCTCAGCGTAGTTGCAATTTTTTGGACACTAGTAACAGTAATAGTTCTAATGGAAATGATCACATTGCTGTATCGTTGTCTCCGAGACGAGACACCGAGCCCCGATTACGCCTCGGACGGGCGGCGGGGATGGAAGAGATCTCGGAGACGGCATGGACAGTAGTGAAGTTAGAGGGAAAAGTGGGGTTGGTGGGGCGGCACGGTGGCAGGGATGGTGGAGCGGTGGGGTTGGAGTTCATGTGACGCAATGATGGAGGCGACTGCGGGGATGGAGTTGGAGGGAAAGGGGGTGTTGAAGGGATGGTAGAGATGGTGGGGACGATGGAGTAGTGGGGGCAACGGTGGAAATCTAGTTGCCGGACACAGCGGGGGCTGTGGGCCAGCGGCGATCCCGGGGGTGGCGGGGGCCAGACGGGCGGGCTCACGCCGGTCGCCCGTGTCGCCCCGCCGCGGCCAAAATTCCGGCGCGGAGGTTTTGGCAGGACAATGCCTCGCGCGGCGGGGAGTTGGAGCTTGTTAGCTGCAGAATGAGCAGCCACGGAAGTCCCCGGCGCCCCTTGTAATTAGTCCCGTTGTCAATCCTGCGCCCGCCCCGCCTTCCAACAGTCGTCCCTTTCCCTCATATGCGCCGCCGACCAACTGCCTTGTCTACCGCTCTTGCGTCCCGCTGGGGCACACGCTCTCCCCGCCATGCCGACCCCTTCCACTGCAATTCCACCGCCATGACATCGCTCACACTTTCACCCTTGACCTCCCCAGGCAACGGTCGTACTTTACTTATCCCTCAACTCGCCAACAAATCCAACCACCCTGCTGAAACATAACCGTCAGGATCTACCCATGTACCTGAACCATCAACCTAATAACCCCAGCCTACTCATTTCCACCATCCATCCATCATCCATTCACTTTCATGCCAACCCTCCCCTCTCACAACACTCTCCGTGTCCATCTCATACCAACCCGCACTCACCCCGCTCGGCACACCCCTTATTTTACACACCCACCTACCCTTCCCGGGACCAAAACCCCTCCCAGACCCGTCTGTCCCACTTCTGTCCATCTCTTGTCCCGTCTGTCTCCAATCTGGTGCTCGCTCTCCTCGCCTCCGTCCCCCCTCCGTCCCCGCCTCCGTTCCCCCCTCCTCCCCGCCTCCGACCCCGCCTCCGACCCGCCTCCGGAACCCGCCTCCTCCCCGCCTCCCGTCCCGCCTACCGTCCCCGCCTCCGTCCCGCCTCCTCCGCCCCGCCGATCCAGTCCCCCGCCTCGCCCCCGCCTCCGCCTTCCCCCCCCGGCCTCCGCCCCCGCCTCGGCCCCCGCCTCCCCCCCCCTCCGACCCCGCCTCCGCTCCCCGCCTCCCCCCCGCCTCCCCCGCCGTTCCCCCCCGCCTCCGCCCCCCGCCTCCTGGTATTTAAGACCAAACTATATGCGGAACCGTTTGTAAAAAAAAAGCTTTCTTCGTTTTAATATACTTTCTTGAAACTGCTTTAGGACGCTTTAATACTCCACTGTCAACGATGCATGACGATTATCCCTAAATAAATTTTAAAAAATGCAACGAATTGTGGAAAATAACTGCAGCTTATTTTCTTCAACAAGATTTGTACAACTGCACTAAAAAAATTGAAACGTTCAAGGTATCTCCTGACTTTCCTATCTTCCTGACTGAAACAAAAAAAACACAATACTTTGGCTTCCCAGTCACAAAAAATTTATTCATAACTTACTTAGACCACAGTCATTAACCTCATTCGACCATCAACTGGTCCTGAAAGTTCATTATGTCAGAACACTTATTTTTTCACAAAATAATAAATAATTGCATCTCTCGATGCAACTGAAAATCATGCGGGAGAACATTTACGCACTCCCCGGCACGCACTTCATACTGTATATTCAACTATAATGAAGCAGCGTGCAATTGCTGTAGTACTCTACGAACACACTCCGTAAATATTTGTAAGCAACCTTGAATAAATACATTTTACAAACAGTTATACTCAACTTCGACTGGCCATTCTGCAGCGAAATTCACGAGCTGAAAAGTAAATCCGTAAACGCAGTTAGTCACGCGATGTGTGTTCTGAAACGTTGTACGCATTTTCAATGCACGACTTTGCACGTAAACGGAGAGTGTTATTAAGGCCGTTCATGTGACTTAAGTCCTCTTAATTTTAATTTATTTTTTCAAAATACTATTTTCAAAAGAATTAACTTTAATCGTTTTAGCTGTCCACTTCCTGCATTTTACCTATTTCTGGAAGGCTGCTAAAATATGCGTGTACGTTTATTACCAGCAATTTCTATATCCCACAGTCATTAGAATGTTACGTGAGTTTCCATACTATTCCACGTAATGCGAAGATATCCATAAATCAATCTAGCATTATCCTACAGGTGACTTTTCACGAGTTCATGGGTTCGTTATTTCACGACTACACGTATTTCCTCTCTAATCTTAGAACAGGCGGGTAAATGAATTGCAACAATACTACAATAAAACTGAGATATCTGAAAAGAATCAACTTTTTGGCCATAATGAGTCTAAGAAAAAATGTCAATTATGCAGTTTGAGATAATTTCTAAAGAATTCTATCGTAAATGAATAATACCTGTTTCAACAGGTTTTTACTTTATCTTATACGGGAAAACCGAAATTACATTCGTGCGTGCCGTGAGAAATTTACTCTGCAGCTGCAGGGGATGATGATCTTATGAAAATGATTAGCGAATAAAACAATGGAATTTATTCGATATAGTGTGTTACATAGTAGAATCAGAATTCAGTGCATGTGTGAATTCAGTGGTGCATTATCTTATTCTGAAACCGAACACTGACTTTAATAAAAAGGACAACCTGAAATTTCAGTAATTACATTATTCTATTATTACAAAATAGTTATTTGATTATCCTTTTATACATAACTAATTTTCTCCAATATCGTGCAGTTTTTTTATCTTACATTGGGTTTATACCTTTTACAATCTGAAAGAACTTCGACACGCAACGAGAAATACTATTGAAAATAGATGATTTTTCCTCAGAGAAAACTGTGAAGATAGACAAGCTTATTCTTACATCAACAGCAATGAAACAGCTGCTGAATGCTAGCGAATCTTTCGAAAATTATATATTGCCGCGATTTGATGTGCATTTAAGTAACCTTCAATCGATTTCACTTATCTTCTCGTGGACCCAAGCTGTCAAATTATAACAGTATAAAAATTTTTGTCCACCTCACTCATCTCCCTTTCGCCGTCATTTCAAGTGTTGTTTGCCACAGAACAGCCATAATATAAATACTAATTCTGACTATTTCACCGGGTTATAATACTATAAAGTTGTATGCGAAGTTATGTAATGCGACAATGGGCAGAATTAAGTGTCTGTGGCAAAGCTTGTACATTCACGAGGCTTCTACGCTTTATTTATTGGATAAACCCTACATTATAAATCTCTTAGCTTAAGAAAACAGCTCTAAGCAAGTAGAGCGTCCATGTACCAAGGTTCTATAATGTCACTGAGTTAAATATCTTCCTTGCACCACATTACATGAGAACACCTGATCACAATGTAAACGGACGGCTAAAGCAAAAAAAGTCATCCATTCATTATTCTCTCCAGACGTTGTCGCTATGGGCCATTTAGACACAAGGACCCTTCGGATTTGTATAGCAAAGTAAACCGGAAATACGTCGGGATTGCGCATTAGAAGCAGGCTTATGTTTAGGAACATGGTTATATTGGTGATGACAATGATACTAGAATTAGAAGACGTCATTTGAACATTTGAACAAAATCTTTCAGGTCATTATTAAGAAACTCTGGTTTACCGCATCGACATTTTCAAGGACGCCTAGAAGGGAGGTGCTGGATCATTTACCCCAGCGTCCCGACTTAACAAATAGCAAACATATCGTATTCATTATTTACAGACCTCTTCAAGCACCCGCTTAAGACACAAATAGTTCCTAAAACCATCCTCGTACTTAGCACATTTACCTGAGTCCAAATATCTATTCGATCAGTAATCTGTGGATCTTACTATGCGATGCTGATATTAGCATTATTGTATTATGTAGTAAAGATATCCCGATGTATTTCCACACTAAAGCACAGATTTTGAACTCATCAACGATTGACCGTGAAAATTCATTCGTGTAATTTGTGACAATTGTATATTCAATATTTATATTGTAAGAATTTCGTTAAAAGTGGTGCAGATTCAATATTAGATTACTTATGTAACAACTTCAAGAAGATTCAGAATGTCTCTACCAAAAAGCGGAACACTTTTTAAAACGTGCAGAGTGCATTTTGCATTAAACTTTGGTAGATAAATTAAGAACTTATTAATTAACATAGTTAAATAAAGTTTGTAAAATTATGTCCAAACACAACTGAATTATGTAATACAAAGGAAGTAACAATTTGAACGAAAGGCAACTTCAAAAGGTATTTTCACTCCGCTTTTATATATTTATTTGATCTATTTTTTAAATACATTTGTTTCAGTATTATTTTTTAAAACATATGAAACACATAACGTTACAAATTTATTGAAGCATTAATTTAATATCATGTCATCAGCACGATAGCCAGTAAAAACAAAAAACAATATCACGATTGCCAGCTTGGCGACTAGCTATAATGGGCAACTCAGAACTGTCACTCCGACAAGCCACCCCGCCTCCTCCCATCCGCGGAGGTTTGCGCGAATCCCCGCGAGGACGCGTTGCGTCGCTCGTCGCGAGCCTCTCCATCTCCTGGCACAGTCAGATCCATTAGGCCCCGGCGCCGCCGCCTAACAAATTGCGAGCGTCTCATTTGAATTTATATCGCGGCAGGGGTAATTTATGTGTTACCGCGTCCGCCGCATAATGGCGAAGCGCCCGCTAATTGTCAGCGGCCGCGGCGATTGCGGTGACGGGCCGGTGTGCCTCCGGAGCGTTTGGAAAGCCAAATTTAAATAAACAAGTATGTCGCTCTGACGCCCATTTTTTGCACTTATTCTTTTTTATGTCGTGTGTTTAAAGGGGGGTCAAAAACTTCTATTTCAATTCAATTGATGCCTTCATTTCTGGTGAGACTCAGGTCTGCCAGGCTTCCTCTTCCGTCTGACCACACAATTTGCTTACGCTTCCTTTCACCATCTCTGCGGAGAAGGAAAGGTATCACTCGGAGACAGAGAGATTTGATTTTAAGCTCGGGACTTCAGTTAGGTCTGAGATCTTCTACACAGCAGCAAATCTAACAACATGGGCCAGCCAGTTCACTTCCTTCCCTCCGAATGAAGCGCGTGAAAGATTGTTTTACCTAAAAAATTCACTTGCTTTGATCGACCTTGAATTTCGATTATGCTTCGTCCTCCAGTCGTAGGTGTTTGTAAGTGTAGACTTATGGACGATGAGTACAGCTACCGGAAAAATCATCGTTTATGGAAGACTTAAATGGGGAAAGAATTTAAATATCAGTAGTATCGCTGCCCGCTAATATGCATACTTCGTTACCCTTAATTGCATTTGAAGTTGTCCACTGACAGTAGTTGAGATTGTTAGTTGACATTTTTCTGTGAACTAATCCCCGCTGAAATGGAATTATTGGTTTGGTACCACCGTAATTGACGCGCGGGATACGTGTTGTTGCCTGTAGTTGTATTATGAGAAATGCCCAAAACAGTCGTTGAATGGTTCAGTATGTCTGATAAGCCGCGAATCCACTCGGTGTACACATCGGTATATAATGAGATATATTACAATACAAAAGCCCTGAAGGCGTCATGTCAGGCGTGGCTAAGTGGCTCCATTATGTTTAATTTTCGGTCATTCGGCAGTGTGTTATGTTGGCGAATTACATGTCCAGACAGCTACCAGAGGAACGTGCTGAAAGAGCAGACGTAACGGAAAGGATATATAATATTAGCGGTATCGTCTCGACGAGTCTCTTAGAATTATTATTTTTCGTTCGTTCAAAACCTCATGAGTGACCGTTTTACGGTTAACTACGAAACTGAACGCCAAAATATTGTTGAAAACATCAGCTATAAACCCACTAAATCGTTTAATAAAAACCTGCTCACTCTTTTCGGTTATTAGATTTCAATAAACTGCCGATAAAGAATCATAATTCAAAATAGATAGGACAGTGGTGAAAATTCTGCTAATGGTCCATACAAGTATCTCCAAAACTGCATGGTAAGGATACATTAAAAAACTCTCCTATAACACTACAAATACATTAAATAATAAAATAGTCTTCACGAATGCATGCAATAACATAAAACAAATATAATAAATTACAACAATTCTTTACATTACCAATAATAAGAAGTAGTTGTTCCCTAAGTGCAACCACGGGAATGCTAAAATATTTATGGCGGATGGCCTTTTATATTTTAGTCTGCGTGTCGCATGACGTCAGCTGCGTTTTTAAGTAGTGAACGCATTGAGTAGAGAATTCAGTCGATATGCGCAATACAAAAATTGCCAGCAATTAAAACTTGCATGTTTCAGTCAAAATGAAAAATTTTCATTGGGTTTATATTTTTCTCGTATTTCTGACCAATTTCGGGTAGCCAGAAATTAATATTCTAGGTGTAATGGCCCATTAGAATTAAATTTATTTGGTATGAAATTAATTAAGTGGGAGCTCGGTTATATGACATCAATTTAACCATTAGATTTCATGATCGTGCTCATGGAAATTTTGAAAACGGATGTTCTTTTCATTTTTTACTTATAGATATAAAGAAAACAAAAGCGGGAAATTTTGCGAAAAATAAATGAATACAAAACGATATCGCACAGCACACCACACGTGACCTAAACATCAGGTCCTGGTTTTCAAAATATTGTGCAACTAAACTAGCAAGAAACTGGTACGCGATATGCAGTCATGATGGATGAACAAGTACTTATATAATTTTCATTGCCATTTTTTTTTTTTTTTATTTAAAGATTTCAAGACTTGGCATTTGTAGCAATAGACGAAGTTCAATATAAACGAGATTAGGAGAGAATAATTATATACCTAAAATATAAATCCTTTTTGCAGATTCCAGTAATTATAACTCAAATCTGTATTAAATTTATCGAAAGTTTATTTGTGTTATTGCCCCACTCTGCTTTCAATGATTAATGCTTAATAGCTGTCCCTTACGCAATTTGGGGTACGAAACAAGACAAACCACCTAATGTAGAAACCTACCATGTGAACCGTATTTACGCCTTAGCTGCTCCAAATCAACCTGAAGCGTGTTCGTCTCTCCCATCAGATCTACATATCTCCAGAGATCTACTGTGAACTAAATTTAAAGGAAGACGTCACGAACATTACGTTTTATTACGCCATCCGGCAGACTTTATGTCCGGAGCTCCACTGCCAACCAATTTCGTTGTTGGACGCTGAGTCGCTGAATAATAAAATATATTTCAATTCTAGGCAGCCACCTAGGAACCGGGCTTATCCTGTATGCGCTGTACGCTAAACCAATTTTGTCCTGTTATATAGCTAACACGCTGAAAGCTCTCTTGAAAAGGAAAACAAGAGTAAATACTTCCCTTCCATGTAATATTCATTCACTCCACATTTCTAATCGCATTTTTGACTCGCCAATATGAAATGAAAAGCTAATGTTTGATTCATTTTCATAATTTAATCAATAATAGAATAAAGTTAAGTTAGACAAATGGACTCTATAAATCGTATATTTGTAGATGCGTTCAAGTTACTCTAAAGTGAGTTGAATGTTATATTCATTCATAAGAGTAAATCCATTGTTTCACGTGGATTGCCCGCACACTTCGATTTCATTCTAGATAAATAATTTACCAATGCAATAATTGCAAGTTTCTGAATCATCCATCCAGTAACGCTATCGTACGAAAATTCAAGCTAGGAACGCCTTGAAATTACAATACCGAGTGAACAAAAAACATTCCCTCTTCGACATTTTAAACTGTTTTGCTGCGAGACGCGACCTCAGGAATGGCAGGTCAGAGCAAACCCATTGTGCTCACACCATCGTACATGCGCGCGCGCCACACACACACACACTCACACACACAACACACACACACAAAAATAGAAAAATAATGTAACACGGAAACAGCCTCGGAAAACACCTTCCCATCTCTAATTGTTTTCCATTCGTAAATTCGCACCGTCCGACCCGCTCCCATCCCCTTCCACCCCTCTCGAATGCAAATCACTTTCCCTTCCCTTCCCTTCTCACCCTGCTCCACTCTCCCACATCTCCGTCGTCTGCCGTCCACATGCTCCCACCAATCCTCACCACGAGCCGCCCTCTCTCCACTTCTCCTTCTCGCTCCCTTCCATCCCACCCTCACATTCCCTCAATCAAGCCACCCTATCGCACTCCCGCACTCTCCCTCCCCGCCCATCTGCGTGGCTGCTCGAGAGGCGTTACTCGGAGGGAGGGCGGCGAGGAAAGCTGCCGAGAGGGATCGATGGACCGGCGCGCGCGGCGCGGCGCGGCGAGCGAGCCCGCCCGTTCGGCCCGGGGGGCCCCGCGCCGCGCCCGCCGTCCGCCTCCAGCTGTAAAACACGCGCCGGGCTGCGGCCGTGTCACTCGCGACCAGGCAGGGGCACCGCCCGGCCCGGCCGCGCCCCGACAAGCCACTCCCTTCTCGTTCCCGACCCACCTCATTGCCCTGCTTCCCTCACCCCCTTCTTTACCACTTTCTCTCCCATCCCTGCCCCTCTTATTCCTTGCCCCTCACACCTGCCCCTTCCCTGCCCCTCCCTGTCCTCCCATGTCCCTTTCCTGTCCCCTGCTCGCTTTCCTGTCCTTCCCCTGTCCTTTCTCCTGCCCTTTCCTGCCTGCCCTCCTGTCCCTCCCCTGGTCCCTCCTCCCCCCTGTTCCCTTTTCCTGTCCCTTCCCCTGCTCCTTTCCTGTCCACCCATTGTCCTTTCCTGTCCCTCCCACGCATCCCTTTCCTGTCTCCTCCCCGGTTTCCTTCCTCCGTCCCTTTCGTCCCCGATCCCTTTCCTGTCCCTCCCCCTGCCCGTTCCTCTGCCCGCCACTGTCCTTGGTTCCTTCCTTTCCTGCACTGCACCGCTCATATTGCAATCCTCCCTGTCTCTTCCCCCTATTGTCTATTTGCTTTTGCCTGGCGGTCATCCTGAGAGACTTCTCCTTCTTCTCTCCACTCCCTGCCCCCCCTCCGCCAAACTCTCGTCCACGCTCCTTCTTCACATCCTATTTTCTCTCCAATTTTCGTTTTCCTACGTCTTTTTACCCACACTCATTGCCATTCGAAACCCATTCCTCCCCTCCTTCAATCTCCGCACCTTCTTTTTTTAGCACTGTCCTCTCTGTTTTCTACTTCGTAATCTTTCAGTCATTTCTCTCTTCACTTCTGACCTCTCTCTCTCCCCTCCCTGTCCGCTTCCTCTCATCATCTTGCTGCCACTGCTCCACACTCTTTGGTTCCGACTTTCTTTACAGCACCTTTCTCCTCACTTATTCCATTAACCACTTCTCTGATCATGGCATCTTCGTTCATCTCCTCTGCTCTTCTGTAGTCTTCTCTCATTCCTTCTCTGCCAGGACAGATCCTCCTGTATTAGAAAACAGACAAATAATCTTTTGCAAACATAGTGTCGTAACTGTTTTTACTGAAAGACGTTCAAATTATTTTTAAATCTGTGTCTAAGGTCTGAATACAATTGACTAACGTCAACTTTTAGATAAATCGTGTACATTTATATTTAAAATATTTCAATTCTAGTGAAATAATTCAAAAAATTCGGTGCTACTATTTCCATTGTAATATTTTTAGTGTATATGATCACGGAATGGCCAATTTGTAATTTTGGATAAATCACACAAAAATGCACTATAAATGCGCTAAGATTAACTTGCAATCATTAACGTTTTAATGCGAAATGTTGAGCGTGCAAATAGTAATTACAGACCCGATTTCGCTTAGTCAAAATTACGCGAGTATTATGTAAATTTGTTCACGATGGGCTAAACATCTCGCTTGTACTTACATTTACAGCATTAGTTATTGACTCAACTGTATATCAACAAATAAGCGGTGAGAAAGTAAATCACTTTTTATCGACAGTCATCGAAAATGCGACCCAAACAGTGATTATTCTGTGAAATTCGGCTCGTCGAAACATTTTGATTTCAGTATTTATTCACGGTTTATACCTTCCTTTATTTCGTATAACCAATTTTTGCATCGATCTTTTAAATATCGCCTAAATTAAGCAGCATTAATATTTATTAGTAGCACAATATTGTGTACAAATTTCTCTAAATCGTGAATTGAACTCGAGGCTCTCTTAAGTAAGTATTATAGAATTGAATACCCAAAAATTTGCGAAGCTAAACTTTAAATAATCAATAAATTCTTAACTTTAAGGATACATATGAATGTTTCCCCGTTCACGGGCTGGCGAGCTCAATACATACATAATACATACATTACTTACATACTTACATACTGTAATACTTACATACTTACATACTTAACATACTTACATACGTGCATACGTGCTAACGTGTTATGCATACGTGCATACGTGCATACTGCATACGTGCAACGTGCATACGTGCTACGTGAATTGCATCTGCCATACTCATGGCATACGTGCATACGTGCATACTGATACTGCATACGTGCAGTACGTGCATACGTGCATACGTGCTTTTACGTGTCATACGTGCATAACGTGCATACTAGATGCATACGTGCATACGGCATACGTGCATACGTGCATACGTGCATACGGATCAAGTGCATACGCTCCATACCCTATTTACAGTTAGTAAGTCCTGCACACAGGATAATGTTATCATATGCTTATCTCGGAGTTGTATTACTTTTTATCAAAAATATTTCTTAATCAACTTTCTGTTTCTAAGTAGAAATAAACTTCACCGCTTGGATCAGTCCACTATCAGTGTAAACATATATATCTACCTTATTAAAAACAATTTACTCTTCTTTCATCTTTAATTCTGATTTGCATTCTATTCTAGGTAGTGAGCGCAAGTTCATATCCCACGAAAACATAGTTTGAATAGCACAATACTGGGTCTGGAGAGGGTTGTCAATGTGTAACCATGTGCAATTCCATTTTGCTTCCACATGAATGTAAATCACCGCAGCATGTAAAGGAAGAAGCTCAATTTTACACGCTTCCCTACGTCTCCTTCGTGCCTGATCCAATTTCACACTAGCTACATGTACCTGTAGACATCTTGCCGTTGCAGACTCCGGTCGTGCTCGCTAAGCCGAGACATTACTCCGGCGCAAGCCCGGGTCTCTCGTTTAGAATGACACATAGCAGACCACCTCGGGCAATTAAAAACTGACCAAAAAACCCGGTTAACTTCTACGTAGCTTAATGTAACGTACTTTTGGGTTTAAACGAGAACTGAAAATATACTCTATGTTTCTTAAAATATGGTAAAGAAGTTTTTATTGATAATGAATGTTCAGTTTCACAAAATTATAGTATTGAAGATTCTATAATATTTACTTACGAAGAACTCGTTTCGTCATCACAATACAGAAAAAAATTACACAATATTTTGTATAAGTGAAAAAGATTAGTACTGCTGCTTAATTTTAGGCGTATTTTAAAATCATGCAAAAAAATGGTTATACAAAACAGGAGTACATAAACCATGAATAATGATTATCCTGAAAATTAATTATTTTAGTGTGAGATTATAGCTTTTTTTGTTATAATTAAGTTTGACGAGAAGGCAACAACAACACGCAGTAAGACCACTCTAATTATCAAAAGTTAAGGATTGTTACAAAACTTCCTTTAAGATTCAGAGAAAGTTAATATACTATAATATCCTTTATGTTGTTATTATTATTATTTCATTATGGTTTATTATATTATTATTATATTATTATTTTTATTATTACATATTTGTGGTGTGTTACTTATATGACAACCCATTGTGTTTCCCAAATTCGTGTAGAAATAAATTAGTCGCTGCTACCCCTATTGTCCATTACCTTAGACAAGAATTACTAGCAGCTCAACAAATGCCCTTTCTTAAGTGGTATATCTTTTACTGTGAAGAATTTAATTCAATGCAGTTTTAGTTGATTTTTGGGATTGGGTTTTTTGCAGACTCTTTTATACGGCAAATAAAGCAAGCAATGATGTTTTTATTTCTCTCCTTTTTCCTCTAGAGGTATACTCGAGTGCTTTTGAAGATCCTTATAAGAGTGAAAGCTTTGTACCACTCTTTAGTCGGCCTGATGGCCGGATACCAGTGATGTCTTTAATCTGCGTCGTGAGACTCTATTGAACAAGGTCTTGTCATTGACGTATTTGATGAAGAGTTAATTTCGAGTAGTCCGAAGCAAAGATATCCCTCTATGACTCTTTCTGCCACGTTAGTCCTGATATGCGGATCTACTTTATAGCCAATGATCAGCCGGTAGTTAAAACGTTCCTTGTTAGATTTCAGTACATTTTGTGGGTAGCGTAACAGCAAAATTACTTGTTAACTTATATTCTGCCAAATCGTGAAGTAGGCTGTTAGTTAAATTTATTGTTAGTTTTCCTAATGTCATTTTTTCACTATTATTTTATACCTTGATACCTTAGTTAAATATACGAAAGTGCCAGAAAAAGGAAAAAAAATACACTCATTATTCAACATTGAACCACAAATATTGCTAATAAGAATAATTAGAGACTTCAAAGAATCGGAAAAATTCACATCGTGATCTTTTCAAGTGACATTTTAAGACTGATACAAATTTTAATTTTTCTCTTTGTAACAGTATGGGCTAGCCGACCCACCACCCGTCTATACCTTCACCACTGACCAGGATGGTCAGGACTGTTCCGTCCGCCATCCAGTACACTGCCCGATTGTCTCACCAAAATTACTTGCCCGTCGCCAACCCACCACACTGCCCGTCCCGCCCCCACCCCCCACACTGCCCTCCGCCCACCACCACACTGGCGTCGCTCCACACCCTCTGACCATGTGACACCGCTCTCTCTCGCCACCACCACTATCTAGTCCTCGCGCTCACGTGGACTTGTACTCCGCAACTCCACCACTCTCTCCTGTCCACCACCACACTTTTTGTGCGCCCAACTCACCCGTTCTGTATCCCCACAAAATAGTCGTCTATACTGCCCTCATCCGCTATGGCCACCCACACCTCGATGGCCTCCGCTCCGCGGCGGACCCTCACGAGCTGCCCTGGCTCCGGAGCGGCCGAAGCAGAGCGGACGAAATTACCATCGACGGTGGGGCCCCGCCGCGCTAGCGCGGGGCGGCCGCGGAATCTAGGATGTGGGACGGCATGGAGAGCAGAGGGTGGCAGTCCCAGTCGAGAAAGATGGAGACGCAACGGAGGAAGTCAATGTTTATGTGAAAATTGCTTATGAGAAAGTGTGAGGAGAAATTTTTTCTACAAAAAATTGGAAAGCGATAAGTAAAATAATGGAACAACGATTAACTAGGAGATTATTTTGGATAGATTGTTTTATTAATTAAAATGAACGGCGAGAAATTCTTTGTCGTGTAATTTTTATATTTTTCGTACATTATCGATTGTTATATTTTTCAAATATATATTTTATACATAACATGGGCTATATCATACAATAATTTTTAGCTCACTTCATTCAATATTTAGATTAGAAGAAAAACTTGCTTTAAATTCCTTATAAATTCACTTCATTTGTATTATCAATTACTTGCAGTACGTCAGTAGTGTGTTGAAGAGAAGAGACTCGTGAGAACTGACGCACGACGGACGTCCCAGGGCATCGAATGGAAGAGACCTCTGTGGAAAACGCCGTGCAGCTAGGATGTCTTTGAAGCGCATTCTCATCAAACCTCTGCAGCGACTGCCCAGCGCGCCCAAGGCGCTGCTTCGCCGGCCTCTCCCCACTCCCCCACCCTTACCCCTCCCGCCCGCCGCTCTCTCTTACTCGGGTAGCGACTGACAGCGCTTCCAAGGCGCTGCACCACGGGGCTTTTTTTCCCCCCCCCCCGCCGGCCACGCCCGCCCGCCCGCCGCCCGCCCGCCCGCCCGCCCGCCGCCGCCCGCCCGCCGCCCTGCCCGCCAGCGCCGCAAATAACCCTGCAGAATGCTCGCTACATCTCTCAGCCTCCTCGCCGCGAACCCTCGGCCAAATGGCCCACCATAACTTGACCCGCCCACTTCCGATCACCTTGTCACATTTCCGCCCGCCACCATGCCCCCGCCCGCCCGCCACATTGCCCGATCTCACACGCTCCCAGTCCTCCGTTCACACCTCTGGGTCTAACCGCACGCCCGACTGACCTCCGTCTACCTGCAACGCTGACCGTTCACTTGCCACACTGTCCTTCGCTGCCACACTCGTGCCATCACTCGTATCGATCGTCAAATACCGTTTCATCGCTCACCGACGTCCACAAGTCCCTCGTGAACCTACTCCAAATCATCCGTTTTCAATCATCACCCCTATACCTACCTAACAATTCTTCCTCGCTCTATAACTATTCATTTCTCTTTAATCTTTCTTTATATATTCTATCCCCTTCCAGTAGCCTTTACGTTGTCAGCCTGCTCTATCTTACCATCTACCTATCTTACAGTACATCATCTATCTTAACACACTTCTATATTTTACTATGATCCATCTCAGCTATCCATCTGTTCAAACAACGCTACCAAGCTACTACAGATTTTGCACTGTGTACCTCCATTACCGTATTCACCCTCATCGATTCGTCACGAGGCCGGCAATTGGAAAATCGAAGTAGAGCTTGGACAAAGTTTTGGTCCATTTCACGCTTAAATTTTGCATTTATTTATTAGTCTCGTTCCTTTGCCCTCGCCTCCAACCAATTCATCCTCAACTCAGCCATTCCATTCCCCTTCTTCTCAACATTCTCTCTTCTCCCATCACTCTCTTCTATTCACCTGATTCGGAACTCCCTTTCCACCGTCCCACTTTACCTCCTCCCTATTAGGTCGTCCCTGCTTACCCGTGTCCAGCCCCTCTCCTCCTTCCATCCTCTCCCCTAGCTCCTCACCCCATCTCTCATTTGCGAATCGCACTACGCGGTTGCCGCGCTCGAAAACTACCTCGCGCTCTTATACATCTTACCTATCTACCATCTAGTAAATAATCTTACCTACCTCCCTTATCTCACTGGGATATCATTCTATTCCCATATAATTATATCTACAACACTCACTCGTATAATATATCGAGTTATTTATTATATAAATTATAACTATTAAAACTTAACCGATAAAAATACTACTACATATTTAAAAATATATACTACAAATTATCATGTTGAATTCCTGTCATATCTTATGTGGCTATCTTTCTCTACGTCTTCTTCAAGCGATGTTTTGATGAGAAATCCAAGGAACACTGAGAGTAAGGTCTTCTGAACTCTCATACTCATAAGTGCTTCTGAGGAGGATATCCTTGGTTTCGAATCTCGGACGATCCGATTTTTTCGATATTACAACATGTGAGCCGAGTGCAGCCGCTGACGGAAGGAATTTAACGGCCGCTCGATGTTAAGTTCTGTGGTTATTCTTCAATCCGCTAACAATTCGAACAATATCCTATACAACTGCCACGTACCGCGCAAGCCTTTCGTTCGCTTCCCTTCGTATCGTCACCACCTTACTTCCACACATTTACACTTTACGTCCCAGTACACTAGCCACATTGAGGGAGACTTAACTCGGTCATAGCTGCGCGGTGCTCCACTTGTGGGAAGACTTGGATGAGGAAAACTCCTACTGCAAGTTTTAGGTCGCACTGAAACGGCACCAATCCTCCCAGTTGGGCAGAACGCCCCATATGATAACTTGCATGTATACCACGGGCTAGTGATATGGAGTTGGACGCCCCCAGAATAAACAGTATAATCTATTCATTATAATATCTTTCTTTCTGTAAGTACTATCCATATTTACACATCACCATTCTTCCTTATATCAATATTTTGGCTCTATCACCATTGACTTTCGATCATCGTTTTATTTTCGCTTCCAACACCCCTCTCTCGCTCCCCTCTCTCTCCCCCACTTCCACCCCCTCCTTTCTCTCCACCTATACACCCTCAAACCTATTCCCAGTCTCCACCCTCCCTTGAGCCAGTTTCTCCTTTCGCCCCACCACATTCCCCCCTTCCCGTCCTACATCCCCTCCTTCCGTGCCGGCATCGCCGTTCGCACTCGCCCGCCGCGCTGCGAAAAATCCGGAGCAACCTTAATGAAATTCCGGGTTCGCAATGCACACTGGTTTACATGCTGCGGGCGGCAACGTTTTATTAAACCCGGATTAAGGCGCGCGGAGTCGGTGCTTTAGCTCTTCTTCCTCTCGTCCCGTCCGCTGAGAGACGCCGCGCGAATTTTTGCCTCCTCGTGAATTCGCCGCTGAAACTGTGACATTTGTGCGGGGCGTACTCGACGATGGAATTTTATCGGAGGAAAATTGTCTGAACGCCCCCAATCACAAAAGCGTAGATGAAAAACGAAAGAAATCGGATTGAATCGTAGATGCGCAATGCTATAAGTAGCAGCGTGTTGAATTTCGCGATACAGTCGGAACCATGCATACTATAATTTTCTAAATGAAAAATATGTTTAGTGGAAAAATATTATTATTTTATTAAATTATTATTATTATTATTATTATTATTATTATTATTTATTAACACTTGTTCGTAGAGTTATCTATGAGGTCGTTCATTTATCTATCACTAATACAATTCTTGTGATTAATGAAATCTTATATAAGAGCACAGGTATTTACAGTACTCTGGTAGGGCAAACACTTGAGCGGTAAACTTTCAAGCGAACTTAACTAAACACAGACCAAATCTCAATAGAACTGTAAGGCCGTAGGGTTCAAGCATAGAACTTCATGTAAATGAAAGATGAAATAAGTTCGAAAAAAGATTTTGGAAAAAATGAAAACAGGAGGAAAAACTAATGCAGAAATAACACTTTTATTGCAATAGTAGTTTGAAAATATTTTTATTCAATACAGAAGGTCGAAACATATTTTTATTGATATTCTTCTCATCTTTGTAAGAGTTCTATTGTTGATATTTTTCTTACGCAATTTATGCATATTGATATTTTAGATATTCACTATTTCAGATTAATTTAAGCAATAATTGTCTCGTGCTCCAAAAATCATAAAATGTTCCCTACTGCTACATCTGTATTTTCTCTTCTCGAAATTTACCAGCATCTCTATTGAAATTTTGAATCGAAGCCGCATGACAGACTCCAAAAAGGCCATTGGCAATTCCATTCGGTGACAAGTTGCCGCAGAGAAAAAATACAACTGCTTCACGCGCGATTTCGCGTTCTTTTGCTTCATCACGCACTCGGATATCCCGCTCTATTTCAAGAGGTGGAATCCAAAGAGCGCGACCAAAAAAAACAACAACGAGCCGAGAGGGCGGACAAAAGCGGGCGCGCGGGCCGACAGACGGATGATTCCTTAGGATCGCTGCCCGGCCGAGGCAGAACTTGTCGTAATGCTCTTGCACGACGCTATTATCGTGGCGGAGGATTTTACGGATATTCGATTTCGTTAGCGTTTCTCATTTTCTTCCCTCGTGCGCTCGCGCCTAACCTGTTTGCTAATTCCTTAAACGCCTCGGGCGTTCTTCCTTCCCTTCTTCCTCTTTTGTCGCCCCCCGCTTTTCCTTCTTTCCGCTCCCCTGCCCCCTCCCACTTCGCCCGTATTCGCGAGCCGCCCCCCCAAAAAAAAAGGGGGGCCGAAAAAAAACCCCGGCCGCGCCAACGCGACGACGAGGGAAAATCCCTGCCCAAGGCCCCGCGTGCTGTTCTTTTGAGACAAATATCGTTTACATCAGCAGAACAAAGAGAGATAGACTTGGCTCTATCTGCACACGCCGGCCGCCCCCGCAGCGTGGCGGAAGGAAAACGTTACATCCTTCATCCTATTGAGCCTCAAAGCGAAGGAGCCTTCTGGACAAAGAACAGCCGACAAATGACGCGCTTGTCGGCTCGGCGCACGGCGGAAAGAATCGGTGCGGGCGGCGGACGTGTGGGCATGTGGGCTGATATGGGCAGTTGGTGATGTGCGGTGGCGAGTGGCGCGGGACGATGGCTCGGATGTGCGGACTGCAGGGCGATGTAGGCACAGGCGGCGTATGAGCGAATACGAAATCGTGATGTAGCAGGCGTGGGGGATGTGGCGGCTCGGGGGGCTTTGGGGATGCTGAGGCGCGGTGACGGGCCGGTTGGGCGTACAGGAGATAAGAAACTCGCGGAGGAGTGGATAGAGGGGCATGTGGTAATTGCAATGACGGTCAAAGATCCAACGCAGTTGAGAAAGGTAGACGAGGTAAGTTACCATGGTGGATGTACCGCCGAAGAAGAAGAAAACAATGTCGTGATGGGTGTATTAGTGGGTAAGGTGATGTGCCATTCGTCGACGAGATGTAAGTGGGCGGACAGCTGTGAGAGCATGTTAGTGAATGTATGGACGACATATTGAATGACCGAGTTGTTACAATTTTACGAGATTTGAATTTTGATGGCATGATTGGACAATGCGTTGGTTAGATCGCGGCCAGGGTTTTGAAAGGAGATACATCGTTAGTGGGTGACATGTTATGTTTGTGAGATCAACAACGGAATGTTGGGAGTCGAGAGGAGATGGGTGACGTGATAGGCGCATTTACGGCAAGGCAGAAATGATTTTGGTCATAGAGGATCTAGAGTTTAATTGCGAAAGATACGTTGAGGTTAAAGGGCTTACAAAATATGAGTATCGAATTTCAGTGGAATTGAACAAGGTTTTTGAGGCGGATAGCGCAACATGATTGGAGTGACCGTTAGAGGTCGGGTGGCACAATAGGCTATGTATTGGCAAGTTCGGATGTGGCGTGCTTTCGGCAAAAAGTTTCGGGAGTGGCTTTTCAGGCCAGGAATGCCGTCACCCTTGAAGGAGGACGGCTTGAAGCAGATGAGCATGGTTCCTTACAAGTGTTTGAGGAGCAAGAGAGATGGGTCACGCGAAAGATGGAGCTTGTGCGTCGCAAGGGCGGGAAGCGGACGGAAAGCGGAGAGGGGAAAGCGGAAGCGGGAAAGCAGGAAGCGGAAGCGGAAAGCGGGGAAAGCGGAACGAAGCGCGAAGCGGGTAAAGCGGGAAAGGTAAAGCGGAAGTGTAAGCGAAGCGGTAAACGAAGCGGGTTAAGCGGACGGTAAGCGGAACAGGTAAAGCGGAGCGGTTAAGCGGAACGGGTAGGAAGCGGTACGGAAGCGGGGGAAGCGGAGCGGGGAAAGCGGAGCGGGAAAGCGGAAGCGGGGGCGTAAAGCGAGAAGCGAACGGGAAGCGGAAGCGGGAAACGGAAGCTCAAAATCGCTTGAGCCAAAAAATGTCTCGAACCGGCTTCATCGCCCTTCACGCGTTGTCGCGAAAGTCCAGTCGCTCCCTGTTTCAATCGTCCTCAACCTATCATCCGGTACGGGTTTGAAATTATTGGAATATTATCTCCCGTAAGCTCTAACGAAAGGATGGGACCTGTTTGCGATCGTTGAGTTAAATTAAAAAGAGCCTCTGTCTACCGAGAGTAAAATATAATAAAAGTGAATTTCTGCCCAATTCACCCAGAAGTCCAAGGAAGACTTTCTTAGTCGATCGCATCGAGTCTTCGCGTGCGCCGCTCACATTAACGAAATTATGGAGGTAGTTACGAAAGCACCTGTCCCGGAAAGGAATCCGAATTCCACTAAGTAACGACAACGTGTTTACGAGCCTGGATTATATTCTCACGAATAGGGGTCTATCTTCTGCGTTGCAAAATATCCTCCTAAAAGAGATGTGTTTTGACGCTGAAGAAAGACATGTAATTTATATCATTAATTCTGGTTGCAGAATTGCGTTTTAGAATTAATTAAGAAGATGAAACAGACATTTTATTTTTAGTATTAGAATATTTCCTAAGTTAATTTTTGAAAATAACAAGAATTATAGTAGATTTGTACTTGCTGATATTTGGAAAATGAAAAAACAGAATACATATTATTACAAAAATATATTGCAACTGAGAGGATAGTTTTAATATATATTCTATCGTGCATAGCTGGCGTTTAAAATATAATAACGAAACAAAGTTGTTATTATTATATTCATATTGTTCCTGGTTAATAAATTTTAAAGATATGTAAAGCTCCTAGGTATTTGATGAATTGGAGCCAAACGGAGAGAGTGGAAAAGGCAAGGAGTGCCAGGGTCAAAAGGTTCCAAGTCCCTTCCCGCCAATGAACTTATTTTGAGGAGAAGACATTTTGAAGAAAAAAAATGTGTTGTGGCCTCAGTGATTTGAATATTCCTCGGTTTGCGTCGCCAACTGTTCCAACACGCTTATCGCAGAATACCTCCGCGCGAAGTGAAATGGTCACCTTAGTTAGATTCACCGCGGCAAACTCTGCCTGAGTGGAAGAGCTTTTATTGACTTGTGCTTTGAAAATTCTTACATAAAGACACCCACTCCTCATGGCAGCCTAACGTTAATAAATGGAGAGTCCGATGTAGATTCACGGAGGTAACATTCCATGTTATTACGCTGATGAGTGAAGTTCTCGAGAATATAATGGAAATGTATATATCAATCGAAACGTGTTCACTCAAACAGAAATGTCAAATTAAAAGTTTTTGCGGGTCGGAAAATATCTTTTACAATGACTTTCATTTCTTTGTTTAATTTATAATTTCATCGTTCGCATTTATTTATGAGACTTCCAAAGGATAAAATATTTGGCTTCAAGAATTTGTGCAGTGGAACATTTCTTCACTATGTCAAAGTTACTTAATATTGGAAACACAGACCATCTCATTATTCAGATATTTTTCAATAAATAATGGAAGTTCTTTTCACTTTGCTTATAGTTAAAAAAGCAAAGTTAAAATATATATGCGTTCATTAAATGCATTAAATATAGGTTATATTTAAAAATATAGTATATTTTTAATTTTAATTTTTTGATTTGTGAATATAGACGCTTCCCTAATGGCCTTATCTGTATTTAACATTTCCAACTTTCATAAAAACTATAAAATCACACGAACAAGTATTTATATGACACGTTAAATTGTTTTATATGATTTAATCCTTTAATTAATTAATACATTTTATTACACTGATATTTTATTATGATTTTATTATTTAAATTATCATATGTACTAATCATATTTCATTAACTATGGGTGTTATCATTCGAGAATTTTTAATTTTCTTTTTAAGAATTTTTCGAAGATTATGTTCATATTCTAGTGTTGTTAAACACTTGTTGAAGACCATGTTCTTGATCAAACTCCAAAATAAAATCAATTACAAACTCTTAAAACAAAGAGTCGTATTTAAAGTTAAAATGTACAAAGATGTCTAAAAAGTATTTCAAATAAACAGCTTTAAAATCTACTATCGAACGGCATTAATTAAGAAGAAAAAATTGACTGGAATCGGGAAATTCCTCTATCGTCTTCACGTGAGTGGAAAAAGCTACGTTTCGTGTGTGATTTTAGAATGTGGGTGATGGTGACGGGGTTTGGCGTCACCAGGTTAATGTGTGAACAGAGAATGGGCGAGAGATTCGGCTGGTGGTGGGTGACGGGTTATTGACGTGCTATCGATAGTTGTGGTCGAGATATGCATGGCGAAGGGCCAGTGGGTAACTATAGGCTATTGGAGAGTGGGTGTGGGCGGCCCAATTTGACGCCGGCTGCGTGGTGGTGTGAACGGGCGATTGGAGGGTATGGGTGGGTGGGCGTAGTGTGGCTGACTACTGCGTGCCGTTGGGCGCAGTGGCATCGGAGCTCCCGCATAGGCTGCAGCGTCATGCGGCGGCGCCACTTGGCAGAGCTATGACGTAAACAAATGAGCCCTCTCCGCACCAGCTATTACGCGGATATTGAGTCGTTACCGCACGCACCTTAGGACGGTATTAGGCCACGCGGGCCGCGGGCTGGGAGCGGAAGCGAGAGTGGGCGGAAGTGTAGAGCGATGGAAGGGGGGCTGATCGGGTCGCTTCTCCAAGGCCACCGCGCGCCGCCGTCTCACGCAGCGCGGCGCAGAAGCGTCGTCGTCCGGAACAGACCCGTTCCCACCCCCGCCCGCCACCCGTTCCCCTGCTTCCATCTCTGCGACCGTCAAAGGTGGTCAAGCCAGTCAACGAGATGCCATGACGGATGCCTGCTCCCGGGAGCTAGAGTTCGAGATTCAACATGTGGCAGGGTTTGGTCTCCGCAGCACCACTGTCCATCTTCTCTCCGCTCTCGCCTTAACTGCTACCGACACTGCATCTGACACCGATTAACACCTCTTCCCTCACCCTAGCGCTGCGCTTCCGGTTCCCGCTTGGTCCCTCTCTGCCGTCTCGTGCCCTCCGCCTCAGCCCCCTTCTTCGTTAATTCCACACTTGCACTGTCCGGGACTCGTCCCCTCTGTTGTGCCTTTAGACCTAATGTTCCGCATAGACTGTGTGTTAATGGCTTATATATGTGTTTTTAAATGTATTACGGCAAATACGCACGACCACATTATATTTAGAATCACTGTAATGTTATAATTTGTAGACCACATTGTCGCAATACAAAGACATTACACATAAATTATTAGCTGTTAGAAACTTTTGTTAAATGGGAAAATTCATACGTTTTAAATCCAATATTGTCTGTGTAGCATCATTTTAGAATATTATCTTCATTCGGATATCAAAGGAAGACTTAGAATTGTAGTGTAGGCTTACAATATAAAAATATTACTTCTATTCTTGATATGATGTTACTGAACAGACCCAATTGCTTATACTTCTGCTTACATTCTCAATATTATTTATTTGTCGTCAATTAGGTCAGACATATGAGTGATATGAGTAAATGTTATACACAAATTCTGTTGCTTGCATCAATTTATATAAAAATAATACAATGAAAGGAGCAGCCGCCGGTAAGCTCATAGATTTTGGTTATGGAATGAGGAACCAAAATTTCTTATCCCCTACCGACAACATATAATAAATGGTATTTTATATTTAACATTTATGTAGGAGTTAATGTTGGTCAATGTTCGGTTAGCCCAAATAAATTCTGTTCTGTAAACAATTAGATCAAATGTCGACGCAGTTGCTGAAATTGTTATATCTAAAAAATCATGTTTTCCACCTATTCTTTCAACAATATTACTAGTTCATTTAAATAAATAAACTTTTCGACAAAATTATATTTGATGTTGGAGGACAACTAGCAAAAGTATTTTTCACAAAGTCTATCATAAAGAGGAACTCAATTTTCTAGACTTCCTATTGCAAATTTACGCTATTTTCAGCTTACGACAAAATTTGTCCACCCTATGAGGTGACTTTTATCCGTGTTTTTAAAATTATGATTATACTTGATAGGCTAAAAAATAAACTGTACCAAAATGTACGCACACGATTGAAAGTTGTCAGCGACTCATCCAATATCGGGAAACGGTCTCTCGTTTGGACCTCATCTGCCAGAATTATCACTTTCTGTAGAATTACGTAATAATCACTTTTTAAATTTGGGTTAAAAAGATATTCATACCAAAAACCACTTCTTAAGAGTACACATTAATAAGAACCGCATACAGAAAATCCTGGTGTTCTCGATTAATATTTTATCATATTCCATGAAAAGTGATCGAACTCTCGCCATCGATCAACGATATTAACGGCAAACCCTGCTTTAGTTGTTAGTTTCAAACTTTCGAACAGCGAAGGCTAACAAGGATTTCTTGACAATTAACTTATTTTTGACAGCTTATTTTTACAAGAGTACCTATGTTAGCAGTGGTCCGTTACGGTATTTTTTGATTCCTTCTATTTTTGCCTCATGTGTTCTGTGTAAGCATAAATACCGTTCACAAAATAAACCAGTGCGGTTCGTACTCAAAGTTGGTGGTTTTCACAAAATTAGCTGTGTTTACTTAAAGTGGTCCCCCACTATTACAGGACTTCAGTTAAACACACATTTTAAAACAACACAAAAACATTCACGACTAGAACCCACAAGCTCCTATGGGTCAAGAAAAGCAAGAGCAACAACTCTTCGTGCGAAATTCACACTCTATCCTAGAGCTCCTTGCCGGTAAATGTGAAGAGCACAAACTGAGAGATGTATTACGGTTCGTATGGTGTAAAACCAATTCAACCGATAGAAGCTTTGGATTTTAAGGACCATGTTGTGTGAGTTTTATTGCCTGTAAAAATATCCCAAGCCTAACGAAAGGCATTTGAGCTAATTGAAATCGCGTGTTTCGTCGCCTGGAAGTGATTTCTTCTTTCTTCAGATGTATGGACTAGTGAAATTGCTGTTCAGATGGAAGTGGGCTTCACGCTTGTGAGTCTCACCACCATAAAAAAGATTGAATTCATTGAATTAAATTGATTAATTTAAACATTGCACTAAGTTTTGCAATTACGCTGCTTGATACCCCGCATTACTCCCAAAAATTCAGAAACAAACGCCATTTTTCTCGTCCACCTATTTGCTTGTGTTTGAGTGAGCTCTTGGGTATGACTTGCGTTCCGGCCAACCTTCAACCACAGTACTCGCGTGACCGCGGCGCCACCCGCGCGCCGGGCAAACCGTTCTTTCCTTCGTCTGTTCTCGTCGATTTCAATCTCGAATGAACTCTCAATTAGGTCCGGAGAAGGCGCCTTCCGCCCGCTGTCAAATCACCGCAGTGCGTGCCAGCGCCGCGACGCGACTCCGCAGCCCACGCGCTTCGCACTCGGGGGGGGGCGTACATTTCCACTGGTATGGTTCTAAAATTTTGTATTGAATGTGGTGCACTTTCTCTATATGTATGTTGTCTCTTATGTGTTGCATGACTGTAGTTGTGTTGTGTACGTGATTGTAGTGTGTGTGGGCGTGATGAGTTGTGTGCTGGTTAGTTGTGTTTGCGTGATTGTATTGTGGTGCTGAGTGTAGTTTGTGTGGTGAGGTAGTGTCGTGCTGTTTCATCGTTATGTGCTGTCTCCAAAGTATTCTGTGTGTGTGCTCTGCATCTATTTTATATTGTTGTGTCGACTAAGAATTTGATAACATGGTTTCTCGTGTACTTCATTGGGCAGTGTTTAGCTGTGTGATACCTAGTGAGTACTGTATATGTGTATTTATGTGTGGTATATGTTAATGAATGTATGTGTGTATTATATATGTAATTGTCTGTATTGCATGCATGCATGTGTAAATGCCTTATGTATTAATATGTGTGTCTACCTGTCTTCCTCTCCTGCTAAACTGTCGCTGAGGGAACTCAGAACAAAATAGACCCGAGATTTTCACATGTCTTAAATTTTCTTCCTCTTTTTTTTCTG
>BOPP01000023.1:898820-923584 GCA_017312745.1 Gryllus bimaculatus | reverse complement strand
CCACTGCCACCCACGACAGCCCGAGCGCCCGCGCGCAACGACCCATGCTGAAGATGCCGACGAGCTAGAGTATCAATTAATGCTTCATTTATTCGAGTATATTGGGAATTTGAGGGAAATGCACGAGACACGTACAGAATAGAAATCTTCTCCACTTTTCTTATTATTATTTTACCAGTATTATATTATTTGAATGTTATTATATTACCTTATATATAATTAACTACTGGGTTATACCCAATAGCCGTTTAAATACATTTATTTTGATCTATAAGTTCATTTAATATATCATTCTCTCAAAAATAGCCGTCAGCTTCTTTTAAAGCACCGGATAGCACAAGGCCTAGGGGTGGGGCTAGATAAAATGTTAGGGAAGTCTAGCAATTTTAGATCGCCCCTTACCATTAATGTTTTTAAAAAACTTGATTTTAAAAAGATTATTCTTGATTAGTGTATTCCTTTGCATGTGATGTGATCAATACGCTGTAATTGTTTTGAATGAATTGAATAAAAAAAGAAACGCAATGTTGATTGCAACAGTTCTAAAATTTATTTTAGCTTTTATTATACATACGTATACATTGAGGCAGTATTCAGTAATATTTTGACCTCTGAATTTAGTTTCAAACTATCGTATCATTAAATCGTTATAATTCGTTCTTAAGAAAAGATTATATTGTTGGTAGTTTATAAGATACCACAATTTACTATTTCTGGATTGGTTCATTGTAAAATACTGGTATTTAAGACAAACTATATGCGGAACCGTTTGTAAAAGTAGCTTTCTTCGTTTTAATAATACTTCTTGAAACTGCTTTAGTACTGCTTTAATACTTCCACTTGCAACGATGATGAACGATGATCCCTAAATAAACGTAAAAAAAATACGACGCAATGTGAAAATAACTCGAGCTCATTTTCTTCAACAAGATTTGTTACAACTGTACTTAACCGAATTTGAAACGTTCAGGATCTTCCTGACTGAAACAAAAAAAAAATTTTTTTGGCTCCCAGCTTCACAAAAATATTTATTTCATAACTTCTTAGACCACAGTCATTAACCTCGGTCGACCATCTAACTGGTCCTGAATATGTTCATTATTTTCAGATACACTTATTTTGTCATCAAATTTTCAAACAATTGCAGTCTCGATGCACCATGAAATAACGCGGAGAACACTACGCACTCGCAGCGGTACCATTACAATGACATGCGCCACAAATAAGATATCATACGTGTAGTATTCAACTATAATGAAGCGTTGCATTGCTGTAGTACTCTATGAAACACACTCCGTAAATATTTTGTAAGTGAAACCTTGAATAAATGCATTTTACAAACGTTTAAACTCGAACTTCGACTGGCCATTCTGCAGCAAAATGTCACGAGAGGCTGAAATAAATCGTAAACGCAGTTCACGCCGATGTGTTGTCTGAAACGTTGTACGCATTTTCCAATGCACGACTGCACGTAAACGGGAGGTGTCTATTAAGCCGTTCATGACTTAAGTCCTCTATAATTTTATTTATTTTTTTCAAAAGTACTATTTTCAAAAGAATTAACTTTAATCGTTTTAGCTGTCACTCCTGCATTTTACCATTTTCTTGGAAGGCTGCTAAAATATGCGATGTACGTTTATTACCACCTAATTTCTGTATCCACGGCCACTTAGAATGTTACGTGATGTTTTACACTATTCACGTAATTAGAAGATCATCCATAAATCACCTTAAGCATTCACCTAAAGGTGACTTTTCCACGAGTTCTTGGGGTTCGTTATTTCACAATTACACGTATGTTCTCTCCGTAATCTTAGAACAGGCGTAAATGAATTGCAACAATAACTACAATAAAAACTGAAGATATCTGAAAAGAAATCACTTTTTGGCCATAATGAGTCTAAGAAAAAATGTCAATATCGCAGTTTTGAGAAATTTTACTTAAAGAATTCTATCTGTAAATGCAATAATAGCTTGTTTCAACAGGTTTTACTTTATCTTATACCGTGAAACCGAAATTAATTCGTTGCGGTGCGTGAGAAATTTCTCTGCAGCTGCAGATGATGATCTTATTGAAAATGATTAGCGAATATAACAATGAATTTATTTGATATAGTGTGTTACATAAGTAGAATTCAGAATTCAGTGCATGTGGTGAATTCAGTGGTGCATTATACTTATTCTGAAACCGAACACTGATTTAATAAAAGACAATGTAATTACCTGAAATTTCAGGTTATTTCTAATTATTAACAAAATAGTTATTTGATTTCCTTTATATTACATAACTAATTTTCTCCAATATCGTGCATTTTTTTTATCTTACATTGGTTTATACCTTTTACAAGTCTGAAAGAACTTCGACACGCAACGAAAATTAGCTATTGAAAATAGATTATTTTTCCTTCAGGAAGAAAACGTGAAGATAAGACAAGCTTATTCTTCAATCAACAGGCAATGGAAACAGCTGCTGAATGGCTAGGAATTCTTCGAAAAAATTAATATATTGCAGCGATGTGATGTATTTAAGGTACCTTCAAGATCGATCACTTATCTGTCTCATACAAGCTGTCAAATTATAACGAGTATAGATATTTTTGTCCACCTCATCATCTCCCTTTCGCCGTCAAATTTCAAGTGTTCGTTTGCACAGAACAGCCATAATATAAATACTAATTCTGACGTATTTTCACGGGTTATAATACTATAAAGTTGTATGGAAGTTTATTGTAATGGCGGCAATGGCAGAATTAAGTGTCCTGTGGCAAAAGCTTGTACATTCACGGGCTTTATCGCTTATTTATGAGAAACCCTACATTATAAATCTTAGCTTGAAGAAAACAGCTCTAGCAATAGAGCGTCCATGTACCAAGGTTCGTATATGTCACTGAGTTAAATATCTTCCTTGCGACAACATTACATGAGACACTGAATCACAATGTAAACGACGGCTAAGCAATAAAGTCTCCATTCATTATTCTCTCAGTACGTTGCGCTATGGAGCCATTTGAGACACAAGGACCCTTCGGAGTTTTATAGCAAAGTAAACCGGAATACGATCGATTGCTGCATTAGAGCAGCTTATGTTTGAGGCAACATGGTTATAATGGTGATGACAATGATAATAGGAATAGGAAGACGTCATTTCGACATTTGGAACAAAGATCTTTCAGTCATTATTAAGAACTCTGTTTTAACCGCATGGCATCTTCAAGGACGCCTAGAAGGGGAGGTGCTGGGATAATTTACCCCAGGTCCCGACTTAAAAAAAAGCAAACATACTGCATTCATTATTTACATACGTCTTCAAGCACCCGCTTAAGACACAAACGTTCTAAAACAGCCTCGTACCAAGCACATTTACCTGAGTCCAAAATCGATTGGATCGTAATCTGTGAATCTTACTATGCGATGCTGAATATTGTATTATTTTATTTTGTGTTAAAGATATCCCAAGTGTATTTCCATACAAATCACGATTTTGAACTCATTCAACGATTGATCTGAAAATTCATTCTGTAATTTTGACAATTGGATATCAATATTTTATATTGAAGAATTTCGTTAAAAGTTGGCAGACTCTATATTATGAGTTACTTTTGTAAGTAACTTCAGAAGATCAGAATGTCTCTACCAAATAGGGAAAATTAAAAGTGCACGAGTGCATTTTACATGAACTTTGGTAGATAAATTAAGAACACAGTTAATTAACATAGGTTAAATAAAAGTTTGTAAAATTAATGCCAAACAAATTGAATTATGTATTACAAAGAAGTAACAATTTGAACGTTTAAAGGTAACTTCAAAAGGTAATTCCGTTACACGTTTTTAATTATTTTTGTTTCTAATTTTTAAATGTATTTGTTTCTGCATTATTTTTTGAAACATTGGAAACAATAACATACAATTTATTGAAGCACTAATTTAATATCATGTCATCAGCACGATAGCCAGTAAAAACAAAAACAATATCACGATTGCCAGCTTGGCAACTAGCTATTAATGGCAACTCCAACTGTCACTCCGACAAGCCACCCGCACCACCCAACGCGCTGTGGTTGCGCGAGTCTCCGCGAGGAGCGCGTGCGTCGCTCGTCGGAGCCATCTCCATCTCCTGCGCGATAGGTCAGATCCGCGATTAGGCCCCGGCGCCGCCCGCCTAACAAATTGCGAGCGTCTCATTTGAATTTATATCGGCGCAGGGGGTAATTTATGTGTTACCGCCGTCGCCGCATAATGGCGAAGCGTCGGCTAATTGTCAGGCGGCCGCGGCGATGGCGGTGACGGCACGGGATGGTGCCTCCGGAGGCGTTTTGGGAAGCCAAATGTTGAAATAACAAAGCATGTCCGCTCTGGACGCCATTTTTGACTTATTTTTTTATGTGCGTGTGTTTAAAGGGGGGTCAAAAACTTGTATTTCAATTCAATGATGCCTTATTGTTCGTGGTGAGACTCAGGTCTGCAGGCATCCTCTTCCGACTGACCACACAAATTTTGCTACGCTCCTTTCACCATCTGGCGGAGAAAGAAGGTATCACTCGGGAGACGAGCAGGAGATTTGATTTTAGCTCGGAGGCTTCAGTTAGGCTTGAGGATCTTCTACACGCAGCAAATCTACAACATGGGCCAGCCAGTTCACTTCCTTCCCTCCGAAGGAAGGCGCGTGAAAGATTGTTTTGACCTTAAAAATTCACTGCTTTGATCGACGCTGTGAATTTCGATTATGCGTTCGTTCCCTCAGTCGTAGGTGTTTTGTAAGTGTAGACTTATCGACGAGTGATGTACAGCTACCGGAAAATGTCATCGTTGATGGAAGAGCTAAAATGGGGGAAAGAATTGTAATATCAGTAGTATCGTGCCGCGTAAATATCACTACTTTCGTTACCTTAATTGCATTTGAAGTTGGTCACTGACAAGTAGTTGATATTGTTAGTGACAGTTTTCTGTGAACTATCCCGCTGAAATGAAATATTGGTTGGTACCACCGTAATTGACGCGGGGGTACGTGTTGTTGCCTTAGTTGTATGATGGAGAAATGCCCCAAAATAGTCGTGAATGTTCAGTATGTCTGAGTAGCCGCGAATCACTCGTGTCACACATCCGGTATATAATGAGATATGTTACAATAACAAAGCAGCTGAAGGCGTCATGTCAGGCTGTGCTAATGTTGGGCGCTCCATTAGGTTTAATTTCGGTCATCGCAAGTGCTGTTATGTTTGGCGAATGTACATGTCCAGACAGCTACCAGAGGAACGTTGCTGAAAGAGCAGACGTAACGGAAAGGATATATAATATTAGCGGTATCGTGCGACGAGGTTCTTAGAATTATTATTTTCGTTCGTTCAAACCTCATGAGTGACCGTTTTACGGTTAACTACGAAACTGAACGCAAAATATTGTTGAAAACATCAATATAAACCCACTAATCGTTTTAATAAAACCTGCTCATCTGCTTTTCGGTTATTAGAGTTTCTAATAAACTGCGAATAGAAATCAGTAATTCAAAATAGATAGGACTAGTGGTGAAAATTCTGCTAGAATGGTACCATACAAAGTAGTTCTCCAAAAACTGATGCGTAAGTAATTAAAAAACTCTCCTATAACACTACAATACATTAAATAATAAAATAGTCTTCACGAATGCTGCAATAACATAAAACAAATATATATAATACAATTCTTTACATACCAGTAATAAGAAAGTAGTTGTTCCCTAATGCAACACGGGAATGCTAAATATTTAGTGGCGGATGGCCTTTTATTTGTAGTCTGCTTGTCGCATGACGTCAGCTGCGTTTTAAGTAGTGACGCATTGAGTAAGAGAATTCAGTCGATATGCGCAATACAAAAATTGCCAGCAATTAAATACTTGCATGTTTCAGTCAAAATTGAAAATGTTTCATTGGGTTTATATTTTTCTCATATTCTGACAATTTCGGCGTGGAGCAGAAATTAATATTCTAGGTGTAATGGCCATTAGAATTAAATTTATTGGTATGAAATTTAATTAATGAGGAGCTCGGTTATATGAATCAATTTAACCATTAGATTTCATGATCGTGCTCATGGATAATTTGAAAACGGATGTTCTTTTCATTATTTACTGTAATAGATAATAAAAGAAAACAAAAGGGGAAAATTTTGCGAAAAAATGAATACAAAGATATCGCACAGCACACACACATGACCTAAACATCAGGTCGAGTTTCAAAATATTGGTGCAACTAAAACTAGCAAGAAACTGGTACGCGTAATGCAGTCATGATGATGAACAAAGTACTGATATAATTTTCATTGCATTTGTAGTGGCATTTGTAGCATGAGAAGTCAATAAACGACGTTAGGGAAGAGGAATAATTAATATTACAAAATATAAACTCATTCCCAGTAATTATAACTCAATTGGTATTAAATTTAATCGAAAAGTATTTGTTGTATATTGCCCACTCTGCTTTCAATGTTAATTGCTTTAATAGCTGTCCCTACGCAATTTGGGGTACGAAACAGACAAACCACCTAAGTGTAGAACCTACACTGTGAACCAGTAATTTACGCCTTAGCTGCTCCAAATCAACCTGAGCGTGTTCGTCTCTCCCATCAGATCTACATATCTCCAGAGATCTACTGGTGAACTAAATTTAAAGGAAGACGTCACACATTACGTTTTATTTTACGCCATCGCAGACTTTTATGTCCGGAGCTCCACTGCAACCAATTTCGTTGTTGGGACCGCTGAGTCGCTGAGATAATAAATTATTCAATTCTAGTGCAGCCACCTAGGAACCGGCGTTAGTCCTGTATCGTGTACGTTAAACAATTTTTCCTTTATATGCTAACGCTGAAAGCTCTTTGAAAAGGCAAATACAAGAGTAAATACTTCCCTTCCATGTAATATTCATTCACTCACATTTCTAATCGCATTTTTGATCTCGCCAATTATTGAAATTGAAAAGCTAATTGTTTTTGATTTTCATAATTAGAATCAATAATAGAAGTAAAGTAAGTTGAGACAAATGGGACTTATAATATTCGTATTATTTGTAGATGGTTCAATGTTACTCATAAAAGTGAGGTGAATGTTTATTCATTCATAAGAGTAAATCATTGTTTCACGTGGATTGCCCGCACACTTTGTTTCTATTTCTAGATAAATATTTACCCAATCGCAATAATGCAAAGTGTTCTGATCATCCTCCAGTAACGCTACTCTACGAAATCAAGCTAGGAACGCTTGAAATTAAATCTACCGAGTGAACAAAAACATTTCCCTCTGTCGCTACATTTTTAAACTGTTTTGTCGAGCGCGACCTCAAGGGAAAGGCAGGTCAGAGGCGAAACCCATTGTGCTCACACATCGTACATGCGCGCGCGCCACACACACCAACACACACACACACCCACACACACAAAAATAAGAAAATAATGTACACACGGGAAACACCTCGGAAACACCTATCCCACTCTCTAATTGTTTTCCATTCGTAAATTCGCACGTCCACCCGCTCCCTTCCCCTTCCACCCCTCTCGAATATGCATCACTTTTCCCTTCCCTTCCTTCTCACCCTTGCTCCACTCTCCCACATCTCCGTGATCTGCCCGTCCACATGCTCCCCACCAATCCTCACCACGAGCCGCCCTCTCTCCACTCTCTCCTTCTCGCTCCCACTTCCATCCCACCCTCACATTCCCTCAATCAGCCACCCCTATCGCACTCCCACTCTCCCTCCCCGCCCATGCTGCGGTGGCTGCTCGAGAGGCGTCTCCTCGGAGCGCGAGGCGCGAGAAGCTCGTCGAGAGGGATCGATGGACCGGCGCGCGCGCGCGGCGCGGCGAGCGAGGCCCGCCCGTTCGAGCCCGGCGGGCGCCCCGCGCCGCGCCCGCCGTCCGCTCCAGCTGTCAAAACACGCCCGGACTGCGGCCGTGTCACTCGCACCAGGCAGGGGCACCCCGCCCGGCCCGGCCGCGCCCCGACAAGCCACTCCCTTCTCGTTCCGCGACCGCACCTCATTGCCCTGCTTCCCTCAACCCCCTTCTTTAGGCCACCTTTCTCTGCCCATCCCCTGCCCCTTTTCCTTGCCCCTCAACCTTGCCCCTTTCCTGCCCCCTGCCCTGGTCCCTCCCATGTCCCTTTCCTGTCCCTGTCGCTTTCCTGTCTTCCCCTGTCCTTTCTCCCATGCCCCTTTCCTGCCTCTGCCCCTTTCCTGTCCTCCTCCTGTCCCCTTTCCCCCCTGTCCCTTTCCTGTCCCTTCCCCTGCCCTTTCCTGTCCACTCCTGCTCCCTTTTCCTGCCTCCACGCATCCCTTTCCTGTCCCTCCCCGGTCTTTCCTTCCTCCGTCCTTCGTCTCCGATCCCTTTCCTGTCCCTCCCCCTGCCCGTTCCTCTGCCCGCCACTGTCCTTGTCCTTCCTTTCCGCACTGCACCGCTCCATATTCCTAATCCTCCCTCGTCTCTTCCCCCTATTGTCATTGCTTTTGCCTGGCGGTCATCCTGCAGAGACTTCTTCCTCTTCTCTCCCCTCCCTGCCCCCCCTCCTGCCAAACTCTTCGTTCACGCTCTTCTTCCTCCTATTTTCTTCTCCAATTTTGTGTTTCCTACCGTCTGTTTTACCCACACTCATTGCATGTCGAAACCCATTCCGTCCCCTCCTTCAATCTCGCCTCTTTTTTTAGCACTTGTCCTCTGCTGTTTTCTACTCGTAATCTTTCAGTCATTTCTCTCTTCACTTCTGACCCTCTTCTCTCCCTCCCTGTCCCGCTTCCCTCTCATCATCTTGCTTCCACTGCTCCAACTCTTTGGTTCCGACTTTCTTTACAGCACCCTTCTCCTCACTTATTCCATTAACCACTTTCTTGATCATGGCATCTTCGTTCATCTCCTCTGCTCTTCTGTAGTCTCTCTCATTCCTTCTCGCCAGGACAGATCCTCATCTGTCATTAGAAAACAGGACAAAATAACTTTCAAATCATTAGTGATTCGTAACTTTTTTAACTGAAAGACGTTCAAATATATTTTTAAATCTGTCTGAAGGTTGAATACAATTGACAAGTCAACTTTTAGATAAATCTGTACTTTAATTATAAAATATTTCAATTCTAGTAAATAATTAAAAAAATTCGTATGTTACTATTTCCATTGATAATATTTTTAGTGTATATGATCACGGAATCAATTTGTAATATTTGGATAATAATCACACAAAATTGCACTATAAATGCGCTAAGATTAACTTGCATCATGTTAAACGTTTAATGCGAATGTTGAGGCGTGCAAATATAATTACAGACCCGATTTCGCTTAGTAAATTACGCGAGTATTATGTAAATTTGCTTCACGATGGGCTAAACATTCTCCTTGTACTTACATTTTACAGCATTTGTTATTTGACTCAAACTGTATAATCAACAACATAAGCGGTGATGAACAGTAAATCACTGTTTATCACACATCGAAAATGCGACCCAAACAGTGATTATTCTGTAATTCGCGCTCGTCAAACGATTTTGATTTCAGATTATTCACGGTTTATACCTCCTTTTTTCTATAACCAATTTTTGTGCATCGAATTTTTAAATATCGCCTAAAATTAAGCAGATTAATAATTTTATTAGTAGCACAATATTGTGTACAAATTTCTCTAAATCGTGAATAACTCGAGCTCTCTTAAGTAAGTATTATAGAATATGAATACCCAAATTTTGCGAAGCTGTAACATTAATAATCATAAACTTCTTAAACGTTTAAAGAAATTGAATGTTTCCCGTTCACGGGCTGGCGAGCTCAATACATACATAATACATACATTACTACATTACTTACATACTGTATACTTACATACTTACAACTTACATACTTACATACGTGCATAACGTCTTACGTGCTTGCATACGTGCATACGTGCATACGTGCATACGTGCATACGTGCATACGTGCATACGTGCTACGCATAGTCATACTATGGCATACGTGCATACGGTGCATACGTGATACTGCATACGTGCATTACGTGCATTACGTGCATACGTGCTTACGTGCATTACGTGCATAACGTTGCTACGGCTGCATACGTGCATACGGCATACGTGCATACGGCATACGTGCATCGCACAAGTGCATACGTTCGCATACCCTATTTACAGTTAGTAAGTTCCTGCACACAGGATAATGTTATCATATGCTTATCTCGGATGTTGTATTCTTTTTATCAAAATATTTCTTAATCAACTTTCGTTTCTAAGTAGAAATAAAACTTCACCGCTTGGATCAGTCCACTAGTCAGTGCTAAAAGTATATTAATCTACTTATTAAAAACTAATTTACTCTTCTTTCATCTTTAATTCTGATTTGCCATTCTATTCTAGTAGTGAGCGCAAGTTCATGCATCCCACGAAAACATAGTTTGAATAGCACAATACTGGGTCGGGAGGGTGTCAATGTGAACCTGTGCAATTCCATTTTGCTTCCACATGAATGTAAATCACGCACATGTAAAGGAGAAAGTCAATTTACACGCCTTCCCTAACGTCTCCTTCAGTGCCTGATCCAATTCACACTAGCGTCACATGAGTACCTGTATGACATCTTGCCGTTGCGACTCCGGTCGTGCTCGCTAGCGAGACATTACTCCGGCGCAAGCCCGGGTCTCTCGTTTAACTGACACATAGCAGACCCCTCGGCAATTAAAAACTGACCAAAAAACCCGTTAACTTCTAGTTAGCTTAAATGTAACGTACGTTTGCGGTTTAGAACGAGAACTAAATATACTCCTATTTTTAAAATTATGGTAAAGAAGTTTTATTGATAATGAAGTTCAGTTTCACAAATTATAGGTATTGAAGATTCTATAATATTTACTTACGAAGAACCTCGGTTTCGTCATCACATACAGAATAAAAATTACACAATATTTTGTACTAAGTAAAAATTAGTACTGCTGCTTAATTTTAGGCGGTATTTTAAAATCATGCAAAAAATGGTTATACAAAACAGGAGTAATAAACCATGAATAATAGATTAATCCTGAAAATAATACTATTTTAGTGTAGATTATAGCTTTTTTTGTTATAATTAAAGTTTGACGAGAAAGGACAAACACACGCAGTAAGACCCCTCTAATTATCAAAAAGTTAAGGATTGTGTAAAAACTTCCTCTTAAAGATTCAGAGAAAGTAATATACTATAATATCCATTATGTTGTCTATTATTTTATTCATTATGGATTGTATTATTATTATTATTATATTATTATTTTATTATTACATATTTGTGGTGTGTTACTTATATGACAACCATTGTGTTCCCAAGATTCGGCTAGAAATAAATTAGTCGCTGCTTACCCCTATTGTCCATACTTAGACAAGAATTACTAGCAGGCTCAACAATGCCCTTTCTTATATGTCATATTCTTTTACTGTGAAAATTTAATTCAGATGCAGTTTTTAGTTGATTTTTGGGATTGGGTTTTATTAGTAGACTCTTATACGGCAAATAAGCAAGCTTATGATTGTTTGTTATTTCTCTCCTTTTCCTCTAGAGGTATACTCGAGTGCCTTTTAATATCCTTATAAAGAGTGAAAGCTTTGTACCCACTCTTTAGTCGCCTGATGCCAGGAATCCAGTGATGTCTTTTAATCGCGTCTGAGACTCTTCATTGAACAGAGGCTTTACATTGAACGTATTTGATGAAGAGTTAATTTCGAGTAGTTCCGAAGCAAAGATTATCCTGCTATCGACCCCTCTCCGCTGTGTAGTCCAATGGGAGTCTAACTGTAGCCAATGGATAGGTAAGTTAAAACGTTTCCTTGTAGATTCAGTTACATTTTGGGGTACGCGTTAACAAGCAAAAATTACTTCGGTTAACTGTATTTCTGCAAATGTGAAGTAGGCTGTTAGTTAAATATTTGTTAGTTTCCTTAGTCATTTTTTCACTATTTATTTTTACCTTGATACCTTAGTTAAATATACGAAGTGCAGAAAAAGGAAAAACAAAAACACTCATTATTCAACATTGAACCACAAATATTGCTAATAGAATAAAGAGAACTTCAAAGAATCGGGGAAAAATTCAACATTCGTGATCTTTTCAAGTTGACATTTTAAGGACTGCATCTACAAATTTATAATTTTTCTCTTTGTAACAGTATGGGCTTAGCCGACCCACCACCCGCTCTAGTACCTCAACACTGACCGGGATGGTCAGGATGTTCCGTCCCCGCCATCAGGTACACTGCCCGATTTCTCACACAACATACTGCCCTCGCCCACCCACCACACTGCCCGTCCGCACCACCCCCCACACTGCACCTCCGGCCCATCCACACACTGGCGTCCGCCCACACCACTCTGACCGGTGCCCGCCTCCTCTCGCCGACCACAACTAATCAGTCCTCGCGCCGAGCGTGGCACTTGTCACTCCCGCAACTCCACCAGCTCTCTCCGTCCAGCCACCACACTTTTTGTGCGCCATCATTTCACCCCCAGATTCTGTCATCCACACAAATAGTCGTCTATCTGACCTCATCCGCTTGGCCGACCACCCGTCGATGGCCTCCGCTCCCGCGCGCGGGAGCCCTCGACGAGCTCCGCGTGGTCCGGAGCGCCGAAGCATGAGCGGAACATGACTTAGAGTTACCACTCCGACGGATGGGCGCGCCCGCCGCCGACCTCGCGACGCGACTAGGCGGGCGGCCGCGGAATCTAGGATGTGGGACGGCATGGAGAGCAGAGGGTGGCAGTCCCAGTCGAGAAAGATGGAGACGCAACGGAGGAAGTCAATGTTTATGTGAAAATTGCTTATGAGAAAGTGTGAGGAGAAATTTTTTCTACAAAAAATTGGAAAGCGATAAGTAAAATAATGGAACAACGATTAACTAGGAGATTATTTTGGATAGATTGTTTTATTAATTAAAATGAACGGCGAGAAATTCTTTGTCGTGTAATTTTTATATTTTTCGTACATTATCGATTGTTATATTTTTCAAATATATATTTTATACATAACATGGGCTATATCATACAATAATTTTTAGCTCACTTCATTCAATATTTAGATTAGAAGAAAAACTTGCTTTAAATTCCTTATAAATTCACTTCATTTGTATTATCAATTACTTGCAGTACGTCAGTAGTGTGTTGAAGAGAAGAGACTCGTGAGAACTGACGCACGACGGACGTCCCAGGGCATCGAATGGAAGAGACCTCTGTGGAAAACGCCGTGCAGCTAGGATGTCTTTGAAGCGCATTCTCATCAAACCTCTGCAGCGACTGCCCAGCGCGCCCAAGGCGCTGCTTCGCCGGCCTCTCCCCACTCCCCCACCCTTACCCCTCCCGCCCGCCGCTCTCTCTTACTCGGGTAGCGACTGACAGCGCTTCCAAGGCGCTGCACCACGGGGCTTTTTTTCCCCCCCCCCCGCCGGCCACGCCCGCCCGCCCGCCGCCCGCCCGCCCGCCCGCCCGCCGCCGCCCGCCCGCCGCCCTGCCCGCCAGCGCCGCAAATAACCCTGCAGAATGCTCGCTACATCTCTCAGCCTCCTCGCCGCGAACCCTCGGCCAAATGGCCCACCATAACTTGACCCGCCCACTTCCGATCACCTTGTCACATTTCCGCCCGCCACCATGCCCCCGCCCGCCCGCCACATTGCCCGATCTCACACGCTCCCAGTCCTCCGTTCACACCTCTGGGTCTAACCGCACGCCCGACTGACCTCCGTCTACCTGCAACGCTGACCGTTCACTTGCCACACTGTCCTTCGCTGCCACACTCGTGCCATCACTCGTATCGATCGTCAAATACCGTTTCATCGCTCACCGACGTCCACAAGTCCCTCGTGAACCTACTCCAAATCATCCGTTTTCAATCATCACCCCTATACCTACCTAACAATTCTTCCTCGCTCTATAACTATTCATTTCTCTTTAATCTTTCTTTATATATTCTATCCCCTTCCAGTAGCCTTTACGTTGTCAGCCTGCTCTATCTTACCATCTACCTATCTTACAGTACATCATCTATCTTAACACACTTCTATATTTTACTATGATCCATCTCAGCTATCCATCTGTTCAAACAACGCTACCAAGCTACTACAGATTTTGCACTGTGTACCTCCATTACCGTATTCACCCTCATCGATTCGTCACGAGGCCGGCAATTGGAAAATCGAAGTAGAGCTTGGACAAAGTTTTGGTCCATTTCACGCTTAAATTTTGCATTTATTTATTAGTCTCGTTCCTTTGCCCTCGCCTCCAACCAATTCATCCTCAACTCAGCCATTCCATTCCCCTTCTTCTCAACATTCTCTCTTCTCCCATCACTCTCTTCTATTCACCTGATTCGGAACTCCCTTTCCACCGTCCCACTTTACCTCCTCCCTATTAGGTCGTCCCTGCTTACCCGTGTCCAGCCCCTCTCCTCCTTCCATCCTCTCCCCTAGCTCCTCACCCCATCTCTCATTTGCGAATCGCACTACGCGGTTGCCGCGCTCGAAAACTACCTCGCGCTCTTATACATCTTACCTATCTACCATCTAGTAAATAATCTTACCTACCTCCCTTATCTCACTGGGATATCATTCTATTCCCATATAATTATATCTACAACACTCACTCGTATAATATATCGAGTTATTTATTATATAAATTATAACTATTAAAACTTAACCGATAAAAATACTACTACATATTTAAAAATATATACTACAAATTATCATGTTGAATTCCTGTCATATCTTATGTGGCTATCTTTCTCTACGTCTTCTTCAAGCGATGTTTTGATGAGAAATCCAAGGAACACTGAGAGTAAGGTCTTCTGAACTCTCATACTCATAAGTGCTTCTGAGGAGGATATCCTTGGTTTCGAATCTCGGACGATCCGATTTTTTCGATATTACAACATGTGAGCCGAGTGCAGCCGCTGACGGAAGGAATTTAACGGCCGCTCGATGTTAAGTTCTGTGGTTATTCTTCAATCCGCTAACAATTCGAACAATATCCTATACAACTGCCACGTACCGCGCAAGCCTTTCGTTCGCTTCCCTTCGTATCGTCACCACCTTACTTCCACACATTTACACTTTACGTCCCAGTACACTAGCCACATTGAGGGAGACTTAACTCGGTCATAGCTGCGCGGTGCTCCACTTGTGGGAAGACTTGGATGAGGAAAACTCCTACTGCAAGTTTTAGGTCGCACTGAAACGGCACCAATCCTCCCAGTTGGGCAGAACGCCCCATATGATAACTTGCATGTATACCACGGGCTAGTGATATGGAGTTGGACGCCCCCAGAATAAACAGTATAATCTATTCATTATAATATCTTTCTTTCTGTAAGTACTATCCATATTTACACATCACCATTCTTCCTTATATCAATATTTTGGCTCTATCACCATTGACTTTCGATCATCGTTTTATTTTCGCTTCCAACACCCCTCTCTCGCTCCCCTCTCTCTCCCCCACTTCCACCCCCTCCTTTCTCTCCACCTATACACCCTCAAACCTATTCCCAGTCTCCACCCTCCCTTGAGCCAGTTTCTCCTTTCGCCCCACCACATTCCCCCCTTCCCGTCCTACATCCCCTCCTTCCGTGCCGGCATCGCCGTTCGCACTCGCCCGCCGCGCTGCGAAAAATCCGGAGCAACCTTAATGAAATTCCGGGTTCGCAATGCACACTGGTTTACATGCTGCGGGCGGCAACGTTTTATTAAACCCGGATTAAGGCGCGCGGAGTCGGTGCTTTAGCTCTTCTTCCTCTCGTCCCGTCCGCTGAGAGACGCCGCGCGAATTTTTGCCTCCTCGTGAATTCGCCGCTGAAACTGTGACATTTGTGCGGGGCGTACTCGACGATGGAATTTTATCGGAGGAAAATTGTCTGAACGCCCCCAATCACAAAAGCGTAGATGAAAAACGAAAGAAATCGGATTGAATCGTAGATGCGCAATGCTATAAGTAGCAGCGTGTTGAATTTCGCGATACAGTCGGAACCATGCATACTATAATTTTCTAAATGAAAAATATGTTTAGTGGAAAAATATTATTATTTTATTAAATTATTATTATTATTATTATTATTATTATTATTATTTATTAACACTTGTTCGTAGAGTTATCTATGAGGTCGTTCATTTATCTATCACTAATACAATTCTTGTGATTAATGAAATCTTATATAAGAGCACAGGTATTTACAGTACTCTGGTAGGGCAAACACTTGAGCGGTAAACTTTCAAGCGAACTTAACTAAACACAGACCAAATCTCAATAGAACTGTAAGGCCGTAGGGTTCAAGCATAGAACTTCATGTAAATGAAAGATGAAATAAGTTCGAAAAAAGATTTTGGAAAAAATGAAAACAGGAGGAAAAACTAATGCAGAAATAACACTTTTATTGCAATAGTAGTTTGAAAATATTTTTATTCAATACAGAAGGTCGAAACATATTTTTATTGATATTCTTCTCATCTTTGTAAGAGTTCTATTGTTGATATTTTTCTTACGCAATTTATGCATATTGATATTTTAGATATTCACTATTTCAGATTAATTTAAGCAATAATTGTCTCGTGCTCCAAAAATCATAAAATGTTCCCTACTGCTACATCTGTATTTTCTCTTCTCGAAATTTACCAGCATCTCTATTGAAATTTTGAATCGAAGCCGCATGACAGACTCCAAAAAGGCCATTGGCAATTCCATTCGGTGACAAGTTGCCGCAGAGAAAAAATACAACTGCTTCACGCGCGATTTCGCGTTCTTTTGCTTCATCACGCACTCGGATATCCCGCTCTATTTCAAGAGGTGGAATCCAAAGAGCGCGACCAAAAAAAACAACAACGAGCCGAGAGGGCGGACAAAAGCGGGCGCGCGGGCCGACAGACGGATGATTCCTTAGGATCGCTGCCCGGCCGAGGCAGAACTTGTCGTAATGCTCTTGCACGACGCTATTATCGTGGCGGAGGATTTTACGGATATTCGATTTCGTTAGCGTTTCTCATTTTCTTCCCTCGTGCGCTCGCGCCTAACCTGTTTGCTAATTCCTTAAACGCCTCGGGCGTTCTTCCTTCCCTTCTTCCTCTTTTGTCGCCCCCCGCTTTTCCTTCTTTCCGCTCCCCTGCCCCCTCCCACTTCGCCCGTATTCGCGAGCCGCCCCCCCAAAAAAAAAGGGGGGCCGAAAAAAAACCCCGGCCGCGCCAACGCGACGACGAGGGAAAATCCCTGCCCAAGGCCCCGCGTGCTGTTCTTTTGAGACAAATATCGTTTACATCAGCAGAACAAAGAGAGATAGACTTGGCTCTATCTGCACACGCCGGCCGCCCCCGCAGCGTGGCGGAAGGAAAACGTTACATCCTTCATCCTATTGAGCCTCAAAGCGAAGGAGCCTTCTGGACAAAGAACAGCCGACAAATGACGCGCTTGTCGGCTCGGCGCACGGCGGAAAGAATCGGTGCGGGCGGCGGACGTGTGGGCATGTGGGCTGATATGGGCAGTTGGTGATGTGCGGTGGCGAGTGGCGCGGGACGATGGCTCGGATGTGCGGACTGCAGGGCGATGTAGGCACAGGCGGCGTATGAGCGAATACGAAATCGTGATGTAGCAGGCGTGGGGGATGTGGCGGCTCGGGGGGCTTTGGGGATGCTGAGGCGCGGTGACGGGCCGGTTGGGCGTACAGGAGATAAGAAACTCGCGGAGGAGTGGATAGAGGGGCATGTGGTAATTGCAATGACGGTCAAAGATCCAACGCAGTTGAGAAAGGTAGACGAGGTAAGTTACCATGGTGGATGTACCGCCGAAGAAGAAGAAAACAATGTCGTGATGGGTGTATTAGTGGGTAAGGTGATGTGCCATTCGTCGACGAGATGTAAGTGGGCGGACAGCTGTGAGAGCATGTTAGTGAATGTATGGACGACATATTGAATGACCGAGTTGTTACAATTTTACGAGATTTGAATTTTGATGGCATGATTGGACAATGCGTTGGTTAGATCGCGGCCAGGGTTTTGAAAGGAGATACATCGTTAGTGGGTGACATGTTATGTTTGTGAGATCAACAACGGAATGTTGGGAGTCGAGAGGAGATGGGTGACGTGATAGGCGCATTTACGGCAAGGCAGAAATGATTTTGGTCATAGAGGATCTAGAGTTTAATTGCGAAAGATACGTTGAGGTTAAAGGGCTTACAAAATATGAGTATCGAATTTCAGTGGAATTGAACAAGGTTTTTGAGGCGGATAGCGCAACATGATTGGAGTGACCGTTAGAGGTCGGGTGGCACAATAGGCTATGTATTGGCAAGTTCGGATGTGGCGTGCTTTCGGCAAAAAGTTTCGGGAGTGGCTTTTCAGGCCAGGAATGCCGTCACCCTTGAAGGAGGACGGCTTGAAGCAGATGAGCATGGTTCCTTACAAGTGTTTGAGGAGCAAGAGAGATGGGTCACGCGAAAGATGGAGCTTGTGCGTCGCAAGGGCGGGAAGCGGACGGAAAGCGGAGAGGGGAAAGCGGAAGCGGGAAAGCAGGAAGCGGAAGCGGAAAGCGGGGAAAGCGGAACGAAGCGCGAAGCGGGTAAAGCGGGAAAGGTAAAGCGGAAGTGTAAGCGAAGCGGTAAACGAAGCGGGTTAAGCGGACGGTAAGCGGAACAGGTAAAGCGGAGCGGTTAAGCGGAACGGGTAGGAAGCGGTACGGAAGCGGGGGAAGCGGAGCGGGGAAAGCGGAGCGGGAAAGCGGAAGCGGGGGCGTAAAGCGAGAAGCGAACGGGAAGCGGAAGCGGGAAACGGAAGCTCAAAATCGCTTGAGCCAAAAAATGTCTCGAACCGGCTTCATCGCCCTTCACGCGTTGTCGCGAAAGTCCAGTCGCTCCCTGTTTCAATCGTCCTCAACCTATCATCCGGTACGGGTTTGAAATTATTGGAATATTATCTCCCGTAAGCTCTAACGAAAGGATGGGACCTGTTTGCGATCGTTGAGTTAAATTAAAAAGAGCCTCTGTCTACCGAGAGTAAAATATAATAAAAGTGAATTTCTGCCCAATTCACCCAGAAGTCCAAGGAAGACTTTCTTAGTCGATCGCATCGAGTCTTCGCGTGCGCCGCTCACATTAACGAAATTATGGAGGTAGTTACGAAAGCACCTGTCCCGGAAAGGAATCCGAATTCCACTAAGTAACGACAACGTGTTTACGAGCCTGGATTATATTCTCACGAATAGGGGTCTATCTTCTGCGTTGCAAAATATCCTCCTAAAAGAGATGTGTTTTGACGCTGAAGAAAGACATGTAATTTATATCATTAATTCTGGTTGCAGAATTGCGTTTTAGAATTAATTAAGAAGATGAAACAGACATTTTATTTTTAGTATTAGAATATTTCCTAAGTTAATTTTTGAAAATAACAAGAATTATAGTAGATTTGTACTTGCTGATATTTGGAAAATGAAAAAACAGAATACATATTATTACAAAAATATATTGCAACTGAGAGGATAGTTTTAATATATATTCTATCGTGCATAGCTGGCGTTTAAAATATAATAACGAAACAAAGTTGTTATTATTATATTCATATTGTTCCTGGTTAATAAATTTTAAAGATATGTAAAGCTCCTAGGTATTTGATGAATTGGAGCCAAACGGAGAGAGTGGAAAAGGCAAGGAGTGCCAGGGTCAAAAGGTTCCAAGTCCCTTCCCGCCAATGAACTTATTTTGAGGAGAAGACATTTTGAAGAAAAAAAATGTGTTGTGGCCTCAGTGATTTGAATATTCCTCGGTTTGCGTCGCCAACTGTTCCAACACGCTTATCGCAGAATACCTCCGCGCGAAGTGAAATGGTCACCTTAGTTAGATTCACCGCGGCAAACTCTGCCTGAGTGGAAGAGCTTTTATTGACTTGTGCTTTGAAAATTCTTACATAAAGACACCCACTCCTCATGGCAGCCTAACGTTAATAAATGGAGAGTCCGATGTAGATTCACGGAGGTAACATTCCATGTTATTACGCTGATGAGTGAAGTTCTCGAGAATATAATGGAAATGTATATATCAATCGAAACGTGTTCACTCAAACAGAAATGTCAAATTAAAAGTTTTTGCGGGTCGGAAAATATCTTTTACAATGACTTTCATTTCTTTGTTTAATTTATAATTTCATCGTTCGCATTTATTTATGAGACTTCCAAAGGATAAAATATTTGGCTTCAAGAATTTGTGCAGTGGAACATTTCTTCACTATGTCAAAGTTACTTAATATTGGAAACACAGACCATCTCATTATTCAGATATTTTTCAATAAATAATGGAAGTTCTTTTCACTTTGCTTATAGTTAAAAAAGCAAAGTTAAAATATATATGCGTTCATTAAATGCATTAAATATAGGTTATATTTAAAAATATAGTATATTTTTAATTTTAATTTTTTGATTTGTGAATATAGACGCTTCCCTAATGGCCTTATCTGTATTTAACATTTCCAACTTTCATAAAAACTATAAAATCACACGAACAAGTATTTATATGACACGTTAAATTGTTTTATATGATTTAATCCTTTAATTAATTAATACATTTTATTACACTGATATTTTATTATGATTTTATTATTTAAATTATCATATGTACTAATCATATTTCATTAACTATGGGTGTTATCATTCGAGAATTTTTAATTTTCTTTTTAAGAATTTTTCGAAGATTATGTTCATATTCTAGTGTTGTTAAACACTTGTTGAAGACCATGTTCTTGATCAAACTCCAAAATAAAATCAATTACAAACTCTTAAAACAAAGAGTCGTATTTAAAGTTAAAATGTACAAAGATGTCTAAAAAGTATTTCAAATAAACAGCTTTAAAATCTACTATCGAACGGCATTAATTAAGAAGAAAAAATTGACTGGAATCGGGAAATTCCTCTATCGTCTTCACGTGAGTGGAAAAAGCTACGTTTCGTGTGTGATTTTAGAATGTGGGTGATGGTGACGGGGTTTGGCGTCACCAGGTTAATGTGTGAACAGAGAATGGGCGAGAGATTCGGCTGGTGGTGGGTGACGGGTTATTGACGTGCTATCGATAGTTGTGGTCGAGATATGCATGGCGAAGGGCCAGTGGGTAACTATAGGCTATTGGAGAGTGGGTGTGGGCGGCCCAATTTGACGCCGGCTGCGTGGTGGTGTGAACGGGCGATTGGAGGGTATGGGTGGGTGGGCGTAGTGTGGCTGACTACTGCGTGCCGTTGGGCGCAGTGGCATCGGAGCTCCCGCATAGGCTGCAGCGTCATGCGGCGGCGCCACTTGGCAGAGCTATGACGTAAACAAATGAGCCCTCTCCGCACCAGCTATTACGCGGATATTGAGTCGTTACCGCACGCACCTTAGGACGGTATTAGGCCACGCGGGCCGCGGGCTGGGAGCGGAAGCGAGAGTGGGCGGAAGTGTAGAGCGATGGAAGGGGGGCTGATCGGGTCGCTTCTCCAAGGCCACCGCGCGCCGCCGTCTCACGCAGCGCGGCGCAGAAGCGTCGTCGTCCGGAACAGACCCGTTCCCACCCCCGCCCGCCACCCGTTCCCCTGCTTCCATCTCTGCGACCGTCAAAGGTGGTCAAGCCAGTCAACGAGATGCCATGACGGATGCCTGCTCCCGGGAGCTAGAGTTCGAGATTCAACATGTGGCAGGGTTTGGTCTCCGCAGCACCACTGTCCATCTTCTCTCCGCTCTCGCCTTAACTGCTACCGACACTGCATCTGACACCGATTAACACCTCTTCCCTCACCCTAGCGCTGCGCTTCCGGTTCCCGCTTGGTCCCTCTCTGCCGTCTCGTGCCCTCCGCCTCAGCCCCCTTCTTCGTTAATTCCACACTTGCACTGTCCGGGACTCGTCCCCTCTGTTGTGCCTTTAGACCTAATGTTCCGCATAGACTGTGTGTTAATGGCTTATATATGTGTTTTTAAATGTATTACGGCAAATACGCACGACCACATTATATTTAGAATCACTGTAATGTTATAATTTGTAGACCACATTGTCGCAATACAAAGACATTACACATAAATTATTAGCTGTTAGAAACTTTTGTTAAATGGGAAAATTCATACGTTTTAAATCCAATATTGTCTGTGTAGCATCATTTTAGAATATTATCTTCATTCGGATATCAAAGGAAGACTTAGAATTGTAGTGTAGGCTTACAATATAAAAATATTACTTCTATTCTTGATATGATGTTACTGAACAGACCCAATTGCTTATACTTCTGCTTACATTCTCAATATTATTTATTTGTCGTCAATTAGGTCAGACATATGAGTGATATGAGTAAATGTTATACACAAATTCTGTTGCTTGCATCAATTTATATAAAAATAATACAATGAAAGGAGCAGCCGCCGGTAAGCTCATAGATTTTGGTTATGGAATGAGGAACCAAAATTTCTTATCCCCTACCGACAACATATAATAAATGGTATTTTATATTTAACATTTATGTAGGAGTTAATGTTGGTCAATGTTCGGTTAGCCCAAATAAATTCTGTTCTGTAAACAATTAGATCAAATGTCGACGCAGTTGCTGAAATTGTTATATCTAAAAAATCATGTTTTCCACCTATTCTTTCAACAATATTACTAGTTCATTTAAATAAATAAACTTTTCGACAAAATTATATTTGATGTTGGAGGACAACTAGCAAAAGTATTTTTCACAAAGTCTATCATAAAGAGGAACTCAATTTTCTAGACTTCCTATTGCAAATTTACGCTATTTTCAGCTTACGACAAAATTTGTCCACCCTATGAGGTGACTTTTATCCGTGTTTTTAAAATTATGATTATACTTGATAGGCTAAAAAATAAACTGTACCAAAATGTACGCACACGATTGAAAGTTGTCAGCGACTCATCCAATATCGGGAAACGGTCTCTCGTTTGGACCTCATCTGCCAGAATTATCACTTTCTGTAGAATTACGTAATAATCACTTTTTAAATTTGGGTTAAAAAGATATTCATACCAAAAACCACTTCTTAAGAGTACACATTAATAAGAACCGCATACAGAAAATCCTGGTGTTCTCGATTAATATTTTATCATATTCCATGAAAAGTGATCGAACTCTCGCCATCGATCAACGATATTAACGGCAAACCCTGCTTTAGTTGTTAGTTTCAAACTTTCGAACAGCGAAGGCTAACAAGGATTTCTTGACAATTAACTTATTTTTGACAGCTTATTTTTACAAGAGTACCTATGTTAGCAGTGGTCCGTTACGGTATTTTTTGATTCCTTCTATTTTTGCCTCATGTGTTCTGTGTAAGCATAAATACCGTTCACAAAATAAACCAGTGCGGTTCGTACTCAAAGTTGGTGGTTTTCACAAAATTAGCTGTGTTTACTTAAAGTGGTCCCCCACTATTACAGGACTTCAGTTAAACACACATTTTAAAACAACACAAAAACATTCACGACTAGAACCCACAAGCTCCTATGGGTCAAGAAAAGCAAGAGCAACAACTCTTCGTGCGAAATTCACACTCTATCCTAGAGCTCCTTGCCGGTAAATGTGAAGAGCACAAACTGAGAGATGTATTACGGTTCGTATGGTGTAAAACCAATTCAACCGATAGAAGCTTTGGATTTTAAGGACCATGTTGTGTGAGTTTTATTGCCTGTAAAAATATCCCAAGCCTAACGAAAGGCATTTGAGCTAATTGAAATCGCGTGTTTCGTCGCCTGGAAGTGATTTCTTCTTTCTTCAGATGTATGGACTAGTGAAATTGCTGTTCAGATGGAAGTGGGCTTCACGCTTGTGAGTCTCACCACCATAAAAAAGATTGAATTCATTGAATTAAATTGATTAATTTAAACATTGCACTAAGTTTTGCAATTACGCTGCTTGATACCCCGCATTACTCCCAAAAATTCAGAAACAAACGCCATTTTTCTCGTCCACCTATTTGCTTGTGTTTGAGTGAGCTCTTGGGTATGACTTGCGTTCCGGCCAACCTTCAACCACAGTACTCGCGTGACCGCGGCGCCACCCGCGCGCCGGGCAAACCGTTCTTTCCTTCGTCTGTTCTCGTCGATTTCAATCTCGAATGAACTCTCAATTAGGTCCGGAGAAGGCGCCTTCCGCCCGCTGTCAAATCACCGCAGTGCGTGCCAGCGCCGCGACGCGACTCCGCAGCCCACGCGCTTCGCACTCGGGGGGGGGCGTACATTTCCACTGGTATGGTTCTAAAATTTTGTATTGAATGTGGTGCACTTTCTCTATATGTATGTTGTCTCTTATGTGTTGCATGACTGTAGTTGTGTTGTGTACGTGATTGTAGTGTGTGTGGGCGTGATGAGTTGTGTGCTGGTTAGTTGTGTTTGCGTGATTGTATTGTGGTGCTGAGTGTAGTTTGTGTGGTGAGGTAGTGTCGTGCTGTTTCATCGTTATGTGCTGTCTCCAAAGTATTCTGTGTGTGTGCTCTGCATCTATTTTATATTGTTGTGTCGACTAAGAATTTGATAACATGGTTTCTCGTGTACTTCATTGGGCAGTGTTTAGCTGTGTGATACCTAGTGAGTACTGTATATGTGTATTTATGTGTGGTATATGTTAATGAATGTATGTGTGTATTATATATGTAATTGTCTGTATTGCATGCATGCATGTGTAAATGCCTTATGTATTAATATGTGTGTCTACCTGTCTTCCTCTCCTGCTAAACTGTCGCTGAGGGAACTCAGAACAAAATAGACCCGAGATTTTCACATGTCTTAAATTTTCTTCCTCTTTTTTTTCTG
>BOPP01000023.1:888423-898795 GCA_017312745.1 Gryllus bimaculatus | reverse complement strand
GGAAACACCTTCCCATCTCTAATTGTTTTCCATTCGTAATTCGCACGTCCGACCCGCTCCCTTCCCCCTCCACCCCTCTCGAAATGCATCACTTTTCCCTTCCCTTCCCTTCTCCACCCTGCTCCACTCTCCCACATCTCCGGTTCTGCCCGTCCACATGCTCCGCCACCAATCCTCACCACGAGCCGCCCTCTCTCCACTCTCTCCTTCTCGTCCCATTCCATCCCACCCTCACATTCCCCTCAATCAGCCACCCCTATCGCACTCCCCACTCCTCCCTCCCCGCCCATGCTGCGGTGGCTGCTCGAGAGGCGTCTCCCGGAGCGGGGCGGCGAGGAAAGGCTGCGGCGAGAGGGATCGATGGACCGGCGCGGCGCGGCGCGGCGCGCGAGCGAGGCCCGCCCGTCGAGCCCGAGGGCGCGCCCGCGCCGCGCCGCGCCGTCCGCTCCAGGCTGTTAAAACACGCGCCGGCTGCGGCCGTGTCACTCGCGACAGCAGGGGCACCGCCCGGCCCGGCCGCGCCCCGACAGCCACTCCCTTCTCGTCCCGACCGCACCTCATTGCCCTGCTTCCCTCACCCCCTCTTTAGCCATCTTTCTCTGCCCAGTTCCCCTGCCCCTCCCCTTGCCCCTCACCCTTGCCCCTTTCCCTGCCCCTGCCCTGTCCCTCCCATGTCCCTTTCCTGTCCCCTGTCGCTTTCCTGTCCTTCCCCTGTCCTTTCCTCCCATGCCCCTTTCCTGCTCCCTCCCTGCCCCTTCCTTTCCTGTCCCTCCCCTGTCCCTTTCCTTGTCCCTTCCCTGTTCCCTTCCTGTCCCTTCCCCTGCCTTTCCTGTCCCCCATTGCTCCCTTTCCTGTCCCTCCCCGCGTCCCTTTCCTGTCCCTCCCCGATCCCTTTCCTGTCCCTCCCCCTGCCCGTTCCTCTGCCCGCCACTGTCCTTGTTCCTTCCTTTCCGCACTGCACCGCTCCAATACTTCCTAATTCCTCCCTCGTCTCTTCCCCTATTGTCTATTGCATTTTGCCTGGCGGTCATCCCTGAGAGACCTCTCCTCTTCTCTCCCTCCCTGCCCCTCCCTTCTCTCCCTACGACCAACTCTCTTCACGCTCCTTCTTCACTCGCTATTTTCTTCCCAATTTTCGTGTTCCTACCGTCTTGTTTACCCACACTCATTGCATGTCGAACCCATTCCGTCCCTCCTGTCAATCTCCGCACCTCTTCATTGCGTGTGTCCATTTGCACCCCTTTTTTTAGCACTTCTCCTCCTGCTGTTTTCTACTTCGTAATCTTTCAGTCCATTTCTCTCCTCACTCTCTGACCCTCTCTCTCTCCCTCTCCCTGTCCCGCTCCCTCTCATCATCTTGCTTCACTGCTCCACCTCTTCGCGTTCCGAGTTTCGTTACAGCACCCTTTCTCGTCACCTTATTCCATTAATCCCTTGCCTATGGCATATTCGTCCATCTCCTCTTGCTATTCTGTAGTCTTCTCTCATTCCTTCTCTGCCAAGACCGATCACTCACTCTATTAAGAAAACAGGACAGACATAATTTGAAATCATTAGTGCTCGTACTTGTTTTTACAATTGACTAACATCAACATTTAGATAAATCTTTTTTTTAATTTCAAATATTTCAATTCTAGTAAATAATTACAAAAAATACGTGTACTATTGTATTTGCATTGTAATATTATTTGTGTGTGTATATGATCACGGAATGCAATTTGTATATTTTAGATAATATCACACAAAAAAGCACATGATAAATTGCGCTAAGAGTACTTGCATCATTTAACGTTTTAATGGAAATGATTGAGCGTGCAAATAAGTAATTTACAGACCGCGATATTTCGCTTAGTCAAATTAACGCGAGTATTATGTAAATTTGCTGTCACGATGGCTAAACATCTCGCTGCTACTTACATTTACAGCATTAGTTTATTGACTCAACTGTATAATCAACAAATAAGCGGTCAAAGTAAATCACTCGTTTATCGAATCATCGAAAATGCGACCCAAACAATGTTACTCTGTGAATTAAGCCGTCAAAACGATTTTGATTTTCAGGTATTATTCATGGTTTATACCTCCTGTTTCGTATAACCAATTTTTTGCATCGATTTTAAAATATCGCCTAAAATTAAGTAGCATTAATAATTTTATTAGTGCACAATTTTGTGTACAAATTTTCTCATATCGTGGAATCGACACTCGAGGTTCTCTTAAGTAAATATTATTAGAATTATTGAATACCTAAAATTTTGCGAAGCTGAACAGTTTAATAATCAATAAAACGTCTTTAAACGTTTAAAATAAATATGAGTATGGTTTCCCGTTCACGGGCTGACGAGCCAAGTACATACATACATACATACATACATACATACGTACATACATACGTACATACATACGTACATACATACGTACATACGTACATACGTACATACGTACATACGTACATACTCCTAGTTAGTTAGTAAGTTCCTGCACACAGAATAATGTTATCATATGCTTATCTCGGAGTGTTGTATTACCTTTTATCAAAATTTATCTTAGATCAACTTTCTGTTCTAAAGTGGAAGTAAACTTCACCGTTTGGATCAATCCACTATCAGTGCTAACATATATTATCTACCTTCATTAAAAAGTATTTACTCTTCTTCCATCCTTAATTCTGATTTGCATTCTATTCAAAGGTAATGAAGCGCAAGTCATGATCCTACGAAAACATTGTTTGAATAGCACATTACTGGGTCTGAGGAGTGTGTCAATGTTAACCATGTGCAATTCATTTTGCTTTCCACGTGAAATGTAAATCATCGCACATGAAAGGGAAGAAAGCTCAATTACACGCTTCCCTACGTCTCCTCAGTTCGTGATCCAATTTCCACACTAGCGTCACATGATACCTGTATGAGCTCTTGCCGTTGCAGGTCTCGCGGTGTCTCGCTAGCCGAGACATTACTACGGGCGCAAAGCCCGGGTCTCTCGTTTAGAAGTGACGACATAGCAGCCCCTCGGCAATTAAAAACTGAACCAAAAAACGTAACTTCTACGTAGCTTAAATGTAACGTACGTGTGGTTAGAACATAGCACTAGGAATATACTCCTTATTTTCTAAATGTATGGTAAAGAAGTTTTATTGATAATTGAATTGTTCCGTTTCACAAAATTATAGGTATTGAAGAATTCCAATAATATTTACTTACGAGAACCTCGAGTGTCGATTCCACAATACAGAAAAAATTTGTACACAATATTGTGTACTAATAAAATTAGTAATGCTGCTTAATTTTAGGCGATATTTTAAAATCGTTGCAAAAAAATTGGTTATACAAAACAGGAGGTATAAACCATGAATAATTGATTATCCTGAAAATAATTATTGTAGTGTGAGATTATAGCATTTTTTGTTAGAATTAAGTGTGACGAGAAAGGCACAACGCACGCAGTGAGACCCCTCTAATTATCAAAAATTTAAGGATTGTTAAAACTTCTCTTTAAAGATTCGAGAAAGTTATATACTAGTAATATCCATTATTGTTGTCATTATTATTGTTGTCATTATTATTATTGTCATTATTATTATTATTATTATTATTAATATTGTGTGTGTGTGACTTATATGTCAACCATTGTGTCCCAAGTTCGTGTAGAAATAAATTAGTCGCTGCTACCCCTATTGTCATGATCCCAGACAAGAATTACTAGCAGCTCAATAAATGCCCTTTCTTTAATGGTCCTATCTATTACTGTGAGACTTTTAATTCATATGCAGTTTTTAGTTGATTTTTTGGGATTGAGGTTTGTTATTTTGAGACTCTTGTTTATACGGCAGATAAAGCAAGCATTAGATGTTTTGTTATTTTCTCCTCTTTATCCTCTAGAGTATACCTCGGTGCTTTAAATCTAAAGAGTGAAATAGCTTTCTACGCACTCTTGAGTCGCCTGAGGCAATTCCAGTGATGTCTTTTATCTCGTGGGAGCTCATGAACTGAGCTTTATTGACGTATTTGATGAAGAGTTAATTCGAGTATTCCGAAGGCAAATATTGCACGTGTGCTAATGGATTCAGCCGGTAAGGTAAAACGGTTTCCTTTGTAGATTTCAGTACATTTTGTGGGTAGGTAACAAGCAAAATTACTTCGTTAACTTGATATTCTGCAAAGTAAAGTAGGCTTTAGTTTAAATAGTTATTTCTGAGTCATTTCTTCACTACATTTTCTACCTTGATACCATTAGTAAATATACGAAAGAAAAAGGAAAAAAAATACATCAATCATTCGAACGTTGAACCACAAATATTGCTAATATAAGTAGAAGACTTCAAAGAATCGGGAAATTCACATCGTGATTCTTTTCAAGTGACATTTTAACGTCTGGTACAAATTTTAATCTTTCTCTTGTAACAGTATGGGCGTTACCCGACCCACCACACCGTCTAGACCTTCACACTGACCGGATGGCCAGACTGTCCGTCCGCCCATCCAGTACACTGCCCGTCCGTCCACCCACCACACTGCCCGATGTCTCACACAACACACTGCCCGTCCGCCCACCCACCACACTGCCCGTCCGCCCACCCACCACACTGCCCGTCCGCCCACCCAATCCACACTGGCCCGTTCCGCCCACCCACCACAACTGCTCCGTCGCCCTACCACCAACACTGCCTATCGCCCACCCACCACATCTGCCTGTCCGCGGCCACACCACCACACTGCCCGAATGTCTCACACAACACACTGCCGTCCGCCCACCACCACACTGCGCGTCCGCGCCCACCCACCACACTTGGCCCTGCCGCCCACGCACGCCACCACTGCCCTCCGCCCACGCATGCACACTGCTTCGCCCACGCACCACAGCTGCCTCGTCGCCACGCACCAACAAAACTGGGCCCGTTCCACCCACTGCCACCACACGCGTCCGCCCACCCCAACTGACCGTCCGCCTCTCTCGCTCAGCCACCATCTTGTCATCCCTCGCGCCACGTGTGAATTGTACGTCCGTCATACTCCACCACTCTCTTCCTGTTCCCCCCACACTTTTTGTGCCCATCCACCCGTTCGAATCGCCAAATAGTCGGTCTATCCGCCTCAATCCGGCACCGCCTCGATGGCCTCCGCTCCGCGGGGAGCCCTCACGAGCTGCCCTGGCTCCGGGCGGCCGAAAGCAGAGCGGGAAGCATTACATTCCGACGGTGGGGCCCCGCGGCGTGGCGGTTGCGGCGGGGCGCGGCGCGGAATCTAGGATATGTGGGACGGCGATGGGAGAAGCCAGAGGGGTGGCCAGTCGAGAAAAGATGGAGGACCACACGAAGGAAGTCAATGTGTTAAGTCAAAAAATGCTATGGAGAAAGTGTAGGAGAAGAATTTTGTTTATCAAAAATTGGAAATGCGATAGATAAAATAGATGGAACAAACGTTAACGTAGAAGATTATTTTTGGAAAGAGATGTGTTTATAATAAAAACACCTGCGAGGAAATTGTCTTTGTTCGTGTAATTGTTTTATATTTTTCGTACATTATCGATTGTTATATTTTCAAAATAATTTTATAATAACATGGACAATATCATACAAATATATATTTAGTTCCTACTTCATTCAATATTTATGATTAGAAAATCGTTGCTTTAAATTTCTTATAATTCACTTCATTTGATTATCAATATACGTCAAGGTAGCTTCATGAGATCGTGTGAAGAGAAGGAGACTCGTGAGAACTGACGGACGGACGGACGTCCCAGGGCATCGAATGGAAGAGGACCTCTGTGGAAAAGCGGCCGTGCATCCTGGATGTCTGGAGCGCATTCTCACAAACCTCTGCAGCGACTGGCCACGCTGCCCGAGCGCTGCTTCGCCGCTCTCCCCCTCCCCCACCCTTATCCCCTCCCGCCCGCGCTCCTCTCTTTCCTCCGGTCTGCGCGTGACAGGCGGCTTCCAGGCGCGCACCACGGGGCTTTCCCCGCCGGCCACGCCGCCCGCCCGCCGCGCCCGCCCGCCCGCCCGCCGCCGCCGCCCGCGCCCGCCCGCGCGCGCAAATAAGCCCTGCAGGAAGTGCTCGCTTACATCTCGTCAGCCTCCTTCGCCGCGAACCCTCGGCCAAATGGCCCACCCATACCTTGACCCGCCCATTCCGATCCACCTTGTCACATTTCCGCCCACCGACCATGCCCCCCGCCCGCCCGCCACACTGCCCGTCCACACACGCTCACCAGTCCTCGTTCATCAACCTTCTGGTCTAACCGCACGCCCGACCTGACCTCGCGTCTACCTGCAACGCTGACCGTCACTTGCCACAACTGTCCTTTCCGTCTGCACAACTCGTCCGCCATCCACATCGGTTCGATTAAGTCAAATAAAGCGCGTTTCAATCCGCGCTCTACCCGACGTCCACAATGTCCCTCGTAAGAACCTACTTGCAAATCATCCGTTTGTCATTCATTCCTATACCGTACCTACACACATTTCTCCTCGGCTCTATGCAACTATTCATCTTCTCTTGTAATCGTGTTCTTATATGTATTCTTATCCCCCTACCAGTTAACCTTTTTACGTTGTCAGCCTGCATTCTATCTTACTATCTACCTATCTTACGGGTACATCTCTATCTTAAGGACCTACTTCTCTTATTTACTTATGCATCCAGTCTCCGAGCTTTCCATCAGTCAAACAACGTACAAAGCTACCTACAGATTTTTGCACTGTGTACCTCCATTACCGTATTCACCCCTCCATCGATTCGTTACGAGCCCGGCAATTTGAGAAATCGAGTAGGTGCTTGGACAAAGTTTTGGTCGTCATTTCACGCTTAAACTTGCATTTATTTATTAGTCCTCGTTCCTTTGCCCTTACCCCACAACAATTCATCCTCAAAACTCGCCACTTCCATTCCCCTTCTTCTCAACATTTCTCTCTTCCTCCCCATCACTCTCTTTCTATCACCTCGTTCGAAACTTCCCTTCTCCACCGTCCCACTCTTACCTCCCTCCCTTTAGGTCGTCCCTGTTACCCTGTCCAGCCCCTCTCCCTCCCTTCCATCCTCTCCCCTAGCTCCTCACCCCCATCTCTCATTTGCGAATCAGCACTACGCGGTTCCCGCGCTCTGAAACTACCTGCCTCTTTATACCATCTTACCTATCTACCATCTAGTAACATATCTTCCTACCTGCCTTATCTCACTGCGTATCATTCTATTCCCTATAATTATATCTACACACACTCACTCGTATATAATATATACGAGTTATATTATTATATAATTATAACTAATTAAAACTTACACGAATAAAATAATACATACATATTTAAAAATATATACTACAAATTATCATGTTATAATCCCATGTTCATATCTATCGTGGTATCTGTTCTCATACGTCTTCTTCAAGACGATTGTTTTGTATGAGAAATCAAAGGAACACTGAGAGTAAGTGTCATTCTGAACTTCAATACTCAATTAAGTGCTTCTGAGGAGGATATCCTTGGTTTCGAATCTCGACGTTATCCGATTTTTCGATATTAGCAACATAGTGAGGCCGAGTGCAGCCGCTGACGGGAAGGGAATTCTAACGGCCGCTCTGACTGGTAGTTTTCTGTGGTTTCTTCAATCAACGCTAAACCAATTCCGAAAATATCCTAACAAACTGGCCACGTACCGCGCAAGGCCTTTCCTTCGCTTTCCCTTTCGTATCGTCAACCCTTACTTCCACACATTTACACTTACGTCCCCAGTACACTAGCACACATGAGGGGAGACTACTCGGTCATGCCTGGGGCGGTGCTCCACTTGTGGGAGAGACTTGGATGAGGAAAACCCCGCTACTGCAAGTTTAGGTCGGCACTGAAACGCACCAAATCCTCCCAGTTGGGGCAGAACGCCCCAATATGATAAAAACATGCATTATACCACGGGGCTAGTGATCATAGGAGTTGACGCCCCCAGAAACACGATATAATCTATCAATATAATACTCATTTCTTTCTGTAAGTACTATCCATATTTACCACTCACCATTCTTCCTTTATATCAATATTTGCTTCTTCACCATTGAGACTTTCGATCATTCGTTTTATTTTCCGTCCAACACCCCACTCCTCTCTCTCCCGCTCTCTCCCCCCCCTTCTCACCCCCCTCTTTCTCTCTGCCACTATACACCCTCAATTACTATCCCAGTCTCCACCCCCTCCCTTGAGCCATTTCTCGCTTTCGCCCCACCGCGTTCCCCCCTCTCCCGTCCCTCCCCCTCCTTCCGTCCGGTTCGCACTCGCCCGCCCGCGCTGCGAAACAAATCCGGAGCGAACCTTAATGAAATTCCGAGGGTTCGCACATGCACGCACCTGGTTTACAAATGCCTGGCGGGCGGCGAACGTTTTTAAATTAAAGCCCGAGATTAAGGCGCGCCGGAGTCGGGCTTTAGCTCTTCTTCCTCGAGGCTTCGCGTCCGCTGAGGAGACGCGCGCGAAATTTTTGCCCGCCCTCGTTGAATTCGCCGCTGAAACTGTGGAATTTGTGCGGGGGCGTAGCCTCGCGATGGAAGTTTTATCGGAGGAAAATTGTCTGAACGATCACAAAAGCGTAAGACTGAAAAACGAAAGAAATCGGATTGAATCGTAGATGCGCAAGTGCTAAAGGTATGCAAGCGGTGTTGAATTTCGCGAGTCGAACCATGGCATTACTAAGAATTTTCTGAAAATGAAAAATATGTTTGTGAATAAAATTATTATTATTATTATTATTATTATTATTATTATTATTATTATTAACACTTGTTCGGTAGAGTTAATCTATGAGGTCTGTTCATTTATCTAATCACGTAATACAATTATGTGCATTAATGAAACTCTTATAGAGAGCAAAGTAGGTATTTACAGTACCTCTGGGTAGGCAAAGCACTTGAGCCGGGTAAACTTCAAGCGACTTACTAAACACAGACAAATCTCAATTAGAACTGTGGCGTAGGGTTCAAGCATAAGAAACTTCATGTAAATGAAAGATGAAGAGGAAGTCGAAAAGAAAAGATTTGGAAAAAATGAAACAGGAGGAAGAAGCTAATGACCAGAAATACATTTTTATTGCAATAGTAGTTGGAATATATTTTTATTCAAATACAGAAGTCGAATCATATTTTTATTGAATTTTCTCTCATCCTCTTGTAAGAAGTTTCTATTTGTTTGGATATTTTTCTGTACGCAATTTATGCATAATGAATATGTTTGAGATATTCACTAATTTCAAGATTAATTTAATGCAATCAATTCGTCTCGTCTTCCAAAAATCATAAAATGAATTCCCTACTGCTACTACTTTTTATTTTCTCTCTCCGAAAAGTGTTGACAGCATCTCTATTGAAATTTTGAATAGAAGCCGCCTTGACAGGACTTCCAAAAGCCATTGCACTTCCATCCGGTGACAAGTGCCAGCAGAAGAAAAATACAACGTGCTTCACGGCGCGATTTCGCGTTCTCTTGCTTCGATCACGCATCGCGATAATCCCGCTCTATTTCAAGAGGGTGGAATCCAAGAGCGCGACCAAAAAAACAACAGACGAGCGGCGGAGAGGGGCGGACAAAAGCGGGGGCGGCGCGGGGCGAGACAGACGGATTGATTTCCTGAGCGATCGCTGCGCCGGGCCGAGGGCAGCAAACTCGTCGTAATGCTTCTTGCACGAGCTGCTATGATCGTGGCGGAAGATTTTACGGATATTCGGATTTCGTTAGCGTTTCGTCATTTTCTTCCCCTCGTGCGCTAGCGCGCTAACCTCGTTGTGCTGATTTCCTAACGCCTCGGGGCGTCTTCCTTCCCTTCTTCCTCTCCCGCTTTTCCTCTTCCGCTCCCCTGCCCCCTCCCCTTCGCCCTTCGCGAGCGCCAAGGCCGAACCGCCGCCGCCGAACGCGCGAACGAGGGAAAATCCCTGCCTCAAAGGCCACCGGCGTGCTGTTCTGTTTGAAGACAAATATCGGTTTTATCAGCAGAACAAAGAGAGATATGACTTGGCTCTATCTGCACACGCCGGGCCCGCGCCCGCGCAGCGTGGGCGAAGAAAGACGTTACATCCTTCAGTTCCTATCTGAGCCTCAAAGGCGGGAAGGGAAGCCTCTGGACAAACACAGCCGACAAATTGACGCGCTTGTTGCGGCGCCGGGCACGGAGCGGATAAGAATCGGTGCGGGCGGCAGAGCGGCGGGGGCGATGTGGGCGATATGGGCAGTGTGGTGATGGTGCTGGTGGCGAGTGGGCGCGGGGACGATGGCTCGATGTGCGGGACTGCGGGACGATGTAGGCGACAGGCGGCCGGTATGGAGCGAATACGAAATCGGTGGATGTGCAGGCGGCTGGGGGGATGTGGCGGCTCGGGCTTTGGGATGCTGGGG
>BOPP01000023.1:849418-888398 GCA_017312745.1 Gryllus bimaculatus | reverse complement strand
TTCTGAACAGAAATTACAAGAAGTATGGAAGCCAAATATATCTGCAATAATCATTTATTACATATAGGCTGTTTCTCTATAGATTCGTACTGCATATGAAACTGGCTATCGCGTTATTTCCGTTGAAAATATTGAAATTAAAATACTCGAAATGAAAAATGTATTGTTGTAAATGGAATAATTATTTACTTCAAGTAAATACCAAACTTGCATTCTTCAAATATTAAATATCATTAAAGAAAAAATAAAAATATAGGCATGATTCGAGTGTATCGTGAAATAAGCTCAGTACATCCAATGTCAAGTTAGTACTTCGTCACGTGAGGCATTAAATTTGAAGGTACACGCAGGCTATTGGCGACAGTATTTTTCATGTCATACTCATTTGGAATACCACCATTAATGAAACCCTACCCCCAATCCGGGGTCTCAACACAACTCCCACGATGTCTTTTCGGCATGCTGGGCAGCCTCCTCGGCGGTGCCCCTTGAAAGGAGCGTGCGCTGGTGCCGGCGTCGCGGGACGCACTGCGGAGAAGGACAAATGCGGTCTCTTATGTCACGGTCGCTCCACCAACACACTCTGTTTCCAACAGTCGACTATCTGACGATATAGAGTACATAAACAGTTGGACTCGTGGACATATCGCCCTCTTTTTTTTATTGTGATGATTCTGGCGCGCAACTGATAGGCTTTAGGTCCCGCTGTTCCTCGGAACGTAGCAGTATTTCCCCCGTAATGGTCAGATCAGGCGGCCGATCAACACCGGTGAATTTTGACGTTGTCATCAATCACTATCCCATCCCAGCGCGGCACACCCCAGTCGGAACTGAATCATGCTCTCGATTAGTTCCGCGTTGGGGTGTTATTATGTCTAGGTAAGGGGTGAGGAAGGACAAGAGAGAAGAAAGATCATTGCGCGGTTGTGGTCCGCGTGTGAATTCTGCTACAGAAGCGCCTCGTATTATCGGAGAAACCACGGAAACTATCGATAAGAGCTGCAGCGGTAGAATCAGAGCGCTGAATTAGCTTGTATGCCTTATCTAAAAGTGGATATCACAACTAGATAGAATTAGTGCGGTATGACAGTAAATTGCAAAGAAAGGCATGAGGAATTTAAAAATACATTTAATGAAAAAATTAATACGACACAAAAACAATATTTTAACCTACATGTTAAGAGCTTTGAAATTTGGTATCACGTTCGTCATTTTCTGAACAAAATGTTTTACTCGGATTGCAACAAAAAATACTACACAAAACGCAAACATGCATTACAGTTCCAATTTTTATTACATTTGTCAATTTTGTATCCATTTATTGAAAACTAAAAGCACCATTGACGCAGAGTTCCGGCGTCGACTGCGAGTCCGCAATGGCTGTTTACTTCGATGCGATTACTTACATAGTCAAAAACCAAACGGAAAACGATAATACACCTATATTTATAAGTAGTAAAACAGTAATTCCAAGGGGAAATATTAACAAGTTTAGAGAAATAAATGGATGCAATCTGATTCCGCGCGCGAGCACGGTTAACGATACAATAAACGCAAAATTAATGCATTTGTCACACTCTAGTTCTTTCAATTCTACTGATGCTTATTACATATCATTTCACTATGTTGGTCTCGTAAAATAGCGTGAAAACCTTCGCAATACTTGAAATAAACTTATAAGATAGAAACTTACTCACAACATTCTATATTGTTCGAGTAATTAACTACTATCGATAAATAAAATAAATCACGTGAATTGAGGACGTAGTTGAAGCTTTTTCACAACGATATTAAAAGTTTGTGAAAGTTGACAGTTGTATGAATGTCGTGCTTTCACTGTACAATAGACAGATTCCACGTCCATTTCCTATAGGATTTCACAGCTCGAAAAAATAGTGATGTCACGCGAAATTCTGCAGTATGTTTGTTAGCGACCTTTTTTATTTTATTTGAGTTAGCTAACTTATCCTATTCATTAGCTCCACTAATTGCGTGTAACAGTTGGTAACAATGAGATGACCGTATAATATGATATGTGTGAAAGACGAAACAATACAACCATTCCCGAGCGGACCCGAACCGCGATCCATTCGTCCGAGTCGCTACGGCACTACTGCCTACTAAAAATAGAAGATTGCCAAGTGTTAAAGTGTCATAATAAGTACGTTTTAAAAATAACAAATGCGCTAGGAAGTTACACTTTACAAGCTATGTTTTTTTAGTATATCGCAGGAGACTTGAATCCTAAGCTTAGTCGCCTTAGTGAATGCCAAGCGAATGTCAACTAAGCTATGTATGGAGATTAGATTAGTATATTGGGGGTAAACTAGAACATTTTACGACTGGACTCAGTAGCACGCGAAACTACATATAGGCTTGTTTTCGCTAGCCTAGAGAAGTTCTCACCAGCTGTCGAATCCGTTTATTACATATATTGGTATTCCCTGGGCGTCGCGTGTACTTTAGAATTTCACCTACTTTAGCCACTTCGTTTCCGCTAGACTGACTACGGGCAGATTGATTTTCTCATCATCAATTGTCAGAATTCGCAGAAACCACAAAGCGTGGATGCTGCCTTCACTAACTATGTTTAGGAAGTAATTAATTACATATCCACTTTTTTCGTATTTAGGTACAACTACAACCCCCCCCCTATACTGCTTTTGCAAAACATCGCTGTTTGCAAACAACCTTACGTAACTTTTTCCTTACTGCGTAAATAGGATTCTAGAAAAGTTGACAACCAGCCAAACTAAATATTTTCTCAAAAACGGAAAGAACGATCTGTTTTGAAAATAAATAGAACCAAAAACTATGTGTTACATAAATCAGAGTGTATATAGTTATTTTAGAATTTAGGATTATCTAGTTCTACTATCCATGTTAAATTTCCGTAAGAGACTTGCAATACTTCAAAAAGTTGCATGCTCCAGTGCGGAAGTTCTGTAAGAGAAATTTTCTTTTTTTCGCCAAACAAACGAAGAAAAAACCCGAACAAACGTCGTCTCTTGACGCCGATGCACAAGGACCTATCAATTTGGAAGATTGTTAGCAACATATTTGAATTTCTGAAACACTTTCCGCTCCCGCGTATTCTCACTCACAGGAGGCACGGGTCATTCATGCTTTTGTGAATACTCGATGCTGCCATGCATTAGGATATTACGTCTTGCCAGACACCCCTCGTTCTTTTTTTGAAGCCCGATCCATTGTCATTTATCTTGTAATTATCTCCGCGTAAGGAGTTCTATTTAATATTCTCTACGCGCGGAAAGCAAAGCTGCATGCGTGACTCCGCAGAGGGCGAGTTCTCCAAATCACTTCCCCACAAAGAAATTTCCGAGAAAAAAAACTATTAGAATGGAGTGCCTTTCTATTGAAAAAAGGAAGCGTGAGAGGCGGCTGATGCCTCGTCAAAAAACCTCCTGCAGTAGGGCGTTCGTCTCGGGAGCCGCCCCCGCAAAAATTGCTTTTCCAACATTTCATTCATCTCTGCTTTAATCGGCCTTGCCTTCCTTATGTCCCCGCACCCGCCGCACAGGTGCGATGCTGGGCACGGAGCGAGATGGCGTGAGCGGAAGCGGAGGAGAGATGAGGCGGTTGGAACGGAGCACTAGCGGAGGGGCGGTGCACGGGATTGCAGCGGTGCAGGAGGGTGCAGGCGGTGGCCAGCGGTGCAGCGGGGTGCAGAGCGGGGTGCAGCGGGGTGCAAGCGGGGGTGTAGCGAGGGTAGAGGCGTAGACGATGCGGTAGTTACAGTGGCGAGAGGAGAACAACGGACCGGTGAAGGCGGATAGGAGGAGTTCGTGTGTCGGAGCTAGTAGACGCAGGTTTCAGCGAAGTAGAAAAGTGCATAGGAATGATGGAGACGTCAAGTGGGTGACACAATGATATGATAATTCTCGTGATACTGACAAGGAATAACGAAGGGTATTCAGAAGCAAGAAATCACTGCCTTCATTTATTTTATTTGTGATATACACATAAATTGCGAGAATTTTCACCTTAGCAATGTGAAGCTGTCTGTGGTTTCCTTTAATATCAGACTAGGGGAGAATAGTGGGATGATTTCGATTGAATAAATGCAATATTTATTGTGTTTTTAATAACTCAGTTCGTCACTGCTTACAAACGCTGGCCGTCACGTAACATTAAGTCTCAGAGAGGTCCGCCCGCCTGTAAACATATAGCTAATATCAGTTTAGCTAGTACATCCTTAATGGAGTAGCAACTTATTGGTTAACTTACCCCGTTTGCAAGAGCAGTAGATCTGCTGTACTGCATACAGATACACTATCTTCTAGAATTCGTTAAAAGTATCTTTTTTGATATTTCTTTGTTGCTATTACTCAGAGTGTTATCTATTTCATTGTTCTTGAGGGTGTAGTTCTGTTTTGTGTCATTTTGTGCTAGCATCTGTGCAGTTGCAGGACCACACTAGTGTATTTTCTTATAACTAATTCAAAGAAATAGAAAACCCGCTAAGAAATATGTGCTAAATTGGAAACTACTTATTAAAATTTCCGATCATCGCTTTTATTTTCTAGTCTGTGAATTTTGGGCGCATTACTTCAATATATGGAGTAGTGTTAAATTTGTTTTGTAGCTTCCTTGTCAGTTGATGCAGAAGATGCGTTCTCCTATGTGCAATAGATCTATTTCATTAATTTCAAATCATCTTTCTGAAAAACGCATCATTGTGGGTTCCTGTTGAGTCAACCTAGAAATATAATGTCAAATTTGAGTTTTTAAGATTATTTTTGCAGTGTTACTGTCAACCAGTTCATGATCCTACATGAACACCACACAATATCAACCCGAGATTATCTGTATTATGTATATAATTTTTTAACGCTGTATGCAAGCATTTACATTAAATGTAATCCTACATGTACTTGGATAAGTATATTTATATTAATATTTTTGCTACAATTTTTATTTACTCACTCGTAAATTAATAAATTTACCTTGTTCTAATTCTCCCTCTAAATCGTTTTCAGCTCTCCGGCACGATTATAGGTAGTTTCAAAACTCCGTGGATTTAGCACGCTGAGTCAGAGTAGAAGAATTGGAGAATAATATATGTGCAACAGGATCAGAGGTCCCCCTGAGTTTGACGCGCATTATCTGGAACGAAGAACAAAACTGAAAACCCTACCTTTACCTTCCTTTTACCTCTTTTTAAAGAAACGTCTAAACCCTCCTTTTACACTGGCCACCTGCAATTGAAATGTTTATAATACAATGCCCAAACACATTGACATGCGCACGTTTGCTCTGAATCAACTACTCTAATTGTAAAGAACTGGACCATTTAGTCTCTTCTGATATCGCACTATTTATAAACATACGACTCGTTTTGAATAATTATTTTATTACGCGACTTACATTTCATTTCATTTCATTACTTGCTATAGGCTGCTAAATGAATGCTGCCAAATTTTACTCCTCTGGGCCAAGGCAGAACCAGGTGAAGTGAGGTCGCAGAGAAGTGGAATGGCGTGTAAACGAGGGAACAGTGAAATGCGACACGAGACCTGGGAATCCCTCACGTCCCAGAACAATACATAATCTTAAAACAATACATGGACGATAATAGTGAAACATTATCAATAAATAATTTGTTATCTGTTATTTTTATCTCTTTTTATTGTCACATTTGAAGTAAAAACGAATCCACTTTAAATGTTTTGCTTTCACTTATTATCTCAGAATCTGCATGTGACTGTTCTAGGCAATGCCACAATCACAACAGCCGGAATATGCATTAATATTACGTTTCTCAGGTAGTTGAATTCTGTGGACACTAGTAACAGTAATAGTTCTAATGGAAATAATCACATTGCGATCGTTGGCCGAGACGAGACACGAGCCCCCGATTACGCCTCGGAGGCGCAGATGGAAGAGATCTCGGAGACGCATGGACAGTATGAAGTTAGAGGGAAAAGTGGGGTTGTGGCGGCGCACGGTGCAGGATGGTGGACGTTGGTTTTTTGTTTTTTTTTTTTTTTTTTTTTTTTTTGTTTTTTTTTTTTTTGGTTTTTTATTTTTTTTTTGCAGTTCATGTGCAATGATGGAGGCGACTGCGGGATGATAGGAGGAAAGGGGTGTTGAAGGATGTAGGAGTGTGGGACGATGATATTGAGGGCACACGAGGAGAAGTCATAGTTGCGACACAGCGGGCTGTGGCATCCGATCCGGGTGGCGGCGGGCAGACGGGCGGGCTCACGCCGGTCGCCCGTGTCGCCCCGCCGCGGCCAATTCCGCGCGGAGGTTTTGGCAGGACAATCCTCGCGCGGCGGGGAGTTAGCTTGTTAGCTGCAGAATGAGCACGCCACGGAAGTCCCGGCGCCCCTTGTAATTAGTCCCGTGGTCAATCCTCGCGCCCGCCCCGCCTTCCAACAGTCGCCCTTCCCTCATATGCGCCGCGACCAACGTGCCTTGTCTACCGCTCTTGCGTCCCGCTGGCACACGCCTCTCCCCGCCATGCCGACCCTTCCACTGCATTCCACCGCCATGACATCCTCACCCTTTCACCCTTGCTCCCCAGCAACGTCAGTACTTTACTTATCCCTCAACTCGCCAACGAAAATCCAACCAACCCTGCCTGACATACACCGTCAGGATCTACCCATGTACCTAACCATCAACCAATAACCCCAGGCCTACTATTCTCCATCCATCCATCCATCATCCATTCACTTTCATGCCAACCCTCCCCTCTACAACACTCTCCGTCCATTCATCCAACCACTCCCCGCCGGCCACCACCGTTTTACACACCCACCTACCTTCCCGGGACCAAAACCCCTCCCAGACCCGTCTGTCCCACTTCTGTCCATCTCTGTCCCGTCTGTCTCCATCTGGTGCTCGCTCCTCCTCCCTCCTCCCCGCCTCCGTCCCCGCCTCCGTCCCGCCCTTCTCCCGCCTCCGCCCCGCCTCCGACCCGCCTCCGACCCCGCCTCCTCCCCGCCTCCCGTCCCGCCTTACCCGTCCCCGCCTCCGTCCCGCCTCCCCCGTCCCCGCCTATCCAGTCCCGCCTGCCCCCGCCTCCCGCCTGTCCCCCCCCCGGCCTCCGCCCCCGCCTCCGCCCCCGCCTCCCGCCCCCCCTCGACCCGCCCTCCGCCCCGCCTTCCCCCCCGCCTCCCCCGCCTCCCCCCGCCTCCGCCCCCGCCTCCTGGTATTTAAGAACAAACTATATGCGGAACCGTTTGTAAAAAAAAAATTGCTTTCTTCGTTTTAATATACTTTCTTGAAACTGCTTTAACGCTTTAATACTCACTTTCAACGATGCCATGACGATTATCCAAATAAATTTTAAAAAATGCAACGATTGTGAAATAACTGCAGCTTATTTCTTCAACAAGATTTGTACAAACTGCACTAAAAAAATTTGAAACGTTCAGTATCTCCTGACTTTCCTATCTTCCTGACTGAAACAAAAAAACACAATACTTTTGGCTCCTATCTACAAAAAATTTATCATAACTTACTTAACACAGTCATTAACCTCATTCGAACCATCTAACTGCGTCCTGAAAGTTCATTATTTCAGATACACTTATTTTTTCATCAAAATAATAAATAATTGCATGTCTCATGCAACTAATCATGCGGAAACATTACGCACCCGGGCACGCACTTCATACTGTATATTCAACTATAATGAAGCAGCGTGCAATTGCTGTAGTACTCTACAACACACTCCGTAAATATTTGTAAGCAACCTTGAATAAATACATTTTACAACGTTATACTCAACTTCGACGGCCATTCTGGCAGCGAAATTCACGAGACTGAAGTAAATCGTAAACGCAGTATCACGCGATTGTGTCTGAAACTTGTACGCATTTTCCAATGCACGACTGCACGTAAACGGGAGTTATTAAAGGCCGTTCATTGACTAAGTCTCTTAATTTTAATTATTTTTTCAAAATACTAATTTTCAAAAGAATTAACTTTAATCGTTTTAGCTGTCACTCTGCATTTTACCATATTTCCTTGGAACGCTGCTAAAATATGCGATGTAGTTTATTACAGCAATTTCTATATCCACAGTCATTAGAATGTTACTGATTTCATACTATTCCCACGTAATGCGAAGATATCCATAAAGCAATCTAGCATTATCCTACAGGTGACTTTTCACGAGTTCATGGGTTGTTATTTCACACTACACGTATTTCTCTCTAATCTTAGAAACAGGGGGTAAATGAATTGCAACAATACTACAATAAAACTGAATATCGGAAAAGAATCATTTTTGCCATAATGAGTCTAGAAAAAATGTCAATTATGCAGTTTAGTTAATTTCTAAAGAATTCTATCGTAAATGAATAATACCTGTTTCAACAGTTTTTACTTTATCTTATACGGAAACCAAATTACATTCGTGCGTGCGTGAGAAATTACTCTGCATGCAGATGATGATCTTATTTGAAAATATTAGCGAATAAAAATAATTTAATTGATATAGTAGTGTTTTACATAGTAGAATCAGAATTCATGCATGTGTGAATTCAGTGGTGCATTATCCTTATTCTGAACCGAACACTGACTTTAATTAAAAAGACAAACCTGAATTTCAGTAATTACATTATTTCTATTATTACAAAATAGTTATTTGATTATCCTTTTATACATAACTACATTTCTTCCAAATATCGTGCATTTTTTTATCTTACATTGGTTTTACCTTATACAATCTGAAAGAACTTCGACACGCAACGGAAATTATCTATTGAAAATAGATTATTTTTCCTTCAGGAAGAAAACGTGAAGATAACAAGCTATTCTTCATCACAGCAATGTAACAGCTGCTGAATGCTAGGAATCTTTCGAAAATTATATATTGCGCGATTATTGGCATTTAAGTACCTTCAATCGATCACTTATCTTCTCGGGACTCCAAGCGTCAAATATATAACGAGTATAAAATTTTGTCCACATCACTCATCTCCTTTCCCGTCATTTCAAGTGTTGTTTGCACAAACAGCCATAATATAATACTAATTCTGACTATTCACGGGTTATAATACTATAAAAGTTGTATCGAAGTTATGTAATGCGACAATGCGAATTAAGTTCTGTGCAAAGCTGTACATTCACAGGCTTTATCGCTTATTTATGAAAACCCTACATTATAATCTTAGCTTAAGTAACAGCTCTAAGCAATAGACGTCCATGTTACCAGGTTCTTAATGCACTATTAATATCTTCCTTGCACCACATTACATGAGACACTGATTCACAATGTAAACGGACGGCTAAGCAAATAAAGTCATCCATTATTATTCTCTCAGACGTTTTCGCTATGGGCCACTTTAGACCAAGGACCCTTCGGATTTTATAGCAAGTAAACCGATACGATCATTGCGCATTAGAGCACGGCTTATGTTTGAACAGGTTATATTGGTGATACAATGATACTAGGAATGGAAGAGTCATTTGAACATTTGAACAAGATCTTTCAGTCATTATTAAGAACTCGGCTTTACCGCATCGACATTTTCAAGACGCCTAGAAGGAGAGTAGCTGGGATCATTTACCCCACGTCACTTAACAAATAGCAAAAATCGGTATTCATATTTACAGACCTCTTCAAGCACCCGCTTAAGACACAAATAGTTCTAAAACCATCCTCGTTACTAGCAACATTTACCTGAGTCCAAAATCTATTCCATCGTATCTGTGGATCTTTACTATGCGATGCTGATATTAGCATTATTGTATTATGTATTAAAGATATCCCGATGTATTTCACATAAAGCACGATTTGAACTCATTACGTTGACTGAAAATTCATTCTTAATTTTGACAATTGTATATTCATATTTATATTGAAGAATTTCGTTAAAAGTGTGCAGATTCAATATTAGATTACTTATGTACAACTTTAGAAGATCAGATGTCATCTACCAAAAGGGAACACTTTTTAAAAAGTGCAGAGTGCATTTTGCATAAACTTTGTAGATAAATTAAGAACTTATTAATTAACATAGTTAAATAAAGTTTGTAAAATTATGTCAACCAACTGAATTATGTAATACAAAGAAGTAACAATTTGAAACGGAAAGGCAACTTCAAAAGGTATTTCACTCCGCTTTTAATATATTTATTTATCTATTTTAAATACATTTGTTTCAGTATTATTTTTTAAAACATATGAAACACTAACGTTACAATTATTGAGCATTACATTTAATATCATTCATCAGCACGATAGCAGTAAAAACAAAAAACAATATCACGATTGCCAGCTTGGGCGACTAGTATTAATGGCAACTCACTGTCACTCCGAACAAGCCACCCCTCTCACCATCCCGGAGGTTGCGCGATCCCGCGAGGACGCGTTGCGTCGCTCGTCCGACTCTCCATCTCCTGGCACGTCAGATCCATTAGGCCCCGGCGCCGCCGCCTAACAAATTGCGAAGCGTCTCATTTGAATTTATATCGGGCAGGGGTAATTTATGTGTTACCGCGTCGCCGCATAATGCGAAGCGCCCGCTTAATTGTCAGCGCCGCGCGATGCGTGACGGGCCGTGTGCCTCCGAGCGTTTGGGAAAGCCAAATTTGAAATAAACCAAGTATGTCGCTCTGGACGCCCATTTTTTGACTTATTCTTTTTATTCGTGTGTTTAAAGGGGGTCAAAAACTTCGTATTTCAATCAATATGCCTTCATTTCTGGTGAGACTCAGGTCTGCAGGCTCCTCTTCCGTCTGACCACACAATTTTGCTACGCTTCCTTTTCACCATCTGTCGGAGAAAAAGGTATCACCTCGGAGACAGAGAGATTTGATTTTAAGCTCTGACTTCAGTTAGGCTGAGGATCTTCTACAAGCAGAAATCTAACAACATGCCAGCAGTTCACTTCCTTCCCTCCGAATGAAGCGCGTGAAAAGATTGTTTTGACCTAAAAAATTCACTTGCTTTGATCCGACCTTGAATTTCGATTATGCTTGTTCCTCAGTCTAGGTGTTGTAAAGTGTAGACTTATCGACGAGTGAGTACAGCTACCGGAAAATCATCGTTGATGGAAGAGCTTAAATGGGAGAAAGAATTTAATATCAGTAGTATCCTGCGCTAAATGCATACTTTCGTTACCCTTAATTGCATTTGAAGTTAGTCCACTGACAGTAGTTGAGATTGTTAGATGACATTTTCTTGAACAATCCCCGCTAAATGAATTTATTGGTTGGTACACCGTATTGACCCGGGATACGTGTTGTTGCCTTAGTTGTATATGAGAAATGCCAAAATAGTCGTTGAATGTTCAGTATGTTGATAAGCCGCGAATCACTTCGGTGTCACACATTCGTATATAATAGATATATTACATACAAAGCCTGAAGGCGTCATGTCAGACTGTGCTAATGTTGGGCTCCATATGTTTATTTTCGGTCATCGGCAGTGTGTTATGTTGGCGATTACATGTCCAGACAGCTACCAGAGAACGTGCTGAAGAGAGAACGTAACGGAAAGGATATATAATATTAGCGGTATCCTTCGACGAGTTCTTAGAATTATTATTTTTCGTTCGTTCAACCTCATGAGTGACCTTTTACGGTTAACTAAAACTGAACGCAAATATTGTTGAAAACATCAGTATAACCACTAAATCTTTAATAAAAACCTGCTCATCTCTTTTCGTTTATTAGATTTCAATAAACTGCGATAAGAATCATATTCAAAATATATAGACCAGTGTAAAATTCTGCTAATCGGTCATACAGTATCTCCAAAACTGCATGGTAAATAATTAAAAACAACTCTCCTATTAACACTACCAATACATTAAATAATAAAATATCTTCACGAATGCATGCAATAACATAAAACAAATATAATATAATACAACAATTCTTTACATACAATAATAAGAAGTAGTTGTTCCCTAATGCAACACGGAATGCTAAATATTTATGGCGGATGGCCTCTTTATATTGTTAGTCTGCGTGTCGCATGCACGTCAGCTGACGTTTTAAGTAGTGAACGCATTGAGTAGAGAATTCAGTCGATATGCGAATTACAAAAATTGCCAGCAATTAAATACTTGCATGTTTCAGTCAAATTGAAATTGGTTCATTGGTTATATGTTTCTCATTTCTGACAATTTCGGGTAGCCAGAAATAATATTCTAGGTTAATGGCCTTAGAATTAAATTAATTTGGTATGAATTATAAGTGAGCTCGGTTATATGAATCAATTTAACCATTAGTTTATGATCGTGCTCATGGATTAATTTGAAAACGATGTTCTTTTCATTTTTTACTTATAGATATAAAAAAACAAAAGGGGAAATTTTGCGAAAAATAACATGAATACAACGAATCGCACAGCACCCACACGTGACCTACAACATCAGTCGGTTTTCAAAATATTGTGCAACTAAACTAGCAAGAAACTGTACGCGATATGCAGTCATGATGATGAACAAGTACTATATAATTTTCATTTGGCCATTGTATTTTTTTTTTTTTTTTTTTTTTTTTTTATTATGAAAGATTTATATCCAAGTACTTTGCTTGCAATCTTTTATGCAATTAGAGCTGAATTCAAATTATAACAGGATTAGGAAGAGGAAATAATTCATATTACTTAAAATATAATATTCCTTTTTGCGATTCCAATAATTATAAACTCAAATCTGATATTAAATTTATCGAAGTTTACTTTGTGTTATTGGCCACTACTGCTTTCAATGTTAATGCTTAATACTGTCCCTACGCAATTTGGGTACGAAACAGACAAACCACCTAATGTTAGAACTTACCACTGTGAACCGATTTACGCCTTAAGCTGCCTCCAAATCACCTGAGCGTGTTCGTCTCTCCATCAGTCTACAATATCTCCAGAGATCTACTTGTAACTAAATTTAAAGGAAACGTCACAACATTACGTTTTATTTACCATCGGCAGACTTTATGTCCGGAGCTCCACTGCAACCAATTTCGTTGTTGGACGTGATCGCTGAATAATAAAATTATTTCAATTCTAGCACCACCTAGGACCGCTTATCTGTATCGCTAGTACGTTAAACCAATTTTTCCTGCTTATATAGCTAACACGCTGAAAGCTCTTGAAAAGGCAAATACAAGAGTAATATTCCCTTCCATGTAATATTCATTCACTCACATTTCTAATCGCATTTTTGACTCCCAATATTTTGAATGAAAAGCTAATTGTTGATTGCATTTTCATAATTAATCAATAATAGAATAAGTTAAGTTGAGACAATGGACTCTATAAATTCGTATTATTTGTAATGCGTTCAAGTTACTCTAAAGTGAGTGAATGTTATATTCATTCATAAGAGTAAATCCATTGTTCACGTGGCATTGCCCGCACACTTCGATTTCTATTTCTAGATAAATATTTACAATCGCAATAATGCAAGTTTCTGATCATCATCCAGTAACGCTATCTACGAAATTCAAGCTAGGAACGCTTGAAATTACAATACCGAGTGAACAAAAAACATTCCTCTTCGCACATTTTAAACTGATTTTGGCGAGACGCGACGCTCACGGATGGCAGGTCAGAGCAATCCCATTGTGCTCACACCATCGTAATGCGCGCGCGCCACACACACCAACACTCACACACACAACCCACACACACAAAAATAAAAAATAATGTACACACGGGAAACACCTCGGAAAACACCTATCCCACTCTCTAATTGTTTTCCATTCGTACAATTCGCACGTCCACCCGCTCCCATCCCCTTCCACCCCTCTCAAATGCATCACTTTTCCCTTCCCTTCCTTCTCCACCCTTTGCTCCACTCTCCACATCTCCGCGATCTGCCGTCCACATGCTCCCACCAATCCTCACCACGAGCCGCCCTCTCTCCACTTCTCCTCTCGCTCCCCTTCCATCCCACCTCACATTCCCTCAATCAGCCACCCTATCGCACTCCCCACTCTCCCTCCCCGCCCATCTTGCGTGGCTGCTCGAGAGGCGTTACTCGGAGGCGAGGCGCGAGAAGCTCTCGAGAGGATCGATGGACCGGCGCGCGCGCGCGGCGCGGCGAGCGAGCCCGCCCGTTCGGCCCGGGGGGCCCCGCGCCGCGCCCGCGTCCGCCTCCAGGCTGTCAAAACACGCCCGGGCTGGCGGCCGTTCACTCGCACCAGGCAGGGGCACCGCCGCCCGGCCCGGCCGCGCCCCGACAGCCATCCCTTCTCGTTCCCGACCGCACCTCATTGCCCTGCTTTCCCTCAACCCCCTCTTTAACCACCTTTCTCTGCACCAGTCCCTGCCTCCTTTTTTTTTATTTTGCCTCAACCTGCCCCTTCCTGCCCCTCCCTGGTCCTCCCATGTCCCTTTCCTGTCCCTGCTCGCTTTCCTGTCTTCCCCTGTCCTTTCCTGCCTTTCCTGTCCCTCCTGCCCCTCCTGTCCCTCCCCCTGTCCTTTTCCTGTCCCCCCCTGTCCTTTCCTGTCCCTCCTGTCCTTCCTGTCCACCATTCCCTTCCTGTTCCTTCCCCGGTCCTTTTCCTGTCCTCCCGTCCCTTTCTGTCCTCCGATCCCTTTCCTGTCCTCCCCCTGCCCGTTCCTCTCCCGCCACTGTCCTTGTTCCTTCCTTTCCGCACTGCACCGCTCTATTGCAATTCCTCCCTGTCTCTTCCCCTATTGTCATTTGCTTTTGCCTGGCGTCATCCTGAGAGACTCTTCCTTCTTCTCTCCCTCCCTGCCCCCTCCTGCCAAACTCTCTTCACCTCCTTCTTCCATCCTATTTTCCGTCCAATTTTGTTTTCCTAGTCTTGTTTACCCACACTCATTGATTCGAAACCCATTCCTCCCCTCCTTCAATCTCGCCTTCTTTTTTTAGCAATGTCCTCTCTGTTTCTACTTCGTAATCTTTCAGTCATTTCTCTCTTCACTTCTGACCTCTCTCTCTTCCCTCTCCCTGTCCGCTCCTCTCATCATCTTGCTTCCACTGCTCCAACTCTTTGTTCCGACTTTCTTACAGCACCTTCTCCTCACTTATTCCATTAACCATTTCTTGATTCATGGCATCTTCGTTCATCTCCTCTGCTCTTCTTTAGTCTCTCTCATTCACTTCTCGCCAGGACAGATCCTCTCTGTATTAGAAAACGACAAACATAATCTTTTCAAACATAGTGCTAACTTTTTTACTGAAAGACGTTCAAATATATTTTTAAATCTGGTCTAAGGTTGATACAATTGACAACGTCAACTTTTAGATAAATCGTGTACTTTAATTATAAAATATTTCAATTCTAGAATAATAAAATTCGTAAATCGTTACTATTTCATTGTAATATTATTTGTTTGTGTATATGATCACGGAATGCAATTTGTAATATTTTGATAAAATCACACAAAAATGCACTGATAATTGCGCAAGATGTACTTGCATCATTTGAACGGTTTTAATGGAATGGTTATGAGGCGTGCAAATAAGTAATTTACAGACCCGATATTCGGCTAGTACAAATTACGCGAAGTATTATGTAAATTTTGCTGTCACGATGGGCTAAACATTTCTCGCTGCTACTTACATTTTACAGCATTAGTTTAATTGACTCAACTGTATATCAACAACATAAGCGGTAAAGTAAATCACTTCGTTTATCGAATATCGAAAATGCGACCCAAACAAAATTTTTGTTTTTTTTTTTTAATTTCCTAATAGCCGTCGGAACCGATTTTGATTTTCAGGTATTTATGGTTTATACCTTCCTGTTTTCGTATAACCAATTTTTTTGGGCATCGGATCTTCTTAAAATATCGCCTAAATTAAAGCTAGCATTAAATATTTATTAGTGCACAATATTTGTGTACAAATTTTCTCAAATCGTGGAATGACACTCGAGCGTCTCTTAAGTAAGAATATTATTAAAATTGAATACCTAAATTTTTGCGAAGCTAACTGTTTTAATAATCATAAATCGTCTTAAACTTTAAAATAAATATTGAATGTTTCCGTTCACGGGCTGACGAGCCAACGTACATACATATACATCATACATACATACCTTACATACTTATACTATACAACTTACATTAGCACGTACGTGCATACGTAACGTGCATACGTAGCTAGTACGTGCATACTGCATACGTCACGTGCACGTACGTGACTACCGTGGACATTAACTTGCATACGTGCATACGTGTCATACGTACTGCATACGTCGCATACGTACGTCATACGTCACGTAATACGTGCTGTACGTCTACGCTACGTGACATCGTAACTGTACTGCATACGTGCTACGTGCATACGAATGACATACATGAAAGTTCAAGTCTACCATACTCCTAGTTACAGTTAGTAAGTTCCTGCACACAGATAAATTTATCATATGCTTTATCTCGGACGTTGTATTTTCTTTTATTCAAAATTTTCTTAGATCAACTTTTGTTCTAAAAGTGAATAACTTCAACCGCTTGGATCTAGTCATACTATCCAGTTGCTAAGTATATTATCTACTTCATTAACAAAGAATTTACTCTTTCTTCCATCTTTAATTCTGTTTGCATTCTATTCAAGGTAGATGAAGCGCAAGTCATGATCCCTACGAAAACATGTTTGAAATAGCACATTGCGGTCGAGGAGTTGGTTGTCAATGTTAACCATGTGCAATTCCATTTTGCTTCCACAGTGAAATGTAAATGCACGCACATGTAAAGGAAGAAAGTCAATTACACGCCTTACCTAACGTCTGCCTCGTGCCTGGATCCAATTTGCACACTAGCCGTCACATGTAACCTGTAGAGCTCTTGCCGTTGCACTCGCGGTGTCTCGCTATAGCGAGACATTAACTCGGGCGCAAAGCCGGGTCTCCGTATGACGACATAGCAGCCACCTGCGGCAATTAAAAACTAAGAACCAAAAAACGTAACTTTCTACGTAGCTTAATGTAACGTACTGTTTGGTTTAAACGAAACTATGAATATACTCTTAATTTTTAAAATGTATGGTAAAGAAGTTTTTATTGATAATGAATTGTTCAAAGTTTCACAAAATTATAGGTATTTGAAATTCTCATAATATTTACTTACGAGAAACCTCGTCAGTTCATCCAGAAAAATTACAAAAAAATTTGTATAAACAAATGTGATAAAAAATTAGTATGCTGCTTAATGTTTAGGCCGTATTTTAAAATCATAGCAAAAAAATTGGTTATACAAAACGGAGTATATACCATGAATAATGATTATCCTGAAAATAATCTATTTTAGTGTGAGATCATAGGCTATTTTTTGTTTAATTAAGTTTGACGAGGAAGCAACAACCAGCGCAGTGGAGACCTCTAATTAATCAAAAAGTTAAGGATTGTTCAAAGACTTCTCTTAAGATTCGAAGAAAGTTAATATACTAGTAATATCCATTATTGTTGTATTATTTATTGTCTTATTATGTGTTTAGATTATTTATATTATTATTATATTATTATTTTATTATTATATTTGGGTGTGTTTACTTATATGATCAACCATGTGTTTTTCCCAAAGTCGTGTAGAAATAATTAGTCGCTGCTACCCCTATTTCCATATCCAGACAAGAATTACTAGCAGGCTTCAACAATGCCCTTTCTTTATGGTACTCTATCTATTACTGTGAGAATTTTAATTCAGATGCTAGTTTTAGTTGATTTTTTGGGATGGGTTTTTTATTTGAGCACTCTTTTTATACGGCAACATAAGCCAAGCATGATGTTTTTATTTTCTCCCTTTTTCCTCTAGAGTATAACTCAGTGCTTTAAATCTTAAAGAGTGAAATGCTTTTTACCGCACTCTTAGTCGCGCCTGACGGCAATACCAGTGATGTTCTTTTATCTCGGGAGCTCATGAACATGAGCTTTATTGACGCGTATTTGATGAAGAGTTAAATTCGAGTATTCCGAAGGCAAAAATATCTGCATGGCGTGTGCGCAATGGGATTCAGCAGTATGGAGTAAAACGGTTTCCTTTGTAGATCAGTAACATTTTGTGGGAGGTAACAGCAAAAATTACTTCTTAACTTATTTTGCCAAAGTGAGTAAGGCTTTAGTTTAAATGTTTATTTCTTGAGTTCATTTTCTTCACTACATTTTTTAACCTTGATACCATTAGTACAATATACGAAGCAAGAAAAGGAAACAAAAACACTCATTATTCGAACATTGACACAAATATTGCTAATATAATAGGAAGACTTCAAGAGGGAAATCGGAAAATTATTCACATCGATGATTCTTTTTCAGTGACATTTTAACGCTGTACAAATTTATAATTTTTCTCTTGTAACAGTATGGCGTAGCCTCGACCCACACACACGTCTATGACGCTTCACACTGAACCGATGGCAGGACATGTCGTCCCGCCTCCATACACTTGCGTCGTTCCACCACACTGCCGGATTTCTCACACAAATACTGCCCGTCGCCACCACCCACCACACTGCCCGTCCGCACCACACAACCCCTCCCCACCCATCCACATGGCCGTCCGCCCACCACCACACTGTGCGCCCTACCGCCCAACCCCTCATGCCACCGCCCCTCTCGTCGCGCCACACCACCACACTGCCAAGTCTGCCACACTACATGTACGTCCGCACCACCACCACACTGCCTCCGTGCCCACCACCACACTTTGCCTGCGCCACACCCGTCACACGCCCTCGCCCACCATGCAACTGTCCCAGCCAGCCCGTCGCCCGCACAAAAACTGGGCCCGTTCCCCCATCAACCGCGTGCCATCGCACACGTCCCGCTCTGTACCACACGTGCACCCGCCACTAGTCCGTCGTTACCACACCTGCGTTCCCTCCCTTGCCCTCCCCGTTCATCGCCAGCGGTCACCCTCATCCACCGAAGCTCGCTCCTTGGAGCCTCAGCGGACTGCCGCGCGGCGCGGCCGAATGCCAGAGGCGGGAAGAATTACCATTCGACGGTGGGGCCCCGCGCGTGGCGTAGCGCGGGGCCGCGGCGCGGAAATCTAGGATGTGGGACGGCGATGGGAGAAGCCAGAGGGTGGCAGCCAGTCAGAAAGATGGAGGACCACACGAAGGAAGTCTAATGTTTAGTAAAAATGCTAATGGAGAAATGTAGGAGATGAATTTTTTCGTATCAAAAACGATTGGAAATTGCGATAGTAAAATAATGGAACAAACGATTAACGTAGAGATTATTTTGGATAAGATGATGTTTATAATAAAATGAACTGCGAAGAAAATTGTCCTTTGTCGTGTAAGTTTTTATATTTTTCCGTACATTATCTGGATTGTTATATTTTCAAATATAATTTTATACATTAACATGGACAATATCATATCAAAATTATTTAGTTCCTACTTCATGTCAATATTTATGATTAAAGAAAACGTTGCTTTAAATTCCTTATAAACTTCACTTCATTGTATTATCAATATACGTCAGTATTCAGTAGTCGTGTTGAAGAGAAAGGAGACTCGTGAGAACTGACGGACGACGGACTCCCAGGGCATCGAATGGAAGAGACCTCTGTGGAAAAGCGCCGTGCATCTGGATGTCTTGAAGCGACATTCTCATCAAACCTCTGCAGCGACTTGCCACGCGCGCCAGAGCGCTGGCTTCGCCGCCTCTCCCCACTCCCCCACCCTTTCCCCTCCCGCTCCGCCGCTCTCTCTTACCTCGGAGTACGCGCGTGACAGCGCTTCCAAGGCGCGCACCACCGGGGCTTTTTTCCCCCGCCGGCCAGCCGCCCGCCCGCCGGCCCGCCCGCCCGCCGCCGCCGCCCGCCCGCCGCCCGCCCGCACGCCGCAAATAAGCCCTGCAGGAAGTGCTCGCTACATCTCGTCAGCCTCCTCGCCGCGAACCCTCGGCCAAATGGCCCACCATACCTTGACCGCCCATTCGCGTCCACCTTGTCACATTTCCGCCCCCCGCACCATGCCCCCGCCCGCCGCCAATTGCCCGTCCCACTACCGCTACCCAGTCCGTCGTTCATCACCTTCTGGGTCTAACCGCACGCCACGACTGACCTCTCCGTCTACCTGCAACCTGACCGTTCACTTGCCACAACTGTCCTTTCCGTCTGCCACACTCGTCGCCATCCACTCGGTTCGATCTGTCAAATAAGCCGTTTCATCGCTCTACCCGACGTCCACAAGTCCCTCGTGAACCTACTTCAAATCATTCCGTTTTAGTCATTCACTGCCTATTATCCGTACCTAACAATTTCCTCTCGCTCTATAACTATTCATCTTCTTCTTTAATCTGTTCTTGATATATATCTTATCCCCTATCCAGTTAGGCCTTTTACGTTGTCAGCCTGCATCTATCTTTACCATCTACCTATCTTACAGGTACATTCCTCTATCTTAAAGACACTACTTCTCTTATTTTAACTATGATCAGTCCTCAGCTTCCATCAGTCAAACACACGTACAAAGCTACTACAGATTTTGCATCTGTGTACCTCCATTACACTATTCATCGCCTCATCGATTCCGTACGGGCCGGCAATTGTAGAAATCGAGTAGAGGCTTGGACAAAGTTTTGCGTCCATTTCAGACGCTTAAATTTGCATTTATTTATTAGTCCTCGTTCCTTTGCCCTCACCTCCACACAATTCATCCTCAACTCAGCCACTTCCATTCCCCTTCTTCTCAAACATTCTCTCTTCTCCCCATCACTCTCTTTCTATCACCTCGTTCGGAAACTTCCCTTTCCACCGTCCCACTTTACCTCCCCCTATTTAGGTCGTCCCTGTTACCTCGTGTCCAGCCCCTCTCCCTCCCTTCCATCCTCTCCCCTAGCTCCTCACACCAATCTCTATTTGCGAATCGCCTACGCGGTTCCGCGTCTCGAAACTACCTGCGCCTCTTTAATACATCTTACCTATCTACCATCTAGTAAAAATCTTCCTACCTCCTTATCTCACTGCGATATCATTCTAATTCCCTATAATTATATCTAACACACACTCACTCGTAATAAATATATACGAAGTTAATTTATTATATAATTATAACTAATTAAAACTTACACGAATAAAAATACTATACATATTTAAATAATATATACTACAAATTATCATGTTGTAATTCCATGTCATATCTTATGTGGTATCTGTTTCTCATACGTCTTCTTCAAGACCGATGTTTTGTATGAGAAATCAAAGGAACACTGAGAGTAAGTTGTCTTCTGAACTCTCAATACTCAATTAAGTGGCTTCTGAGGAGGATATCCTTGGTTTCGAAATCTCGGACGTATCCGATTTTTTCGATATTACAACAATAGTGGAGGCCGAGTGCAGCGCTGATCGGGAAGGGAATTCTAACGGCCGCTCTGACTGGTAGTTTCTGTGGTATTCTTCAATCCGCTTAACAATTCCGAACAAATCCTAACAAACTGCCACGTACACGCGCTAAGCCTTCTTCGCTTCCCTTCGTAGTGGTCAGCACACCTTACTTTCCACACATTTACACTTACGTCCCAGTACACTAGCACACATAGGGAGACTTAATCTCGGTCATAAGGCTAGGGCGGTGCTCCACTTGTGGGAAGACTTGGATGAGGAAAACTCCGCCTTACTGCGAAGTTAGGTCGGCACTGGAAACGGCACCATCCCCAGTTGGGGCAGAACGCGCCCAATATGATAAACTTGCATGTATACCACGGGCTAGTGATCATGGAGTTGACGCCCAGAATAAACACGATTATAATCTATATCAATATAATACTCTATTCTTTCTGTAAGTACTATCCATATTTACACACTCACCATTCTTCCTTTATATCAATATTTGCTTCTATCACCATTGAGACTTTTTTCGATCATCGTTTTATTTTCCTGGTCCACACCCCATCTCTGCTGCTCTCTCCCTCTCTCTCCCCCACCTTCTCACCCCCTCTTTCTCTCCCCTATACCCCCTCAAACTATTCCCAGTCTCCGACCCCCCTTTGGGGGGGAAGCCCCCCCCCATTTCTCCTTTCGCCCACAATTCCCCCCTCTCCGTCCACTCCCCCTCCTTCCGTCCGCGATCAGCCGGTTCGCACTCGCCCGCCCGCGCTGCGAACAAATCCGGCAAGGCGAACCTTTAATGAAATTCGAGGGTTCGCAATGCACACTGGTTTACAATGCTGCGGGCGGCAGACGTTTTAAAATTAAAGCCGGATTTAAGGCGCGCGGAGTCGGTGCTTTAGCTCTTCTTTCCTCTCGTCCTTCCGTCCGCTGAGGAGACGCCGCGCGAATTTTTGCCTCCTCGTGAATTCGCCGGCTGAAACTGTGGAATTGTGAGGGGGCGTAGCCTCGACGATGGAATTTTATCGGAGGAAAATTGTCTGAACGCAATCACAAAAGCGTAAGACTGAAAAACGAAAGAAATCGGATTGAATCGTAGATCGCAATGCTGATAAGGTATGCAAGCGGTGTTGAATTTCGCGACGAGTCGGAACCATGCATTATCTATGAATTTTTCTAAATGAGAAAATTGTTTGTGAAAAAATTATTATTATTATTATATATATATTATTATTATTATATTATTATTATTATTATTATTATTATTATTATACAACTTGTTCGGTAGAGTTAATCTATGAGGTCGTTCATTTATCTATAAACTATGACAATTTGTGCATTAATGAAATCTCTATAAGAGCACAGGTAGTTTACAGTCACTCTGGAGGGCAAACCACTTGAGCCGGTAAATCTTTAAGCGACTTACTAAACACAGACCAAATCTCAATAGAATGTAGGCGTAGGGTTCAAGCTAAGAACTTCATGTAAATGAAAGATAAGACAAGTCGAAGAAAAGATTTGGAAAAAATGAAACACGGAGGAAGAAGCTAATGCAGAAATAACACTTTATTGCAATGTAGTTTGGAAAATATTTTTATTCAATACAGAAGGTCGAAACATATTTGTATTGATATTCTTCTCATCCTCTTGTAAGAGTTTCTATTTGTTGATATTTTTCTGTACGCAATTATGCCATAATTTGATATATGTTGAGATATTCATATATTCAGATTAATTTAAGCAATCAAATTTCGTCTCGTCTCCAAAAATCATAAAATGATTCCCTACTGCTACATCTTATTTTTCTTCTCGAAAGTGTTACAGCACTCTATTGAAATTTTAATGAAGCCGCATTGACAGACTCCCAAAAGGCCATTGCAACTTCCATCGGTGACAAGTGCCGCAGAGAGAAAAATAAACTGCTTCACGGCGCGATTTCGCTTCTTATTGCTTCATCACGCACTCGCGATATCCCGCTCTATTTCAAGAGGGTGGAATCCAAGAGCGCGACCAAAAAAAACAACAGACGAGCGCGAGAGGGCGGACAAAAGCGGGGCGGCGCGGGGCAGACAGACGGATGATTTCCTTAGCGATCGACTGCGCCGGCCGAGGCAGCAACTCGTCGTAATGCTCTTGCACGATGCTATTATCGTGGCGAGATTTTACGGATATTCGATTTCGTTAGCGTTTCTCGATTTTCTTCCCTTCGTGCGCTCGCGCGCTAACCTGTTTTGCTGATTCCTTAACGCCTCGGCGTGTCTTCCTTCCCTTCTTCCTCTTGTCGCCCGCTTTTCCTCTTTCCGCTGCCTGCCCCTCCCTTCGCCGTTTCGCGAGCCGCCCCCCAAAAAGGGGCCGAAAAAACCCCGCCGCGCCGAACGCGCGAACGAGGGAAAATCCCTGCCCAAGGCCACCGGCGTGCTGTTCTGTTTGAGAACAAATAATCGTTTAATCAGAAGAACAAAGAGAGATAGACGTTGGCTCTATCATGCACACGCCGGCCGCCTCCGCGCAGCGTGGGCGAAGGAAAACGTTCATCCTTCATCCTATCTGAGCCTCAAAGCGGAAGGGAGCCTTCTGGACAAAAACAGCCGAAAAATTGACGCGCTTGTTCGGCCCGGGCAACGGGCGGAGAAGAATCGGGTGCGGGCGGCGGACGTGGGGGCATGTGGGCGATATGGGCAGTGTGGTGATGTGGCGGTGGCGGAGTGGTGGCGGCGGGGACGATGGCTCGATGTGGGACTGCGGGACGATGTAGGCGACAGGGGCGGCCGTATGGAGCGAATACGAAATCGTGATGTAGGTCTAGCGGCGGTGGGGGATGTGGCGGCTCGGGGCTTTGGGATGCTGAGGCGCGGTGACGGGCCGGTTGGGCGTACAGGAGATAAGAAACTCGCGGAGGAGTGGATAGAGGGGCATGTGGTAATTGCAATGACGGTCAAAGATCCAACGCAGTTGAGAAAGGTAGACGAGGTAAGTTACCATGGTGGATGTACCGCCGAAGAAGAAGAAAACAATGTCGTGATGGGTGTATTAGTGGGTAAGGTGATGTGCCATTCGTCGACGAGATGTAAGTGGGCGGACAGCTGTGAGAGCATGTTAGTGAATGTATGGACGACATGACATGATTGAATGGACGGTGGAGTTGGTTACATTTTACGAGATTTTGAATTTTTGATGCATGATTTTGGGGCAGGTGGCGTTGGGTTAGATCGCGGGCAAGGGTTTGAGAAGGAGAATACCAATGGTTTGTGGGTGACGATGTTAATGTTTGTGAGATCAACAACGGAATGGTTGGGAGGTCGAGAGGAGAGTGGGTGGATGATAGGCGGCATTTACGGGGAAAGGATGGAATGATTTTGGGTCGATATAGATCTAGAGTTTAGATGTGCGGAAAGAGTACGTTTGAGGGTTAAAGGGACTGTTAAACAAGAAATATGAGTGATCGAATTTCGGTGGACATTGAACAAGGGTTTGAGGCGGATAGCGCACACATGATGGGAGGGTGAACGTTAGAGGTCGGGTGGGCAACAATAGGCTATGTATTGTGCAAGAGTTCGGAGTGGGCGTGCTTTCGGCAAAAGTTCGGAGGAGTGGCTTTTCGGCGAGAATGTCGTCACCCTGAGAGGAGACGGTTGAAGAGCAGATGAGCATGGTTCCCTTGAACAAGGGTTTGGGAGGAGGCAAGAGAGATGTGGCACGCGAACGGCGGATGGGAGCTTGTGACGGTCGGAAGGGTCGGGGGAAGCGGAAGCGGGGGAAGCGGAAGCGGGGAAAGCGGAAGCGGGGAAAGCGGAAGCGGGGAAAGCGGAAGCGGGGAAAGCGGAAGCGTCAAGAATCGCTTGGCCAAAAATGGTCCTCGAACGCGGCTTCATCGCCGTCTTCACGCGTGTCTGCGGAAAGTCCAGTCGCTCCCTGTTTCAATCGTCCTCAACCTATCACTGCCGTAGGGTTTGAAAGGTATTGGAATATATCTCCCGTAGCTCTAACAAATAGGTGGGAACCTGTTTGGCGAGTCGTTGAGTTAAATTGAAAAGAGCCGTCTGTCATACCGAGAGTAATAAGTGAAGTCTTTCCCAATTCACCCAGAAGTCAAGGAAGACTTTCTTTAGTCGATCGCATCGAGTCTCTCGCGTGCGCCGCCTCAATTAACGAGATTGGGAGGTTGGTACCGAAAGCACGTGTCCCGGAAAGGAATCCGAATCCACTTAGGTCAACGAAAACGTGTTTACGATGCCGTGTGTATATATTCTCACGAAATGAGGGGGGTCTATCTTCGTTCGTTGCAAAGATATTCCTCCTAAAAGAGGATGGTGTTTTGACAGCTGAAGAAAGCACATGTAATTATATCATGTAATTCTGTATTGGCAAGAAATTGCGTTTTTAGAATTAATTAGAAGGATGAAAAGCAGACGATTTTATTTTAGATATTGAGAATAGTTTTCTAAGTTAACTTTTTGAAATAACAAGAATTTGAATAGTAGATTTGTACTTGACTGATATTTGGAAATTGAAAAAAAGAAATACAATATTAATTACCAAAAACATTAATTGCAACTGAGAGGATAGTTTTAATATATATTCATATATGCATAGGTTGGCGTTTTAAATGATAATAACGAAACAAAGTTGTTTATTATTTATATTTCATTATTGTTCCTTGTTTATAAGATTTCTGTAGAGATATGTAAAGCTCCTAGGTATTTGATGAATTGGAGCCAAACGGAGAAAGTGGAAAAGGCAAGGGAGTGCCAGGGTCAAAGGTGCCAAGTCACCTTTCCGCCAATGAACTTACTTTGAGAGAAGACCATTTTGAAGGAAATAAATGTGTTGCTGGCCTCAATGGATTGTGAGAGTATTCCCTCGGGTGCCGTCGGCAACGTGTTCCAACACGCTATCGCAGAATACACTCCGCAGCAGAAGTGGAAAATGGTCCCTTAGGTTAGATGTCACCGCGGCAACTGCTGCCTGAATGGATGAGCTTTTATTGACCTTGTGCTTTGAAAATTCGTTACCTAGAAGACACCCTCCTCCTCGGCCACGTAACGTTAAATAATGGAGAGTCCGAATGTATGCTTGCACGGAGGAGGTAACATTCCATGTTAATACTGCTGCATGAGTGAAGTTCGTCGAGAATATAATGGAATATGTATAATATCAATCGAAACGGTGTCACTCTAAACCAGAAATGTCAAATTAAAAACGGTTTTTTCGGGCTCGGAAATATCTTTTACAAGGACTATCTTTTCTTTGTTTAAATATATATTTTATCTCGCATTTTATTTATGATACTTCCAAAGGGATAAAATATTTCTTTTCAAGAATTTGTGCATGGATCATTTCTTCACTATGTCAGAATTACTGTAATATGGGAAACACAGGAACATCTCATGATCAGATATTTTTTCAATAAATAATGGAAGTTCTTTTCACTTTGCTTTAGTTAAAAAGAAGAGTTAAATAATATATAGCGTCATTAATATGCAGTTAATACATGGGGTATATTAAAAATATAGTATATTTTAAAATTTTAATTTTTAATTTTGCTGAATAATAGACGCTTCCGATAATGGCTTATCTGTTATTTAACAGTTTCAACGTTTCATATAAAACTATAATATCACGACTATACAAGTATCTATATGTACACGATTATAAATTGTATTTTCATATGATTTTAATCCCTATAATTGAATTAATACAATTGTTATTACACTGATATTTTAATTGTTATTTATTAAATTATCCAGTGATGTGACTATATCATATTTCATTAACTATGTTACATTCAGTAGAAGTTTATAATTTTCTTTTGTAAGAAATTTTTCCGAAGATTTATGTTCATTATTGCTATTGTGTTAAAACACATTGTTGAAGACCATGTTCTTGATGCAACTCCAAATAAATCAATTACAAACTCTAAAAAAAGAGTCGTATTTAAAGTAAAATGTACAAAGATGTCTAAAAATGTATTTCAAATAAACAGCTTTAAAATCTTATCTAACGGCATAAGTAAGAGAGAAAAAAAATGTGGCTGAATCGGAATCCGTCCTATCGTCTTCACGTGAGTGGAAAAAGCTACGTGTGTCGTGTGTGATTTGAGAATGTGGGTTGAGTGGGTGGACGGGGGTTTGGCATGCGACCAGGTAAGGGTGGTTGAACAAGAGAATGGGCGAGAGATTCGGCTGGTGGGTGGGTGGACGGGTTATTGGACGTGCTATCGATAGTTGTGGTCGAGATATGCATGGCGAAGGGCCAGTGGGTAACTATAGGCTATTGGAGAGTGGGTGTGGGCGGCCCAATTTGACGCCGGCTGCGTGGTGGTGTGAACGGGCGATTGGAGGGTATGGGTGGGTGGGCGTAGTGTGGCTGACTACTGCGTGCCGTTGGGCGCAGTGGCATCGGAGCTCCCGCATAGGCTGCAGCGTCATGCGGCGGCGCCACTTGGCAGAGCTATGACGTAAACAAATGAGCCCTCTCCGCACCAGCTATTACGCGGATATTGAGTCGTTACCGCACGCACCTTAGGACGGTATTAGGCCACGCGGGCCGCGGGCTGGGAGCGGAAGCGAGAGTGGGCGGAAGTGTAGAGCGATGGAAGGGGGGCTGATCGGGTCGCTTCTCCAAGGCCACCGCGCGCCGCCGTCTCACGCAGCGCGGCGCAGAAGCGTCGTCGTCCGGAAACAGACCCCGTTCCCACCCCCGCCCGCCACCCGTGCCCCTGCTTCCATCTCTGCGACCGGCAAAGGTGGCTCAAGGCATCGACGGATGCCACTGAAGTGCCTCTCACCGGGAGGGCCTAGGGTTCAAGACCCAACGGTGGCAGGGGTTTGGTCTCCGCCAGCACCACTGTTCCATCTTCTCTCCCGTCTCGCCTACTGCTACCGACACTGCATCTGACACCGATCTACACCTCTTCCCTCCCACCCTAGCCGCCTGCACTCCCGTTCCCGTCTCGTGTCCCCTCCGCCCGTCAGCGCCCCCTTCTTCGTTACTTCCACACTTGCACTCGTCCCGCGGACGTCGTCCTCCTCTGTTGTGCCTTTAGACCTAAATGTTCCGGCAAGGACTGTGTGTTAATGCTTATATATGCTGTTTTTAAATGGTATACGGCCAAATGCGCACGACCGACATGTATATTTAGAATCACTGTAATTGTATTAATGTAGACCACATAGTCGAGAATAAAGACAATTACAACATAAGATTATTTAAGCTGTAGAAACTTTTGTTAAATGGAAAAATGCATACGTTTTTAAATCCAATATTGTCTGTGTAGAACATTTGTAGAATATTCATCTTCAGTCGGAAATCAAAGGAGAAGACTTAGAATTGTGTAGGCTTACAAAGTAATAATATACTGTTATTCTTGATGTGATGGTTACCCTGAACGAGACCCAAATTTGGTTATACTTCTCTTACATTCCAGATATATTCATTTGTCGTCACATTAGTCGAGACATAAATTGAGTGATGATGGTAAATTATAACACGAAATTCTGTATGCTTGCATCAATTTATAAAGAAAGAATAATACAATGAAGGAGCAGCCGCCGGTGAAGCTCATAAGATTTTTGGTTATGGAATTGAGGAGACCAAAATTTGATTTCCCCTACCAACAACATTATAAATGGTAGTTTTTATATTATAAACGATTTATTTACGTGGAGTAGGATGTTTCGTCAGATAGTTCGCGTTAAGGCCCAAATAAATTTGTTCTGTAAACCAATTAGAATCAAATGTCGACTCAGTGCTGGAAATTGTTATATCTAAAAAATCATGTTTGATCCACCTATTTTTCAACAATGAACTTACTAGGTTCATTTAAAATAATAAACTTTTCGACAAGAATTTATTTGATGTTGGAGGACAACTAGCAAAGTATTTTTCACAAATCTATCATAAAAGAGGAACTCAATTTTCGGTAGACTCTCCTATTGCAATTTACGCTATTTCAGCTTCGAGCAAACTATTAGGTCCACCTATTGAGGTGACTTTTATCCGTGTTTGTTACAAAATTATGATTATACTTGATAGCTAAAAATAAACTGTACAAAACAATGTACGCAACACGAATGAAAGTGTGTTCAGCGCACTCATTTCCAATTATCGGAAACGGCTGCTCTCGTTGCCTCATCTGCCAAATTATCACTTTCTGTACGAATTACGTAAATAATCACTTTTTAAACATTTGGTTAAAAAAGATAAGTTCATACCAAAAACCACTTGCATTAAGAGTACACATTAAATAAGAAACCACATACAGAAAATCCTGGTGTTTCTCGAGAATATTTTAACTCACTATTCACCAGAAAAGTGAGTCGAACTCTCGCCACCGGATCAACGAATTAATGCAAACCCTACTTTAGTTGTTAGTTCAAACTTTCGAACAGCGAAGGACTAACAAGGATTTCTTGAAATAACTTATTTTTTGACAGTTATTTTTACAAGGACCTACCTTGTTGCAGTGGAATCAGTTACGGTATTTTTTTGTTCCTTCATGATTATTTTGCCTCAGGTGTTCTGTGTATGCATATATACCGTGTTCACATAAATAAACCCAGTGGCGGTTCGTGACTTCAAAAGTTGGTGGTTCACAAAATTAAGCCGTGTGGTTTACTTAAGTGTCCCCCACGATTTAAAGGGGACGTCAGTTAAAACACACACATTTCAAAACAACACAAAAACATTCCACGATAGACCCACAAAGGCCCTACTGGGTCAAGAAAAAGCAAAGAGCAACAACTCTTCGTGCGAAATTCACACTCTATCCTAGAGCTCCTGCCCGAGTAAATGTGAAGACACAAACTGAAAGATGGTATTACGGTTAGCGTATTGGGCTGGTAAACCCAAATTCAAACCCGATAGAAGCTTTGGATTTTAAGGACCATGTTGTGGATTTATTGCCTGTAAAATATTCCCAAGCCTAAACGAAGCATTTGAGCTAAATTGAAATCGCGTGTTTCGTCGCCTGAGTGATTTCTTCTTTCTCTGCTAGATGTGGATGGAACGTAGTGAAACTTGCCTGTCAGATGGGAAAGTGGGCTTCACCGCTTGAGTCTCACCACATAAAAAAAGGCATTGAATTCAATTGAATTGAATTGAATTGAATTGAACTGACAACATTGCACTACAGGTTTTGCAATTTTATACGCTGCTTGATACCCCCGCATTCACTCCCCAACATTCAGAAACAAACGCGCATTTTTACTCGTCCACCTATTTGCTTGTGTTTGAGTGAGCTCTTGGGTTGACGTGGGTCGCCGCCAACCTTCAACCACTGTACTCGGTTGGCCGGCGGCGCCACCGCCGCCGCGCCGGGCCCGAACCCGTTCTTTCCTCGAGTCTGTTCTCGTCGATTTACAATTCTCATGAACGTCTCAATTAGGGCGGCGGGGGAGGGGCGGCCCCGTTCCGCCCGCTGTCAATCACCGCAGGCTGCGGCCAGCGCCGCAGACGCGCTCCGCAGCCACGCGCTCGCCACTCGGGGGGGGGGGGGCGTACATTTCCACTTGTATGTGCGTCGGTGTGTGTATGTGAATGTGTGCAGGTTTCTCGTTATGTGTATGTTGTCTCATTATGGTGTGCATGACTGTAGTTGTGTGTGCGTGATTGTAGTTGTATGTGCGTGATTGTAGTTGTGTGTGCGTGATTGTAGTTGTGTGTGCGTGATTGTAGTTGTGTGTGCGTGAGTGTAGTTGTGTGTGCGTGAGTGTAGTTGTGTGTGCGTGAGTGTAGGTGTGTGTGCGTGTGTCTCGCAAAGTATGTGCGTGTGTGTGTGCTTGCATTTATTTATATGTGTGTGCGACTAGATATTTATAAACATGGTCTCGTTATACGTCCATGCGTGTTTATGGCTGTGTGCATACCTATGTGAGTATGTATATGTGTATTTGTGTGTGTATATGTGAATGTATGTATGTATGTATGCATGCATGCATGCATGCATGTGTAAATGCCTATGTATGAATATGTGTGTCTACCTGTGACTTCCTCTCCGCTAAACTGTCGCTGGGAAGAACCTCAGACAAATAGACGAGATTTCACATTCTTAAAATTTCTAGGCCTTCAAAATTACGAACATTGTTTGGTATATTTTAGAAATGTGTTTTTTTCCTTTATTGCTTACTACTGACATCGCAGACCTGCGTCGCGTAGGGAATACATACTAATGCTTCAGTAAAAACGGGTATTTCCACAGAGAAGCTCGTATTGTGGAGCCCTGGAAATGAAAAATTGAATAATTTATCGTTCCTATATGTAGTAAATTATTTCCTCTAAAACGTTTTGTCGTCAGTATCTACGTTTTGTAGATCTTTGAAAACGTCACCACCACAAACACCACAAAACGTCTTTTCGTATGTCTGCGGTCAATGCCTAAGCCGCGCATGTCAGGGGCGCGGGTAAGGTAACAAGCATACTAGAACTCGCGAGGACTGAGTCCAGAGCAATTGGCAGGAAGTTTAAAAACGTGGGACGTACAACTTCGGAGAGGTGGTGTGATACTTGTACCTGACCCATGATAGTGTTTCGGAAACATCAGTTGACAGTTGTTGCCCCATATGTCATATTAATACGCATTTCATCCACTGAAGCAAAGAAATGGCCAGTAAAATGTAATAATACATTAGTAATATTTGTAATTGTCAATTGAGAGTGGAATTAAATACCATGAAACGATAGGATTTTGATTTCGTTCAGATTAGGAGTTTTAATAGACTTTTCTCTCGAATAGAGCAAAGGACACTTAAAAAATGACGCAGGTCTCATTTTCGTTCACATTTCTGAATTTTGGAAAATTTAAAAAAATCTCAGATACTGGAGAAAATATGTGCCGATTTAGTACTCCGTTTTGTTTTTTTTAATACTAATGTTTTAGCAATTAAGGACAATCATTATTTCACATTATGTCACAGTACGTCTTTAAGAATTATTTTTCTCATTTACGTTTACATGCATTAGTGAATTAGATAAATAAAAATAAAACATACTATATTTACTAGCATTCGTTACAAATTAATCAACATAAATATTTAATGCAATCACTATAAACAACGATAAAATTGTTTTATCCTGAAATGTTGGCAATAGAAGAACAGGGAGTGTTTCTTGTATGTATATAATTAAATGAAAAGCATATCTTATTGACTACGTGACAAAAATTGTCCACGTTCTCTAATCTTAATGTTGGTTTTCTTTGTTTACAGTTCATCGCTTAAGGCAAATATTAGGTTCGTTTTTCTGGCACACAGTTCTCTGAACTAAGCAATTAACTTAAGTGCCACGGATAAGTGGTTCCACTGAATGAACTTGAGGTTCTCCATGAAATACAGCTATTTACTTTGGATACAGGAATTGAAATTTATCGTAAACACTGCGATTAGATACTTCAATTTACTATTTGCTCAAGCATAGTGAGGATGTAAGTCATTGCTTCGCCTCCTTAGTAGTACGGTTTGAAATTGAAAAATGGATATAATAATTGTACAAAACATGATCTTGAAGTCATATATTCGTCGGTGGTACAAACAAATTTCCATATATAACACACTGAGGATAGATGATGTTTTTGACAAATTATAAGAAATCGGTGAAACAAAACCTTGAAAGGGTGCCGCTGGTGGATAAAGAATGTTATCTCAGTGGGGTATTCAATAGATTTAAAACGCAAAACAAAAATTTGCAGATGACTTACAAAACAGAATTGCAACACACATTATAATCACACATAACTCGTGTAGCTTTGACCATTAAAAACAAGTGTTTTACGTGTCTTTAAAGGGACACGAATTTTCATGTATGGGTGGACAAGTGGGAAAATGACGAGGATCAGTTGGGGACAGGTGGAGGGTAGGTGGGGAGATGCGAGGAAGGGGAGGAGATGGGGGACAGACGGGACAAACAGGTGGATCACCAATGGTTTTTAAGCTGCGTTATATGGAATGAAATTTTATATTGCATTTTTAGATATTTAGTTCTATTTAGTGGTCCCACTAGATAGCATGAGTTGTCAGAAGAGTGGTCAAGGAGAATTTGCTACTCACGTGTGTCGCTCTGAAACAGCAACTTCTGTTTTCCAGGTTTGTAAAGAACTGTTGCACAGCATATACATACCATCTCCCAAAATCAGTCTTGAAGACTGCTTTTGTTAATCTATTTTATTAATTGAAATGATATACGAGAGTTTATTTATCAGTGTGCGAGCTTCTTTTTGGCAAACACTTGCGTGGTTTTGTTCACCAGCACTTTTGCGAGCAGGGAATACGAATGAGTGTGGGTGAAACGGATTTAAGGAATATCTAACAGCGAGCAATAATAAATCGAAAAAGGACGCAGTAATGAATACAATTGGATCGGACTGTATTGTAAAGAACGAGAAAAATCTGCAACCGTTTATTTCTGTCTCGTTTTTTGGTGAAATTCCTCTGCCAACTATTCGACGCATGCAAACACCAGAGGTGTTTTTTGTAATTATGCCCTAAAGCACTATTGCTTTACATTTGCTTGATTACGCAAAATAATTTAAATTAAATTGCAATGCTGTGCAGCAATAACAAGCGTAATGCGTATCTAACCAACATCACAGTAATAAATAAAATTACATAGACACCTTTTTAATCAACAGAGGCGGTAAATAAAAACAGTAAATGAGTTGACCCTAACAATGAGTAATTTATTTCAAAAGTTTGAGCTGCAAAACAACTGAATATGATTATGTCCTTTTAGCATGACAAGATAAAAGCTTACATTTATTTACATTATTCTGACTTACCTGTCTTCCCAAGTGTATGATACTCGTACATTCAGTTTAGTATACCACAAAGTTGCCATGATGAAAAAAAATATGTCATACCTTCTCTAATAGCAAGTGTTGACTTTCTAATTTAAGTAGATAGTTTTATGCCTAAGAAAGGTTCGTATGGGTTTTCACTGAAGAAAGTATCACTTATCTCTTCCTTTCTATTGTATTGGAAATCATTTGTACCTAAGTTCTCGATTCACGACCGCGAATGGTTGACATTTTCTACCATTTTCTGACAATCACTCGATTTTAATAATTTTTATTAGTTCTACAGTATTATTGTTTTCTATCATCGATTTTAGGGTGCGATCAGATCGGTTCCGTACTCGAGAAAAAATTTGGGCACAAACGGCCCACTGATTCCGCCGAACGCTAGTGGCTAAACCGCATTCGACTGTGTTACATTACAATTACATCGGAATAACATGTAATTCACCTGGCTGGAGTAGCATCACCGTCGCACAATGCACAGAGTGCTCTCTTTCGTTCATAATGGTTGATGTTCACAGAGTATCTAGTATCGAAACTAATTTATATATACCGGCGTGTTTATTGTTCCTTTTTCTGGTGAAAATATTTCGTGAGATATGCGACCGTTTTATCATTTTTTTTAAATCTCCGCTGACTGAAGAATTGGGCTAGAGGTGATGGCAGCATGATTTATTGAACAGATTGTTCACTGCCTGGTTGACTGACTGATTAGTGATCCGGGACTGACTGATTAGTCAACAACTAATTTCATTAGTTTCGTAAGTGTAGAGCGTGTTATAACGCGGGAGGTGGCGGTGTTCTCCCCCGTTTGAGATCCGGCGCCGACCTAAGCCGGCTTGCGGGGATTTTCCCCAACCACGGACCTCCCACCAACGGAGCTTTTGACCTAGACGGGTCGAGCTCCAAGTTCTCGACTGATCTCCCTCCAGACAAATCTAGCAGTGTGGTCCACGTAAATGTGTGTAAGGGGGAGGAAAGGACAACGAAGAGGAAGAAAAGATCGCTCATGGTTCGTGGTCCGTTTGTGAGGGAACTGCTCTAGCTTTAGCCGAAATGTTGATCGGAGGAACCATGGGAAGCTACCGATCAGAGCAACCGGCCGCTAGAATTCTCCTCCAGACGGTATCTGAATTCGACCTAGCTCCTAACTAGAGTCGACAATCCTGCCACCGTCGGGATTTAAACCCCAAGACCTCCCCATTCAGAGGCACTGCAGTGACATCACTGATGTCCTAAGCCACCTTTGTCGGTACGACTGCTCGTCATTTCGTAAACTATCTTTGTTCTAAAGTTCGCTGTTAGTAGCCAGTGGATTAATACTCTTTGGGATACAATATAGACCGCACTCAAATTCAGTTGCCGCCCGTAAGTGAACGGAGTTCGAGAATCGACCGGTCAGTAAGTTCAATACATTTTACATTTTCAAATAATTACGTATTGGCGAAATGTAAATGAAGCGATAAAATTAAAACTCCTTTCTGAGCGTTCGCCTGGAGAAGATTGGAGAAACCACCCTAAACTACCGATAAGAGTAGCTGGCGTCTAGACGTTTCGTGCACATACACGCTTCCGCGGATCGTGTTCATATCTTCTAGGCTATCCGGGTGACGGCGCGTCATTGGCTGAGAGGCAGACGTTTCGCCTGTCATATCGCAGACTTCGTCAGGGTAGTGACTACCCTACGTAAGCATTCGATATGACAGGCGAAACGTCGGCCTCTCAGCCAACGACGTGGCGTCACCCGGACATACAAGAAGTCACGACGAGAAATTTCCTCCAGACAGTGTATGAATTCGATCTAGCTATGTCGAAAATCCCGCCACCGACAAGACTCTAACTCAAGGACCTTCTCGTCAGAGACACTGCAGCGCATCAATTACATTGATACCCTGAGCCACCTAAGCCGGTACAATCATTCGACCTCCACTGACTTTCCCACAGTATTTTGCACCTACACGCAGATTCACGAAGGCCGTCGGCCCCGTTTCTCCCGGAACGGAGGCAGGCTGCGGGGGCCGAAGCTTCCGCAGCCTGCCAAGCGAGACACCCGCGGTGGCCACTGTTGCGTGCGATCACGGGCACGGCCGCCGACGGCGCTGCGGTCGCGCTGTTGACTCTCCATCGAAACAAATACGCCGCTAGTTAGTATTGAAAGCCGCGTTTCAAAAAAAAAAGTCTACACATTGTAAATATGCCGCGCAAGCGTGCGTAGGAGCGCGTGCGATGTGGAAATATCGCCTGGGAGCACAATCACCCGTGGCCTAACGTGTTTGCTATCGCGTTTGGAAAATATTACGGCGAAAACGCGTTTATGCGTGTTCGGGGGAGCGAGGGAACTAGTTTTGTTTTTGCGTGATGGATACGTGGCCGTGCGTGGGAATCCGTGAAAGAGAGAGGTTCGTCTCTGATTCAACTCAATGTGCGGTGTGAGAGAAAGGCGAGTGAAGCTGGACAAAGAGGTCACTTTGTTACAGTGTCCAGTATGTTGCATGTGTAATTTTAGTGTTTTTTTATTCATAGGCTCCATTAACAATTTAGAAGTTTGCCACAAAAATGTCTAAACAATTTTAAGAAACTATTTATAGAATGGTCTCTAGATTTTTCGGCGAGTATATAAAGATGGTGCAGTTGTAACAAAATTGTAGATATGGGTGCCTACGATCTTTTGAACACAAGAATGTGCAAACAACAAGGCTCCAGACATAATTGTTTCAAAGCAACACAATACAATAAACTACAACAAAACCAATACACAAAAACCATTGTATCAAATCACTTCCAGCCAATATCAAATCTTTAAAATATTTTGATAATCTGTTATTATTGATTAAACATTAACGTATTTGTGTATTCAAAGATAATAAATTCAAGTCATGAGCAGTTATAAATGTAGTGAATTTTGGGTTTACATCTTTGGAATATAGATTTTAGTAATTTTGGTTTGATACAGAATATAATTAGAGTAAGGGTATATGTTAGGATACTGTAATATCGCGGCGTTGAAATTTTTATTTTAAAAAATGAACAATATTCCAAAATGCCAGTAGTTCTCTAAAATATCCTTATTTTGTTTTATAATTAGATGTTCACGCACTCAACAAATTCTAACCACAAACAATTTTCGCGGTTGCAGTACTGCCTACTATGTTCTATTTAGGTGCAGTGTACATCGGATTAACATCACGGGAGGCCAAACCACATTTTATACTTTTATAATACCTCTTTTTGGAACATGAGTGAAGTGTTGTAGAACCACAAACAGTACTTGGTCAGGAAAATAGGCCATGTTCATAATTTGTATTTGTTTTTTTAAACTTCCACTTAGAATACTAGGTGACGGAATTCCAATGAGGAAAACACTGAAAAGGCAGGTTTCAATGTTTCGAATAAATATTATGTTTTTACATTTTTGCATTGTCACTTATTGCCTCGGGTTGATTTCTGACACTTTTTTTGAAATGAAAACTTCATTATATTCTTTGGATCAATTCAATAGAGATAATTCATGATTATGTATAGAATTATTTTGGAATAATAGTCGTAGTTTATATTCATGACGATAAGAGGTCGGTCCCAATCATAATTCTCTCGTGACTTCACTGACTGTATGAATATTTTTGTTCTTTAAAACAAAGTTCGAGAAATCTTTAATGTACGATTTCTTAAGTAAATGCACGTTGATTTCAGATCAGATTTTCGTCGGAAAACCCAATTTCCAACTATTAATAGTAAACTTTTTTGACAGTTTACGACAGGCCAACCATATTCCAACATTACTCAATTCGCCACACATGTGAATACAAAGTAGTACAGCTATCTCGCTCTACGAAGTGTAACCGCACATCCATCGGGGTGTAGGCGGTCGCCTGCAGTGACGACCCCTCGAGCCCAGAGCGCAGGCGGCTGCTGCCACGCCTTGCCATGCTTTGCTCACTTTGCGCGTCCTGACGTGTGATAGCGTTAATAAAGTGCTTGCTCAACTGACGTTGTTCTAATGGCCCTCTGGCTATAATAAGCTACAAACAACTATTTTTTAAAAAAAAATTTCATTAATCGACATTTAATATTCCATTTTTGATGAATTGATAAAAAACACCGATATAAGTTCGGTTCTGAAATCGATTAATAAAAATTAATAGAAGTTTGATTTCATGGTTATCCAAAGACACTTAAACGTCCTGTCTTCTCTACGTAGTAGCCTTCCCCACCTCCCTTCCCCTGTCCTGCCTTTACTTGCCCTGCCTTTACTTGCCCTGCCTTTACCTTGCGCTGCTTTAACATGCCCCACTTACTTGCTACTTGCCTACCGTTGCCCACCTTGCCCGTAACCTTTGCCCTATTGCCCTACTTCCCTACCTTGCTCCTTAACCTTGCCTACCCTCTCCTATCCTTACCTTGCTAATTGCCCTGCCCTGCTTGCGTGCGTGCTTACTGCTGCTTACTCTGCACTGCCATTTCATGACTTGCCTCTGCTCTTCCCTACTCTGTCTGCCTTTGTGTCTTCTTTGTCTCCCTCCCAAGTCCTGCCTGCCTGGCCTGCCTGCTCTGCCTGCTTCTTGCATCTGCTTCTTGCCTGCTATCTGCCCTGCTCTGGGCCTCCTTGTGCTGCTCCCTGCTCTGCCTCTTGCTTGGTTCTACCCTGCGCCTGTTCATGCCCTGCTTGCTCTGCCTGCATTGCTATGCAGCGCTTGGCTCTGCCTGCTTGTACTGCCTGGCCTTGGTGCTGCCTGCTTTGTTCTGCCTGCTTGTTTTGCCCTGCCTTGTCTGCCCTGCCTTGCTCTGCTTTCTGCCTGCCTTGCTCTGCTCTGCCCTGCTTTGTCTGCATTGCTTGTTTCTGTGTCCTGCCTTTCCTCCATGTCTTGTTCTGTCCTCCTGTTGCCTGCTTGTCCTGCCTGCCCTTGTCTGCCTGCCTTGTTCTGTCTGCCTTGGCTCTGCTCTGCTCTGCCTGC
>BOPP01000023.1:781342-839575 GCA_017312745.1 Gryllus bimaculatus | reverse complement strand
TCCCCGTCCTCCTCGTCTACCCCTCCTCCTCGTCTATGCCCCTCCTCCTCGTCTATCCCCTCCTCCTTCGTCCATCCCCTCTTTCTCTAACCCTTACCTCTCTGCACAATCCCTCCTCTATCCGTCATCTATCCCTGCCTTCCTCTTATCCTCCCCCCTTCCTCCCTCCACACAAACTCTTTCTACACCCTCCTCCACACCTCCTCTTGCCACACGTCCTCTTCCACAGCGTCCTCGTCTACACGTCCTCGTCTACACGTCCTCGTCTTCACGTCGCTCATACTATACGTTTCCTCTTCCACACGTTCTCTTCCACACGTTCCTCTTCCACCACGTCCTCTTCCACACGTTCCTCTTCCACACGTCCTCTTCCACACGTCCTCTTCCAGCACGTCCTCGTCTTACACGTCCTCGTCTACACGGTCCTCGTCTACACGCCCTCGCTCTACACGTCCTCGTCTTACACGTTCCTCGTTCTACACGTCCGTTCCTCGTCTACACGTCCTCTCCACACGTCCGCTTCACACGTCCTCGTCCACACGTCCTCGTCCACATCGTCCTGCGGTCCACACGTGCCTCGTCCACACGTCCTCGTCCACCACGTCCCTCGTCCACACGTCCTCGTCCACCGCAACGTCCTCGTCCACACGGGTCCTCGTCCACAACGTCCTCGTCCACACGTCCTCGTCCACACACGTCCTCGTCCCACACGCGTCCTCGTCCACACGCTCCTCTCACACGTCCTCGTCCACCACGTCCTCGTCCACACGTCCTCGTCCACACGTCCTCGTCCACCACGTCCTCGCCACACGTCTTCGTCCACACGTCCTCGTCCCACACGTCCTCGTCCACACGTCCTCGTCCACACGTTCCTCCTCTACCCCTCATCGGTCATTGTTATATTGCTTCCTAATTCATTCCCTCATCCGATTTCCTCTTTTCCCTTCTCCTCACGCATTCTTTCCCCTCTTCGTCTTTCCCCTTTTCCTTCCCCATTCTTCACTCCTACCTTCTCTCCCTTCTTCATCCCCTCATCTTCTCCCTTCCACGTGGTCATTCTCAACTCCAGCTCCTTCACGCTCCTTCCTCGGCAGCGTTTTACGAGGAATGAGAGCGCTTCGTATTTGAAACGGGCGTCCTTTCGCCGGTCCGCACATTGGACGCAGGAAATAAAGAGCCAACGTTATTCGGCCGAACAAAAGCGAAGGGCAGGAAATGAAAGTTTATGTCTTATGAAGCGCCGCCTCCGTCGCGCCTTCTCGGCTGCGCGCGGGAAATCGCTTTCGCGCGCCCGCAATACGGTCGCTTATCTGGCGCGCGGCGCGCGTCCGCCCCGCGCCGCGCCTTTCGGCCGGCGCGATATGCGCTGCAGCGCAGGAGGCACTAGAACAGGAGTGAAGTGGGACGGGACGGAGGAAGAGTTAAAGGATGGCGAGGAGATAAGGAGCAGGGGAGTAACCACGTGGTGTGGGCGAAAGGAGCGGCTTTGACGGAGGGGCTCCGGGGGGAGGGAAAAAGGACGGAAAATAGAAGGGTGATGGAGCGGAGAGGAGGGAGGCGAGAGAGAGCGAGGGGGAGGGAGAGGAGGATGGCGAGAGGAGGGGATGGCGGAGAGAGGGATTGGCGGAGATGGAGGGATGGCGGTGAGAGGAGGGATGCGGAGAGGGGGATGTCGCATGAGGAGTGGATGGCGGGAGGGACGGGGCGAAGGCGGGGCGGAGAGGGGATGCCCGCGAGATGAGGAGGCGGGAGAGGAGGGGGAAGGAGGAGCGGATGAGGCGGGAGAGCCGGAGGATAGAGCGGGAGGGCGACGATGACGGCTAGGAGGGCGGAGAGAGAGGAAGGCGCTGAGAGGAGGGGAGGGCGGAAAGGAGTGCGGAGGGGAGAGGAGGCGAGGCGGGAGGAAGGAGAGAGGAAGGCTCGAGGGCTGGAGAGGTAGGCGGAGGGACGAGAGATAGGACAAAGAGGAATTTGTAAAGAACACAAAAAAAATATTACTGCGCGTGACTTAGGCTTTAAAAAAACAAGGACTAATTAAGACAGAAAACATGGCGCTGACGATAAGGCACAATTATGCGCATTTAACGCGGTATGTTGCGCTTTGTATGATGACGGTGTGATCGGGCGGAGTGAGGAGTTTTTTAGGGCTGTGTTCAAATTGAATTTGAAGACAGCGAAAGATGGAATAGGTGTTTTGATGTTGCGCAACGGAGAGAACGAGGTTCTGAAAGAGCGGGTACACCTGTGGGCTATGGCTGATGTGGCGGGAGAGAGAGAGGGGAGGGGAGGGGAGGGAGGAGGAGGGGGAGGCGAGGCAGCAGGAGGAGGGAGGGGAGGGAGAAGGAGGGAGGGAGGAGGGGAGGGAGGGAGGGAGGACGAGGAGGGTAAGGAGGTAGGTAAGGGGAGGGAGGGGAGGTGAAGGGAGAGGGAGGGGAGGAGGGGAGGGATGGGGAGGGGAGGTGAGGGAGGAGAGGGCGTGATGAGGAGGCGATGCTGATGGGAGTACTGCAGGGGACGGGCAGGGACGGAACGGGGATGGACATGGCGATAAGGACGCGGAGGACGCGCGAGGAGGGACCGTGAGGACGGAGGACGAGAGTGGCTTGGCCACGTGAGCGAACAACGGCGCGAAGGCGATGCGAGGGTAAGGGGCAGAACGGGGCTCCGATAAAATATGAGCCTTGTGAGTGTTCGGGATAAGCCTCGCAATTTAACAGGCTCGTTCTGGCCAGCGGACAAATCCTCTTAAAACACATCGCGCCGTCGAGGATAAATGAGCGACGGGCGCGCGCGTTCGCCCAGTTCCACCCAGCTGCCCCGGCGCACTGCGCTGCCGGCCGGTGCGGCGAACGCCCCCGTGCAGCCCCGGCGTGGCCTACATACGCCTCGTGTCCTAAGCTAGTTGTGGATCCCGCTAGGCCGTCGCAATCCTTTACTTTGTCGGAACTGGCCGCTAACATCTCGCTGTGCAGATTTCCCTTCTTCCTAGCTAGTCGCCCCCCCCCGTATGCTCATTTTTTCCTCCTTTTCAACAATATAATCTTAAATATGTATAAATATCTTCATAATGTGTATAGTATGTGTTTGAGTCGGAGTTTAGTTGTATTTTCTTTGTTGTAATTTGACAGCTATCATTAAGGAGATAAATACTAATGCAAGTCTTAATCAAAATGTTTTGCACGTTTGTAAGAAAGGAAGTAATATTTCACACATAATAATTCATATTAATTTCACACATTTATTGCGAAACTTAAAAAGTTCATAATAGAAACCAACTTATTCTCATTTCCCAATTTTCTCCTTTAGACTATCTAACTACAAAATTGGTGTACCACTAACACTCCTCAATAATCCATTTATAGGAACAGGTACAATTGACTAAAAATAATATTACGAGATTCTTTTATTAGATTAACATCCTCAAGCAATTTGGACGAGCGTCTCTAAATGATTGATTGGACCTTAAATGGATCTATAAGGACCAGAGCATCTTGGGATATAAAAATCCCATGAATACAAAAAGCGTGAGCACCACATATCCGGATACGTGAATTTATTTGTGCGCAAGGTTCGCGCTAGGAGAATGTATTCATAAGAAAGAGGTAGTGTCTAGGAAATAAAAATATTGAAACTTCTAAGTAATTACCGAGGGTGCAAAAAGGTAGATAACTCTTTGTAAATGTGGTTACTGATATTTCAAATAACGAGCTAGTTGTAGACCGCGCCCGAAGGTCGGATTCGGCATATATCGGGCGTCACCAGTTAAACGTCTCTGAGACTAAAGTCACACTGAAAAAAGTAATGTTGTAGTCCTAAACCGATATCACAAAATCAAAAAATGTGACTTAGAATACATATATTAATTTAATGAATAGCGAAAATATACTATTTACGTAGTATAATGAAGTATTAATAAATTAACACAAAGCATTGAATACCTAAGAAGTGATCAAAACAATTCTTTGACAAAAACATTTATTTAAGAAACACAAATATATTTTAACTACGGGAAAAAAAAATGTAGAACTAAATATGAGTAAAATATAAACCAGGAACAAATGTTTATTGCTACCGCCAAAAATTTTTATTTTATTTGGGTGGAAACTGCTAGATGGTGAACTTCTGGATAGCAAGTGTACTTATTCTCTTGAAACAGACACATTCGATGGTTTTCTTGCTGGAACAGCAAGTGATCTTTGCTGTAAAAAATAATAATCTTAGAGGAGTTATCTAATTCGGTTAAACGCAGAGAAGTGACCTTTTTTCTAACTATTTTAAATCTATGGAAACAGAACCTGAGGTGTAATGTTCTAAATTTAAAATTGAGATAATTGCGTCGAGACATACTAATTTGCCTAAAAGGAATGCTTTTTCACAATTACATCTATGTAGTGTGTTTTCAGAAATGAGATTGAATTTCCTTACAGAAAAATTGTACCAGCTGTTGCACATGAATCGTGATTAATTCTAGTCAAAGCGTTTTTCGAGAATACACCTTGACAAAATAGAGACTGGTCACCGTTGCCCGTGGGCGGGATAACTATGAAATACAATCCACAAGATCAAATCACATCAAACTTTTATCCCGAAGGAGTGTCGAATGTGAATAAGAGAGCGCACGGGAAAACTATGAAAGGCTGCAATCATGGGATCGTTCTTAGAATTTGATTTAGCATACATAGTGTGAGCGCGTAAATATTCACAAGATTATAGCGGATGGCTCTCGGTTGCCGTTTATGATGTACCCGCAAGGCGGCTATCTAGATAGTTCAGCCCAACCAAACCAGCATATTATACGAGAAAATTGCTTAACCTTGCGTCACTTCACGTTTAGGCGGCGCTAACTAATTCACCGCTATGCACGCCGGTTCTTTGCAGTCGTGGCTCTGATTCATAGAAACATCGATCAATCGCCTGGTATGAAAGGGAAACAAGAAAACTGCACGGTCACGATGCACCGAACAACCAATTCTTTGACAGTTTTCAGGAGGCGCGATTACCGCTCCTTGTATGTATATATAAGGTCACCGTTCCGCACCTGTGACGCAATACCTCGGAGGAATACATTCCGCAGTCGTAAAGAAATCCACATTTTTAATAATTTAAGATTTTCTTGCGAAGAATTGGAATGGGCCGCCGACGAAATGAGTGCTTATGAAACTGTTGAAAAAGATGTGTTCTCGGGCTAGCTTAGTTGGATAGAGCTCGCAGAGAGGCCCGACAGTATACGAATACACGTGATTGAAACCGGGCCTCGAATGCGAAAGTCAAGTGCGTTACGTCTCGCGCCACGTACGGTTTTTCTCTTAGGCCGGCTACCCACGGCTTGCCGACCGCAGCGCGCTTCCTTCAAGGAGCAGAGCTCTTCACACCCGCCCCACCGCCGCAGCCACTCGCCGTCACCGCTGCCCGCACGCACGTGAACGGGGTTGGTCATCTGGTAGGGGTAGTTCTCCGACCTCCTGGCGACGGCATACCAACAAAAGGGGACGCCCGGAGCCGATGGTTTAAACGCTGCGTGCGCGAGCGCAAGGGAACGCTCCCATTTTATAATGTCTTGCTTTCTTGCTAGCCGGTGCGTCATAGGGCACACCTATCCTCACCGCAGTTGCGACCGTAGCTGGAGGGCCTGGTGTCGCTTGCCGCAGCCAAGCCGGCCACCCGCTGCCCACGTTGGCGTAAAACGGTGTTTCTCCCATTCATACCAATTGCTCTCGCCTACGCGGTCCAGCCGCTGTCTGCGAAGCGCGGCCTGCGGACCAGCGCCGTGGCGAAGCGCCCTCCTGTAGTAAAAGAGTATGCCATACCCTCAGCACGGTCACAGAACTAACGCTGTTATAAAATGGTTGTAAAAGTGGTCCCTTACGTTCGCCGTTCGAAGGCCGTCGAGCAAGTGAAGATGATCGATTATCAATGATCAGCGGAGATTGGCTTCAACAGACACTCTAAAAACCATATAAGATGAGGTCGTGCATTGTGGGTCTTTTCCTGCATTACTTTCCTCGTCCTGGGCTTTCATTTGAGTAGAGTATTTCATCTATATGGCGGTGTTCAATCTTTCGAGAAGACCAATTACTCCGCGAGTGTCGTAGTACTACAACTTCGACGTATTTTTTCGAAATTACAAAACAAATTGCATAGCAAAAGTACAATATATAAGATCATGAAATTTTTGTCCTAGAATAGTGAAACATTTGTTCAGAGAATTATTCAGTACCTTTTTAAAAAGGGTCTGTGAGCGTGTTTTAAAAAATGTACAGAACAAAGAAAACTAATTTTCTGTCGAGGCGTAACTAAAAAATGATTTTCCACAGATAAAATCTCAATACCTCTCCAAGTTGGTTTCTTTTACAACTAGTTTACACGGAGAGATAGAACGTAGATAGATCCCTGAATCAAAGTATATGAGTCGCAAGCGTTATTTATTTCGCATAAACACCGTGGATTTTTAAAATTCAAAAGATAAAGATATAGTGTGAGGAATCATTGCTGTTGTAGTTTTGCACCGACATTTTAACTTCTCTTAGCATAGCTGTATCTGAGTATTAGAAGTGTCACTTAGCATATGTCACACTTGCTTGGGAGGATTTAAAAGCTACTTCTCGTTCCTTCCCCTAGGCCTTTGCATGATCGCGTTTCTGAAAAGTTTGCGCTCGTCGCCTCCCCTTCTCTCTCGCAGTTTTCTTCCGTCCACTCTTCTCCCCTCTGCCCTTGGTTGTCCCTATGAATATGCAGCATTTGAGGGCGAGGAGGCTGCCAGAGAACGAAACGCCGCCCGTCCATGTGATTATTACCCTTTTGCACTGCATCAGCTTTGATGCGCATACTGGGCGGGCACGCCCCGGCAGGACTCGCACCGCGTGCTTCAATTCATGTCGCCTTGCAAGCGCCCAACGCGTATCTCAGGAGCATCTGATGGGGAGCTTAACTCTTCCTCAAGAGAGGGCGGCGACGAATGCGAGTGCACCCGAGGGGTGGCTGCAAGGCTATGCAGAGGCCAAAGATGGATGTGAAGAAGGAACCGCCCAGTGACACTAGAAGCAACCAATTACGCACGCCAGGGTAATATGCCAAAAACATAAGGATATATCGCAACAACGTCCAAACGATGACGTGACATCGCTGCACAAGAAAAAGTTAAACAACGCCAAATATAATTTCTTCTGCGATTGCTATAAAAAGGAGGTATTTCTTTACACGTCGCTAAGCCGACTAGGATTTTAGTACAAGGTCTGAAAGAAAAGTCACATTACTGCTGAAAAATATGTATTTGTCATGTTACCGGAAGAGGGTGACTCATGGCAGTCAAATTGATGTCATCTGCAGTGCTTTCTGACCAGGAGACTAGGGAGTTTGAATCTCGACTGCGGTGCATAGATGTGCGAGCACTGGGCGATAGACGGGATGGAATCGTCAACTGGGTGGAGGATGAAGAGGATTTTAGAGGGACAATGTGCTGCTTATTCGGTTGTTTTCCGGTAGGTTTATCCTATCGACACCAGGCGGATGCCGGGATACGAGCTAGTTACCCCTACCAAAACAGGGGCCATGACCCGCGCCGGCGATCTTGCGCTTTCTGCCAAACGCTATCACACGCCCTTAGCATACACATAATGCTCGTTCTCTAACATACTAAATAACGAGAGATTGGGTAGGAAAGTCGTGCGGGAGACCTCTGTCCCGCGTGGACAACGCCTTGCTAACTGGATTACCCTGGTTGGAAACTAAAGACACCGGATTACACGACGGTACACGCGCAAAACCGATCTCGCCACTTGTCGAATCTAGGAGAAAGGCCTGACAGACGTACCATCCCCGAGCAAAAAACATGCACATACACTACAGACTAATGACCCTTGAATGTTTTGGCGCGAACTCTCATCATTAGATGAACGTGTACGATCCAATGTCTTTAACAGTGACAATAGATAGACAAGTTAGTTCTATCTTTTCATTATAAAATAGACCAGAAAAACATTTTCAACTGATCACTTAAACAACAATCATAGGGAAAAGCCGTGACATTCTGGGCTGAATGGCGATGGACGTGGCGGGAGGAGACCAAGATACAAATCAGTTTTTTTCATGCAGATATTGTTTTAGAGCATCAATTATATCGAGTGGCCGAACAACATGGTAAGCACCAACTTACCAAAACTGGAATTATCCGTTGAATAACAAGGTTTAGGTTTCATCTACCGTGTTTCAGAAAGAGTGTGGCTAAATTACGCGTTGCTTGATTTAGAGTACTGAGTGTTTTTCTTCAGTGAATAAGCGGGGCAAGTGCAAACAGCAGCCAGTTGGTCTCCTTGTTTCTCCCGCGTTTGACACGTATGTTTCTGTTTATAAAACTTCATAAAGTCATTTTGATGTAAAACAATGTGAATATTCAACAACGAATGGGAAGTTTAGTTAGTTTGTTCGTGATATTTGTGAAAAACGGTATTCTCTGAAGTTACTGAAATCTTTGTGCTTGGGTAAAATTTAGTCGTCGAATGGAACAACAGTACAGTTTGTCTTAAGATGTTATGTGGATGTCCCATTAACTGAATTTTGTTTTTCATGTCTCTCCTACACAATTTGCTTGTTATGTTGTTTGTAGCGTATATCTGGAAAATAACTCTGGATGAATATCATATATGTTTTTGGAAACCACTAACAGGAGGAGTGATAAGGCGTTTTCTATTATAGTAAAATAACTGGATACTTTTGAAACCATACTTTCTCTTAACTTGGAAGAGAATAATCTTGTATTAAGATACTCGTATTATTGTTAAATACATCGTATTACAGTTTCGTTGACTAATGAAGTATTCTATCTTTTACGTTTCCTTTACTAGTTCAGTATAATAACTTTGAAAGTTGTATCAAATTACCTTCAGTTTTCATGCAGACCTATCATGTGTAGAAAGACGTTGTAGGTGTGTGAACATTAGAAAATTTCACATAAGTGGTTGAATGAATTGAATTACTTGGAGCAAGAGTATATTTCCCTTAGTTCATCGTTCGCTTGAAAACATCAATAAGCGAGAAAAATAGATCATTTCGATTCATGGGTTTTCGATTTACCGAATTTCCAATATATCGATGTTTATCCAAGAAAATACCAGTTAGTCTGTGGGTTTGGTAGAAGGTATAGAAGCAGGGCCGGGAAGGCGATCGGGGCGGGCAGACTGTGGTGTTGGAGAGGAGCGAAGGCGGTTGAATAGGAAAATGAGTGTGATGACGGTGAGATGGGGCAAGGCGAGACGTCCCTTACACAGCCCACAAATTGTTGCCCACAAATTGTTTCTCCCAAATGAATGTGTGATACAACATCTCAATTTCTGATGTACTTTAGTCATTAACTCGTTAGAGCATATAATAGGCGCGGCTGAAGTGTGTAAACATAGTTTGTGAACGAGGTTGTAGTGGAAGTTTATAACCAACCCAATAAGGATATAGACCGGTGGCCGAGATCGCTAAGGCAGTAGTGCTGTAGCGATCTCGGACTGAAGAGTCTCGGGCATGTATAGTGTTCGTCCTTTCTCACACACACACACACACACACACACACACACACACACACACACACACATCATCATCATCATCATCATCATCATCATCATATCGTGTCATCCTCACAGTTACCGTACCGTTACAAGCAATGGTGGTCGCTAATGACCTACTAATTTATGCGACCTTAAATAATAAAAAGAAAAAGAAAACGGATATAGAGCCTGTTTTATTTTTTATCACCTTGTGTTGCTTAATACTTTTCGTAATACTAATTATTTTTAAGACAAAAATCAAACAAGCAAATACTAATTTTCGGAATACGTATTCATACGCCATTTTAACCATAACTTATTTATTTCGATTGTTCTTCACGAACCGAGCAGTATTAAATTAACGATTGCAAGGCGTTAAGAGAGGCTGGTCGTCCCTCTATTTGATTACATTATCTCTATACTATAACAGTTCAGTATTAAGAAAAATATAAACAATATCATATCTCTCCGAAAAGGCCAATAGAATTAAGTAGTATTCGTTGTGATCGTCTAGTACCATTGATGCATCCTTGAACAGTAATTCCCTTTTCAGCACTGGCCCTTTATGGGGCGTCATATAAACCATACAAAACAGGTTATTTTTCCTGAGCGTATTCATGTGGAAGTGAGGTTTATTTTAACTATTAAGTATGCAATTGTCTTTTGATGAAGCAAAACAAATATAACGCTTAAATGTAATTATTACATTATTTTAAGTAATGCGATTGGTTGTTAGCACACAAAGAATATTGCTATTCAATCACAAACGTATTTTACATAATCTATTGCTTATGTTTGCATTGCGTCAACCACAATAATTTAAATCATGTTCTATATGTAATTATGTTTTCCACATAAATGATTAAGGAAAGAAAACCAACATCACCGTTAAAAAGCCATTTGAACTTTTTGAGTAATGTGTTTATATTACCCGCAATCAGTTAAAATTAATAAATTCTAGAATTAAATCACGTCGATTATTTACTGTTTCAAACATTCGTGGAACTGTATTTAATTCAAATATGGGCGTGTTAAATAAATTGTGCAAATGTTACGTTGCAAATTTCATATGCGCATTAACGACCCACGTAATTGTGTCAAACGCATAACGATGTATTAGAAATTACAAAAAAATATAAAATGATTTCGAATATTAACATTCCCTTTGTATAACAGACAATATTTCAGGTTTTGTGTGTATAAACTAAAAGCGATAATTTCAATTAGTTCGTTATATTGATGTCTACTTCCTCCACCCGCGACATCTGTCCATACAGATACTTCACCTCCGCCCATGATGCTTCTTTGCTTCATCACTTATTGATTGTAAGGTTCCATGCGTTAAGATGCGTACATCAGCTAACTTCTGTGAACAATTGTTACATCGCAGAAAGCACAAGTTGCGGAAAGTATGTGTGGTGAACGCTTGAATACTCCAAGGATTAACAGCTCTGAACTCTCGTCAAAGGATATATTGAACACATAGTTGCATAAAGTTATGAAGGATGTAGTAGAAACAACGCGCCCTAGGGGAATATAGGGCCCCTTCTCACGTAATGAACTTCTTGACGTTGTTACCCTACACAACTGTCTACCCTCCCCTAGTTCATCTCGGCTACATGACTGGTGGAATTAAATTAAGAGATACAACTTGTCAAGAAAAATGAGCAATTATTTGAGCGATGTGGCCTTGTGAGGCTGTAATTATATTTTCTTTGTCTTCGGGGCTAAATGAATATTCACAAAGAGTGCTCCGGAACCTAATTAATTTACTTTAAGTCCGGCCGACGTTTCATTTGCATATTTGTCAGAACGTGAGACTTCCTTGTCTCGATTTGAAATTTTCCTTTTTACGTCGTCTTAGCTTGGGGTAGAAACTATCGCGGAAGGTTGCTCACTGAGATTTCAAGTTACGCTTCATTAACAGCATGCGAGTTCTAGAAACAATAGACACTCTCCATACGACGTATAGCTAAAGACAAATAAATAAATTGGGGTGCATTTACAGAAAAGGGAATCTCAAGTATTTCACTTTGTTTTATTTCGCTATTTTTCAGCAGCCACGTACAGAGCGCGCATACAGATCGCTTCGCATTTGTTCTATAGCTGAAATGAAATTAATTGAATTGAATTCTAATTAGCACATTAATTTGTGAAGAATTTCCTCCCAACTTCTTTTCGTGGAATTTGCGAACAATTTGCAATCAAATAAGGGTATAGGTTAATTTATTTACAAGCCGTAAATTTCACACGTGAGTTCGTGGGATATAATTATTCTCTGAAAGAAAACGTACTTGACCTTAACTCACTTGACCTTGACCTTACGTGGTCTTAAAAGCTATCGCTTCGATCAGCGTCCATTATGCCCTATGGTGTATCTTGTCATGTGAAGAGTGCGGTCAAAAATGGGAATAGGCGGCGACTTGAGGTAAACAGGGTTTTTCGGTTGCAATATCAAGATTTTTGGCGTGCTGTATCGCGTATTTCAACAAAGTGGCTAGATATGGCTGGATGCTCGATTTCGTTGATCGAACTATGTTTGTTTCTTGTGAACATCCAGACAAGTGCAATATTTCTTCCGCGTGCGATGTTAGTCGTTGCTTATTTGAACTTGTGATTTCTTTCGAAAAAAATATGTTTTCAAACTATAAATAAAATATTTAATTTTTTTGTATTATATATGAATAAAAGCCGTTTAGATGACCGAGATCGTTAGGGCAGTATTGCCGTAGCAGTCTCGGGCCAGAAGACCGCGGGTTCGAGTCCCGCCTCAGGCATGGGTGAATTCGTGTATGTCTATACGGGTGTGTGCCGTCCTTTCATCCCTCACTGTCATCATCTCATTGATCATCCCCCAGGGCTAACAACCTTGGGGGATAAAAATCAGGATTCAGCTAAAGTAAAACAGGGGGGTAAAAAATCGGGAAACAGAAAAGTACTTGCACCTCAGCTGAAGCAGGATGTACGCGTGGTCCGAGTTGGCCTATACTCTAAAAAAATTATAAAAATTTTCTCTCTTCTTATTTGGTCCATTCTTGTGGAGAAAAATCGAATGAATCAACGGGAATACAGAGTGGATAGAGAGTGATTTTTCTTTTTCATTGCTTCTGCATATTTACTCAGAGGCTTTGTCCGTTGTTTCGGCCGCGCTCTTCATTTCTTATTTATTAATTTAAATATTATTATTTTGTTTGTCTCTTTGTATCTTACAATTATTTAGTGATTTATTAATTTATAATTCACAAGGTCTAAGCTGAAACCACTAAGATAATTATTTGTTTGTTTATTTATTATATTCAGCTTTATTTTTGTATATTTTGAGCGCTACACACACCAGGTGAAATACAAGGTGTGCGGCGCGGTCTAAAACTAAACTGTTTTTCTTCCACGCTGCAACATGATACAAACGAATCATGATAACCATCGACACGAAACTAATAAAATTGAATGAATGAAACGAAAGTAGTAGTGGACCCCGAGCCTTTGAATCTTCTAGTTTGCATCTTCTAAGAATAATATTTGCCAACGGAGTTGGAAAGGGAATGGAATTATGTAACAAAATTAATAAGAATTAATTACGCTTACCCCTTATATAACACACGTAGAGGAATCGACTCACTACATGGGCGAAACCAAATTATATCTTGGGAGCTGATACTTTTAGGGGACAGTTGATGTTTCCCTGCGAATGCTTTTTTATGCCAAAATATTCCAAAATACAATTCGGGAGCGAGAGCAACGGTTGTAGCTACGAAGGCGGCGGCGACAGCGATGGCTGTAGCAGCGGCAGCGGCAGCAGAGATGGCGTTGGCGGTAGGAACTTTTGAAGTTCGTGCTTCCGAGTCGTTTCAATTACCACTTCTCCACTTTTAGTGCAGTTCTTGAACAATTAATTCACGGCACATTTATTTCAGTTTAACGAGTCAATTTAGTAACGTTTAGCAGCCGCTCCCCTCCCTGCCGCCTCCGCCGCAGCGCTCTAACAATATGCAAACACGCCCTGGGCGTCCGTAGGTCGGCGCCGCCGCTGGATCGACGATTGCTCGCAGGCAGAAGAACAGTCCATTGCAATTCGCCTGCATGCGGGCTTGAGGTATTTGTGGTTAAGTGGTAAACAATCTCATCATTTATTTGTGCAGACAATATAAGCGACGGCATGATTGATCTCTGTCGTGAGTGTGTAATACAATCGTTGCCGAGAGGTACACTTGGGAACTTCTGCCAGATTATGAAACACATCATTGGTTTCTAAAACCTCCTTTAGAAATTATTTCAAACATAGTTCAGAGAAAATAGGTGTTTCCTTTAATATCTCAAACACATCAACACATTTCTGTACTCAACACGTAGCGTAAAACTTGCAAAAAAAAAGTAGCAAAAAATAATAAAACTTGTTCTGAACATTTTTTCATTTTTCTTTGTGTTTTGACAATTCTGGGATTCGCCAATTTGTACCCCCTGGGGTGACCCATATGAGGTAATCACTCAGTATCTCCTTAAGTTACGATACCTGCCCGTTGTTCCACAGTAGCACAAAAGTATCCCTACCCTCTAAAGCAACACTCCTCGGCCTCCCCGCACTATATTAGTTTTTGCGACCGCGGCACACAACCCTACGCACACACGTTCGCGGTGAGACCCCCCACCCCCCCACCCCTCCGCGCGGTGGCGGGCGAGGGGCCGCGACGGGGTAGCGGCCCCCCATTGAAACGTGTCACCTGGTTGGGTGACATCGCCAGCTGCCCCCCGAGGCGAGAGGTTGCTCCCGACGGCGGGGCGGGGGGCGCTCGGATTGGCCCGGCGGGGGGCCCGCGCCAGCTCGGGGGGCACGGGGTCGCGGGCCCCCGTGGGGGGCGACCGCGGATATCTACGAGATCTAACCGGGGGGATGGTAAGAAGCGCGCTCCAGAATTGGAAAGAAAAATTTCCATACCGGTCTCCCGTAACAATGATAAATTTTGTATGCGGCAACTTTGATTCTATAGAGTATCTTGGTAAACTAAATTTAATAGAAAGGAATGTGACATATTATGACGTAACATTTTTAAAAAAGTATAAAACATTAAAGTGTAATAAATTTCCTATGTTTTAAAGACTGGTTCCATTTATGACGAGCTGTCTCTCTAAATATTATCCAAATAATCCATTTAAAGTCTGAATAGCATACAACCGAAATTCAGATTAGCTAAAGCTTCTATAAGAGGGGATTAGCTTGGGTGAACGCATGCATTGGATATTATTAATTGAATTCTAAAGCTTACACAGAGAAAGGAGCAAGAAAATTACAATAATTCAATGTAGGTCAATGTCACTGCACCATTCCAATAGTTTGCTCTATACGGCTCTTATTACAATCTTTAAATACAATGAACCCTTCGGGTGAAAATAACGGTAACTGACATTTTTTATATTTTGCTAGGAAATGTAGTACGAAGTCGCAGTTTTACACATATTGAGAGTCACATGTCATAACATACAAATTATCAGTGTCATTTGTTTATCTGCTTTCGTAATCACTCAGAAAAGTTCAGAGACGCCGAGCTACACTCCCTCCTCCATAAATGCCCAATAGTCTCAATGTGGTCCAACAAGTCAAATATTATTTACATCTGAACGCCTCATTGATGTCATTTCAAAAATTTCATCAATACTTCATTTCAATAGTAGTTGAAAAAATTGCATGGCCACAGAAACAAAATAAGATCATCCGAAATACTATCTCTTGGGAGGAGCCGTAGCTGATCTCTCCTCTCAGAGAGGAGGGGGGGCGCCGCCTCCCTCCTTGGTCCGCCTCTCTCGTCTCTTCGCCCACGGTGCTTCTGGTAACGCGATATGCCGGCGTTGAAAGACGGCATGCGTCGATGGCGGCGTCGGAGAGGGGTGGGGGGTGGGGACGGGAGGGCGCGGGCAAGAGGAGCGCCGCCCCTTCCTCGGGGGGCGGCGCGTTTCGCCGTGTAAAAACGAACTGCGTCAAATGGGCTGCGCAGCTAATTCCCGGACGCTAGCGATGCGCGCGCCGTTGCACAGCAGCGGGGCCCCCGCACCAAGCCCCTATGTCCTCGCGCCCCCTACCGCTCCCCTCGTCCCCCATGCCCGCCCTCGTCCTTACACATGCCGCGCCCCGACCATGTCCTCCACGCCCGCCCGCCTATGTCCCTCCACACCCTGTCCCGCCATGTCCCTCTGCGCCCCGCCCCCCTCGTTCCTCCACACCCCGTCCCGCCTTGCCTCAGCCCGTCCTCCTAGCGTTTCGCATTTGAAAACGTCGTCTCACTAGTAAATCTTGTGACTACTAATGTGGTCAACGAAAGAATTACTTCTGTTGGGTGTAATGACAATTTTCTTTTTTAAATAGATACCACAAATTGACTGCATCAAAGCCTCGTTTCGTTATTAACAACTGTTCTAGGAGGGCACGCGAATTATTCATAATGTTTACTTATTTGGTAAATAAATACATTTTTTCCTCTGTATTAACATGAACATGCACATGGGTGTATCATCAACCGTTGATTATACCAAATTGAAGCAGAGAAAACGAATTTGAGAGAGGCAGTACGTTCAGAGCTTCGATCGCATGTGACTTTGGAATAATACATTGATTTCAATATTGAACAGGCTGATTACTAAATTTACTAAAGTCGGGGAAACTAGTGTGCTGCAGCAGCAATAACGCTGCTGAACAAAACCACACTACATAATTTTTCATAAAGAAGAACGCAAACTGCGCAAAAACAACAAATAAAGTATTCTTGTAAAACACAGCAATTAAAAATATTAACAAAACCAGTCTTCACGAATACTGCAATAGCATATAAAGCATATATACATAGATGCATACATCCATACATGAACTAGTTCTTCGCGCACCAAGACAATCAAAATATGCGGAATAAGATATTCGATATCGATATTTGTTGAATCAGATATTTACATTTTTCGGTCCAAATTCAAATTGTTTCGCAGACTTTGGATTTTTACTAGTTCCTGAACGTAATTTATAATAAATAAATATATAGAATTTATTTATTATATTATAACAAATTATTATTCGTTCCACTGTATATTATTATTTGCTATAATATAATAAATAATGTATGTGTACTTATTTGAACTTCATCTTCTTAACACGAAACTGTTGAGGAAATACATTTTTTTTCAAATGGTCAATGTAACAGATTGTTTTTCGGTAATAAAGGAGAAGAATTGGGATTTAATAACATATCGGAAATTTACGGATACTTGGCAGTGTAGTTACAAATTCGAAGTTAGAAGTGATAAATCAGATGTCGATCAACATATAAAACAATATTTTGTGATAGTGCACACAAATATGGTTTCTTGCAAAACTAGTCTATAATTCTGGAAAATTCAATATCAGTTCGATTTCAATTTATTACCAGAGAAATAAAAGCGATGAAAGGCCAAATACATTTTTCAACGGATTAGTATCTTATTTAAGCTAAGCCAGTCAGAGGTTTCTTCGCACAATTACATAATGTTTTGTAATGCAAAATAGCATCTTACGAAACTTACTTGTGAAACTGTATTCTTGGTCTTTGAAGACATGTTATTGTGATGTGAAGCAAGAATCTGTTCATGATCGATGAAGAAATGATTTCAACCTCCAATTTTTCTTTCTTTCTTGGAGTATATAACTGCATCGTATGTTACAAAAACTGGATCTTAACATTTTCTCGTACGTTTTTTACATCCTATCAAAATTGGATTACCTAATATCAATTTGTATTTTACTATCCAAAGTGTTTACTATGTTTTCTTCATTGTGGAAATTCAAATCTGGGAAATTTTACACTTTTTACATTTATCGGTGCTAATATTCATGTTTCTTTTTCACAAAAATAAGTAATCGTCTTTACCTATTGTATAAAAATTCGGAAAAGTATATATTCATTTCACCTGTTTAAAAAAGGATATCACAAAATATTGGAGGTAGAACTTTTATGAGTTTCATTTTCATCTGAAATAAAATGCGTATTCCGAAATAAAACTCTTTGTTATGAAACTGTATAACATGCCTTAATAAAATTCTGCCGATCGGTTCAGTATTATTCTATTACAAAGGATTTTAGTTTTACGAGTGAGAAAGAGAAAATACGAAAGGCAACATGGTGTGCTTTTATTTGAAAAGTGTTAAAAATGAAATGAATATTTGCCTCGACACATGTTCCAATTCTGCGCTAGATTAGTTTCCAAGAATTGTGGGTACAATGGGACATACAGGAATTCGTATTCTAGCTGCACATCACCTTTTGCGTTGCTTTTCTCTCGAATAAATAGAGCATTATGCCGGGATAAATTACATTTTTATTTCAACATTTACTAATTTAGGCCATGTGATGAGGTGACCAAAGTTTCCTGTATTTAGTCCTTCTTTATTTCTGAATTAAAGTTTTACAATATACCACCTGCTCGCTACCATCTATTTGTAAACAGCTTGTTTTAAAATATTTTATTTCCAGCATCTATGGCGCTCCTTGATTTTAAAGAGTGACTTATATAAACACCAATTAGGAGAACGTAGTACGTTTTTGTGCATAACATATTTCCCTAATTGCAAACTGTCTTTCATGAAATACACGCGAGATTATGTAAAAAAGAATAATTGCCACTTAGCGTATTACAAGTGAGTTTTTCTTGCCCCTGCGACAACTTGTCAGAGCATAAGAGCAACTTCTGCGGCGAAGAATTGCCGCAAGCATCAAAATCTCAATCCACAAAAGTACTACTCTTTCTCATGTATTATGTAGTCCATATAAAATATTGCAATCGCAAAAACGTCTTCACTCAATATTCTGACACAATTGTTTGAGCCTCTACCTACTCCCTACTCTTAAATAAAGTCGTCTTTCAGTTTAGAAAGAAAGAAACCGGCAACTTTAATGATGAGTACCTACAATGTAGCCCTGAAGTTTTGTAGCGTACTCTTGTTTGTTTTTAATTCATTTTTGGGCAGTAAATCCTTAATAGCCTGGTACGATTCTTGGATCAAGTCTATTGTGTTGTATCAAGCTTATTAACATTAATTTAATTAACTACTTATTTAATTTACACGTGAAAAACTACATCGGATTAAAGCCAATTAAGAATGGGTAGAAAAAATATGTTTTGTATACTAATTTGTATTGTATACTAATTTTGAAATACACGGCTGAAGATTTGTTGTCTTCTGGAATTCTTTTATAAACTTCATTCTGCACATCATTGTAGTTGTTTGTTTTCTTCTTTGGGTGGGTAAGGCGCAGTACACCGCTAGTTTTACGTATACAATTCTGAAGTGATTGTTTTAGATAAATGAGTCTTTGAACACAATTTTAAATTCCTTGGGAGTTGAAGAACAAGAATTAATTTTCACTATTGAAAGGTACCATATTGAATGCCCAATGAATAAATTTGGTATTTTTGAGGAGGCTGAGATGAACATACCCAGGTGTGTTACCCTGAACATGGCTACTAGGCGGCCACATTGTAATGGTTTTAAACTTACCATTTTTTAAACACATTTGTATGAATGTAAAATTTATGTTTTTATATTTTACTGCGAGAAGACAATTTTAATAATAACTGCAATTTCATATACTATATGTTTGAACGTTTAATTTTAATCTAATCGTATTAACAAAATGCTTTATAATATAATATGATAAGAGGATCAAATGCCTTAAGAAGTTAACGTGCCCCTTAATCGAATCAATCAATCAATCATGATCATAAATGATTTTAATATTATTGTGGCAAACGTCCTGAAAGTTGCATCAATCGGAAATTCTCTACATTTTTCACACAATCGTGGTACATTGCAAATTATCTGGAAGCGGTATAACACGAAGCAACTTTTAGCGAAGTTTATTTTAGAGAACATGCAATCAATTGTTTATTAAATAATTCTACGCCTATAATTAAGTAATATTTTCCTTAATTAATCTGTCAAAATGGGGTATTTACGCAAAAATTCAACTGGGTTCGAAGATTTGGTATTGAAATAGATAGTAGAATACAGTAAAATAATCTGATGTTGGATTAATGTCATTTAATTATTTAACATTAATATAAGTATACTGTATGAGACATATTCGGAAGAATTTTACCTATTATACTTAAATTTTTCATAGAGGACAATTGCGCTCACGTCTACATATGTATTAACATGACTGAGTTCAAAAGAAATATTGCAGTGAAGTGTATGCATATACCCTTTTTTCTTTAAGCTACAAAATGTCGTGAAAATACTTAATTCAAACTTCATGAATGCTTTGTGAAAGTGATTTCAACTGATGGTAATTTAAGAATTCAGTTAAAACTTCGGACCTTCAAGCACCCACTCAACAGTGCGATTCTGCCAGTGATGTGCTTCTGCTATCACATCTGATGCATCTGCTCCGCCATTTCCCTTTCCTCTGCCGCCTTCCCCCTCTCCCCCCATCCGCGTCGCGTACGCCCCGGAACGCGCCACCTGGCGACGCCTGGCGACCGGACGCCGACGCCGCCACACCGGCCAGATGGCAACACGCCGCCGCGCCGCGCCCGTCGCCAGCACCGCGCCACCGCCCACCGCCACTCGCCGCAACCTACGCACCCTCATGCCGCCTCTCACCACAACTATCCTGCACACCACCCACTACCGCCTACTGCGCCGCAACCCACCACCCTCCTGCCGCCTCTCACACACACCTACCGCCAACACCCGACTAACCCGCCACTCCGTCGCAACTCGCCGCAACCCATGGCCGCAACCCACCCAACCGCACGGCCCACCCACCGGCAACCCACAGCCCACCGCACCGGCCACTGGCCGCAACCCATCGCCCTCCCACTGGCACTCGCAGCAATCCATCGTTCACCCACTGCCACACACCGCATTCCACTGCCACACGCCGCATCCCACTGCCACACGCCGCAACGCACTGCCTCACACCACAACCGCCACTCATAGCAACCCGCTGCTCACCCATCTCCACTCTCTGTAACCCACCGCCACTCGTCGCAATCCACCGCCCACCCACTGCCTCTCGCACTAAACCCACACCCACCCATCGAGACAACCCTCCTTCTCCCACATATTCTCTTTAAAATATTTGCAAGACTTCGCTTCATCAATTGTGACACAAAAAGGTTGCGAGTGAATCCGTTATTTTCAAACAGCCAAATTTCAAATTTTTGCGGACATAAGTACAGCTTACCATTTGAGGCAGAATATGCCTTTATTTATATACGAAAACACCATATATCCACTGATCGTTAATCTAAGCACGTGTGTTTCTCTGTTGTGAATAAGCCACGTCTGCGGATATTTGGCGGTTTCCAACAACATACGAGTACTGCACATCTGATGGAGACACAGCCTTTACAATATAAACGAGAGCATTATTTCCCGCGTATAATCAGAGAGGTCTCCACTCGAGACATCGCAGGAAGTTCGAAATTATTCCTCGCGTCTGTCCCGCCGTTGCATGCGTTGCAACCAATGCATTTGCCACGCACGTCGTCACAATCTCCCGGCAGCCTCCAGCCGCTTGTCCATGAGGCGCCGCCGCCTTTGTCCCGCCGCCGCCGCCGCCGCCGCCGCTTGCGTTTCCGCGCGGAGGGCGGAGGGGGGACGTGGAAGGGAGAGAGGGGGGGCAGGCAGAAGGGCGGGGCCGGGCCGTGGGCGGCGCCGAGAGAATCTAGGGGGAGGGGCCGCTCGCCTGGAATTTGCATCACAATCGGATTTCATTTGCCTAAAATGTTTAATACGCGTCGCTACCTTTGTTGCCGCCGCAGACGGTGGATCCAGTAGCGTGGCCGCTTTGCAACGCCTCGAGGTGCGCGCAACGGATCACTCCGCTCGCCCGCCAGGAGGCGTGATGTGATTTGCCTCTGAGCGAAGAGGCTCGGAGGTGGTGCCAGTTCTACCTGTGGCGTTCGCAAGACTCGCTCTGAACGGAACGTCCCACAGAGGCGTTCGTTTAATAATACGATGCATGTCGTATTTTTGTTAAACCTCCGAAATTTTGCAAATTACCAAAGTTCAACTTTTTCTAACGTTTCCTATGCCTTAAATATTGAAGCTAGATATTTCGTCCTTAATACAATTCATTTCTCAGTATTATATATTTCAACAATTTCATTTTATTTTCTCTAAATATTAGTTTTGCTTCATCTTGGATAATGCATTTTGAGTTTTTTTAATGGATGATTGAAGTGTTAGTACGACAGAAAACGCAATATTAAAATATTACGTAACGAACATGCGATTAATACGAGAAAACATATGCTGATGTAGTGAAGCTAATTATTTTGGAGCATATTATTCATATTTATTATTATCAATTATTATTTATTTTTATTGTTATTTATTATTGTTATTATTGGTGTGGTGGTGGTGGTGTTAATATTGTTTGAGAAGTATTAAGTTCTTTCCCATTGCTGCTATAAGAATCACACACTTTTTGTTTCTTTAGAGTAAGCAACAATTTACGAATTATTGGTTTGGTCGGAGACCGAACGACTGATATTCTACGTCTGCACTGAGATGCCTTAGAAATAACTACTATTTGAATTTTTGCGGCTAATTACATTGATAACATTACTTTTAGTTTCATAGAAGAGCGTTGTAATTTAGGAGATTGAAATAAATCGCCTCTTAAGGTCCCGCAAGTCCCATAACCACGAAAGAGGTCGGAGTCCCCAACAAACCCTACGAGTAAAAAGATGAAACTCGTAACACTTGCATAAACACATTATGCTTCAAATAGTAAGAACTTACATGGAGAACTTGCGCTTTGGATGTTTTGCGATACAAGTTCTAAGTTTGGTAACAAGTTCTGTGCTAGACTTTTTAGTATTATTACAACAAAAGCAATTTCGGTTATTAGTGAAGATGTAGTAATAAAAATCGAGGAATAAAGCCTGATAAAGGCAAAACTTTGAAACAAGGGGAGAATGGAAGAAGGAAACAGTGAACACAAAGAACAAGTAGAGTATTGACTCAAGGGTGAGAAAGAAGAACGAAATTTGATAGGGATGTGAGAGAACGACCAACCGCAGTCACAGGACACTGAATGGACGTGACAGGGCGTTCATATTTTCGTTGGATGTTGAACGAGAGAATGTGTATGTTAACCGCGATTTAAGGCTAAGTAGTATATTAGCTTCACTCCCACTAACAAGATACAGTGACTACTACGTAAATTCTCTCAATAAATATTCAAAGATACATATGTTAAGTTGAAAATTCTATTTTAACATTTGAATAATGAATTCGAGTGATGGTCTTTTCAAAAGTTCTAATACTCGCTTATTCGTTGAAATTCTTTTTACACATATATTTCTTTCTATTTAAATATTACTACATATTCCCGAGCAAATAATTTTCACGCACTTCAATATATTTCTAATCTTACTAAGCACAAATTTCCTTCGTTCTGCATGAAGGTTGCTCGCACTCCAAGATGGAAATTGAAAGCAATACTGTCGTTCCCAATTCTGTAGAATTCGCAGGCTCCACAGTTTTTCGCGAAGCCATCAGATTTCGTTGTTTGCATGTAGAAGCAGGTTTGCCAACTCATATTTCAAATGTTTCGTGCACAACTTTATAATTTACTCTCTTAGAACAGTTAAATAACAGAAACTGTTTGTATTGTGAAAATTTTCAGCTCAAAAGACACGTAGATTATGCCAAGAGACACGTAGATCCCTTTAGTTATTATCTGAATGTCGAATCATTTTACCACATTTACAATAATTTAAATAGCATATTTTCCTATGAGCGAAAATGATCTCGACGCGCGTCGGATGAAGTGCGCGGGCCTGAACGCGCGAGGGCGGTGTGCGCCAGTAACTGCACCTGCGCAGGTGGCCATGCAAGCGTGTACGCCGCGAGGGGGGAGAGGCGGTGGCGGTGCCCGAGGCTTCATGCAAGCGCAGAGCGCGCTCACTCCCCCTCCGCGCGTGTCGACTCGACTCCACTCATCCTTAACCTCGCGAAACGCTCTTTCCGACGTCACTGAAGCGAACTCAAAAGCAAACGAGACTTCCAATGCAATTCACCTTCTGTGGGCACGGTACTGTGTCAACGAAATACTACTATGTGAATGACCGTCAGATCGATTTAGCGCACGCGGCTTACTCCGCGAGCCGTTACATATTACTAGATAACCCGTTCACTTGTTAATAAGATCCCACAGAGAAAAAGGGGCTTCACAGAGAAAAAGCAAGCTTCACAAGAAAGCTTCGGCATGAGCGAAGCTAACGCACTGATATTTCATAGACGCGTTCATCAAAATCAACTGCTTTTGAAATGACCAGAAATTGAACTCTAATCAAAATAACGACAATGTATCTCATCGCGGGAAAATATTGCATCCACATGATACCCACCAATCTTCCGCTTCTTACTGTAGGTTTTACTGTTCAAAATCGCTAGAGGTGTTTGCTCAATTGCGATCAAACTATGAAATGTCCCTGGCCACTGGCGGCGATGCGAGGTGGCCGCTGAAAATAGGAAATTTTTACACATGTATTTCGGAAATATCAATCGGTCTCAGGAAAAAAATGGCTGTTAATGGATTAATCGAGGTGACCGATGGAGCAGGTTTCATTTTAGAAAGACGACGTTAGTATAATGCTGCAGAAGGTAACAGAGATAATATAATACAGAAGAAATTGTACGAAACAGAAATAAAATTCAAAAGGTAGGTACTTAAAATCGCTGAAAATACAACAATGAAATGATAAACAGGCGAGAAAAATGTGGGAAAGACCAACGGATTAAAACTAAAAAAATTTAAAAATAAATCGGCATAGCACAACGAAAGCACCGACAAACTCCAGAAACGAAATTGACAGCTCACAGCCAAGACAGCGGGTAACATTAAAGAAATAGAATTTGAACATCAAAAAACAAAATGAGTATCTTCCAAAGAAAAAGAAAGGTCTCCTACACTGAGTTCTACGAACGTCTATAAAATGTGCTTCCATACACGTACTACATTCCGCAGGTACATGTTTCTTCCACATTCTAACATTGTGCTTACAACCTTCCTTGCAGAAATGTGTTACCCTTTACAAGAATCTACTGTTCGCATCTAGGGTGTAGCAAGAGCGTCCGCGGGGGATACAGTGACAAAACGCAACGCCTATTAGGGATGCTACAACGAGCAGGAGCGATGCAGTAGTACGTTCGTTCGGAGACTGCAACTGCCACCGCTGCTACCTTTACGAGCGCAGCTAATCAGCGTCGGCGCGATCAGGTTTCGTTCGGGTGCGGCGGCGATGGAGGCGGCGGCGGCGACAGGGGGAGCGAATGCTTTACGCGAGCTCTGTAGCTCCCCTGGCTTCTCTAGTGCATCTATACTTTTCTGACCTACCTGCAATTTAGAACAAGAACCCAGCATACTTTACGATTGATTACTAGAGATTCTGGGCGCGTCAGCTGTTAAGGTCTTTTGTCCCGTAAGTGTAGTGTTTTTCTCTCTCTTGAGGTGCCGGTGATCTTGCCCCGCTGGATAGCGGCAGTGCCCTACAGAGATATGAGTTGATGCCGTGAGGCACCTCTCCTGGTCCAGCCTAGTTTATCTCAGAGTCAGGATGCCACTTTTCTGCAGCGACTCTGATCTGGAGGTCCTAGGGTTCGAGTTTCGACGGAGGCGGATTTTCAACTCTAGCTAGGTAGCTTGGTCGGAGACAGCCGCTTTTCGGGGAAGAATTCCAGCAGCCGACTGGTCAGATCGGTAGTTTTCCGGGTCTTTCTTCGATAATCACCAGATAAACACCGGAGCTTTATTGTAACAAACGGGACACGATCTTTGCTTGTTCTCTCCCTTTACAGACACACACTCACACACACACACACACTCACATGCATTGCATTACCGCACATGTCGGAAGACCAGTGGGGAGTTTTGAGCTTTGCTAGGCTGGGTAGTGCCCCGATGGGGAAGTCGTGGAGGGGAAAATCTCCCACACGCTAACGTGTTAGTCGGCTCTGGATCTCATCCAGCGGAGGAGGAGCCTCGCCACTCCCCACTAGAAACAGTCCACGGTGCTTACAGGACTAATGACCGTAGCAGTGTACGTGCCCGGATACATCAATCAATCGAACGAGAACGAAATCCCTAAAAAATAAGAAAATATGTTGCTGCTTTGTAAGTTGTTTTATAATAAGGTCACGGTAAGGAAAAGTTTTCATTAACATAGGTTATTTTGAGGGATTTTCGAACTTGGCACCAAATGATATCCGACGGATTTATGGGCACTCATGTTCGCCGTCAGGGACGAACACAGCTGTCGTATTGTATTTATGTTATTTGCGACGTTCCGTGGCTGTGGGAAAATCCAATATTTTTGGAGAGAGAAACTTTAGGAGAATATAATTTTTCTGGGGATTTAGTCAGAATTATTTTACAAGCTACGAGTGGGATATGTAACACTTGATGATTCTTTGTACCCTACATCTCTGCAGTATCTGTATTCACTATTCTGAACCGAATGAGAAAATATTCCGACATTGTGAATTGATTTTCTGAGCTGTTAAATTTATTTTTAGTAATATAACTATTAGGAACTATTCGAGAATTTATTGGCTTCGAACACACATTCCGGATTGCAATCTCTTGTTAAAATTGTGGGATCTCTAAAATATGTTGGCACTAGCTCTTCTTAAATTGCAACAATTTCGTATATAAAAGTCATCCGAAGCCGAAATATAAAAAATATGTTGAAGGGAAGAAAAAGCAAAGAAGTGGCCGAAACTGCGTTCTGAATTAGTCGCAATTGTGAATGAGATATGTAAACGCTAAAATGACTAAAATTAATATAATCCAGTCTGCGACGAGACTGCGTGGTACGCGAAGTTGTCACTCGTTTCAACCTAAGTTGCAGTTTATCAAATAACTCTCAAATTTAAAAATGTTTTGTGTGAAAATTTTGAAGTAGTACCTAAGTATTTTGTATAATAAATAATTTCAAGAAAGTTCAAATCCATTACAAAGGCAGATGAGATTTTCATAAAGAAATGGCAAACACGAAATAATTCGTCAGAAGGAAATTAAATTGACTAAATCTCAGAAATCGAGGTATGCAAACGTAAGCCTAAAAACAAGCAAAGGATTATACTAATAATATTAAAATGAAAAATAAATTTGATTCCATGCAAGCTATTTCAGAACTGGACTACGTTTATTACCAAATAAGAAAAGAAAATATTTTACCTAATGCATCCTTTTTTTTCAATGGAAAAGAACCTATTAGAGTTGCCAATTCTTGTAGTGCACAAATTAACGTGTAAAAAAGCATCTGGTTGCTTTTGATGTCTAAAACTGTGATGGAAGATAACTTACGGGGCTCTAAATTAAACCGGAATGAATCTGAACGTGTAAATGCCAAGCACACTATGGAACTTCGAAGTTTCTTCTGACGAAATTTGCAAAGACATCTCAGATTCAAGAAAATAACTTAATATTGATCGAAAATGCATTCAGCACCTTGATAGAAAATTATTTGTTTTCAAAAGGCTTCTCTTGAATGCGATTTATTTCGACGAATGATTTGTTTGATCTTGATTATTTGAAAAGCACTTGTATTCTTACACGATACTTCTATTTTGTGTAATTGTATTTTATAGACTGTTCTGGTTAAGAATGTTTGTGGGTTAACGTATGTAACCATATTTCCGCCAGCTGAAAAGTGCCTTATAGCTGAAATACGTAGTAAAATATATTGTTATAAAACATACTGTCTAGTATTGTATTAGGTATAATAATTATTAACGTACTAATCTGTTTGGTGATGCCTCGTGTTGCAGGGCTTAAATAATATTATTTTTGCTCCCTTTGCAATTCCTCTCTGACGTTAGCACGTATTACGTGAATTCTGTAATATTATAAATTAATTACATGGTTTTGCAACTCTGTATTCTACTGTTGAAATGCTCTGCAAAAAATTAAATATAGTTAAAGTATATGGATCAGAAATATTTTCGAAGAAATTGTTGGCTCTTTGTTACTTTGAAATATAATGATTGGATTTGGAGTGGAAATTGTATTTTAAATGAAGAATGCTACAGCATTCATTCAGTTGCATATATCTGTATTAATACATGATTTCAGTTTCGAAAAATGTTGGTGACATTCGATTTTAAAAATTACTTTTGTGGAGCTGCAATTGGTCTCTTATCGTAATATCGTACTCAAATAACAGAGAAACATTCGAATGTTTTCATCTCGAATTTTTTTCTCAGTATTTTGGTATTTGTTTAACTTCAAACACGATTAGTATTTGAATTCAACGGAACAAAACTTCAGGCGGAATGCAAACGAATACGATAAGCAAACGAACCGAACTAATTCTGCACGAGAAATATGTGTGCAATGCGTTTGAAGTCAAAGAATATTTCATTCTCTCTGGTGCACTCTGTGCTGAATGTTTTACCTGTGCGCATTGCAAATGTTTGCCTGCGCCGTCATGGGAAACAAGATTCAACTGTCTCCACATTCAGTAGTTAAAGAAGTGTGTGGGATATCGAAAGAAAAAATATACGAGAATTTTCAGGGACACATAATGATCGTAAATACAATTTTGGATGTCATAATGTGTCCATAAAATTACACGAAATATAAAGATGAATAGTGTCGATTTCATTAATTAACAAAGCCATCATCGATTTCAACAAAGCCTGATGGAGAAAAAAAGGAAAATTATTAAATTTATGGAAAAATAGAAAAACTATTTGTATTGCATAGTAGTACAAAGAAATTTTATTGACTTGTTTTTTCACGACTTCCCTAATATCAAATTCGAAATCGGTGAGACTACGTCATTAGAAATATCCAAGTGTGCATCTTCGATAATGTGATTGGAAGTTCACAGCATTGCTATAGAATTTGTCAAATGAATTTAGAGTTCTGTCTTTAATTTCAGCGTTTCATGATATACTACATACAATGAGAATAATAAATATATTAATAGAAATATGTACTTAAATATATGTAATCAAACTAAATAAATAATTCAATATGTAGATAAAAGATCTAAAGAACATGTAGTTGAAGCCGTCTTATTGTGTTGTCAAGTAGGTTTTTGGCGAGTAAATTTGAATGATATATAGACTTTGTAGATATTTTGCGCTGGTATTTTTAATTCCTTCTTTGATACGTAATCTGAAAGCTATCGTGTAACTATTTGTATTTACGTACCACGGAGCATACACATTATTTTCTAAAAAAACTATTGATTATGAGCGATGGGTGGCGTTGTCTGGGTGGCGTTGCCTGAGCCGCGTTGCCTGGGTGCTTCGATAGCGTCGCACGGGTGGCGTCTCCGCCGTTAGGTAAACGCGAGCGGTCGGGCTGGCGGCGTTGATAACCGATTCCAGGATCTGCGTCGGACGGGTGTGCGGGGTCCGCGACCCTTTCCCTCTTAGAGGCGGGAGATAAGCGGGAAATGACGGCCCCCGGCCTCGCCGGCGCCGCGCCGCGCCGCGCCGCGCCGGAAGCAACAAAGGCCGCTTGTCGCCGGCGCAGATAGCGCTTTCGCGCGCTTTTCTCCCGCGCGCTTCCTTCCACGCGGAGAGCATCGCGTTGTTTGTGCGCAGACTGGGGGGAAAATCTGCGGAAATGTTTTGGGGTTTGTGTCCCTTTAATATTTCCTGTTGTTAATCCTTTCTTCAAAAGCAGCAGCTTCTTTAGGAGTCGAAAAATTTAGCCCTCCGTATCTCTGACGTACTGTGTTGCCTATCCCGTTTGGACCATATTATTTTTTTCTAACGCAGTAGTCTGTTATTGCATATTGGTTTTTAATACTATTTTATTGTTTTTAATGTTTTTAAACCATTATTGGAAATTATCTTATGTTTCGTTGTTCTTAGAAACATAAACAATTGATTGTGTGACATGTGATTCATAAACCTGTAATTGATTGTGAAAGTGGAATAATGTAACAAAAACTTCAGATCACTTCTGCAAGTTTTATTCCACTGTTTGTTCAAAACACGTGTTAGTGTACCTCTTCCTGATAACACTCTTAAAACAAAAAACAAAAAGTTTCGTTTGAGCAATAAAAGTGAAAAAAATTACTTCATTGGATTGAACTACCAATCTAACTTTCCTTTACATAATGGTAATATGTTAAATAAAAAGTTTGGTACTAGAGAATAGTGATTTATTCACTAGTGAATATTATATCCCTTAGTTTCATTGGGTTTATAAGAGAAATATTGTGAATACAATGTTTGTAACAATAAAATACTATTAATTAACTGAATGTTTGAAATTTTTGTGCTCATAAATTGAAACATTTTTATTTAGTTTCACATGTTCATTTAATTTCTAGAAATGGACGTTATTGCGAAGGCTGGTTTTAAACATTTATATTAATTTGGAAACAGAATAATAATAATAGCGATGTTTGTTCCATAAGCTAAAAACTCCACAAATTTCTGCTCTATTAATAAAAAGGAAGTTATAATTAATTTCTCGAAAATTAGAAATTTGCACATTTAACGTTCTCATCATATTTGATTAATGCTTTTTATTTGCTGCCACCTGACTTTAATATCCATCTTGAAGACTTGACGATAATAATAATCGAAACATTTAAGACAAAACCTAGTCTCGTGCTTTTATTTTGAGAGTAGTTTAGACAGCTTATAATGTTAATAAAATTTCAATTCATTGTCATTCAGAATACACAGCATAATGACAAAAGCGTATCTCTGGGAACAGAAGTGTGTTATTTCGAAAATTTCGGAGATTTAACGAACACGCATAATGGAAAACTACATTTGAATGATTAAAAACCTTCGCAATAAAATGTATAATACCGCTGAAAGCATTGTCAAACAAAATTACCATTCCTTCAAAAATAACACTCTCGAAATGAGCTCGACCTTTGAAAAGATACAGCAATATCATTCTGTTCCATTATTTCACTCAGACGGAGATAGATAAATTTTTGCTCGTGATTTACCTTACGCTTCCGTTAATAACCAGCCAGCTGAATTTTGTCGGCGTTGGAAATGAAACAACGAACAGATTACATCCTTCGCTCGCATCCTATCCAAACAACGCATTTGTACGCCAGAGCAATGTTTTCCTCCGAAATCACGCACCTCGCCTTCGCCTTTACGATGTGATCGACGTGTTTAAAAAATACAGGCTCGCTCGCCTTCCCGCTCGCTGGGTCGCAGAGCAGTTCCACTTTGGCATGCACCGAGAGAGATGCATTAGCACATTAAAGCAGCTTTCTTCATTACAAGAATTCTCACGGTTTTTTTTAGATATTCTGCCCGATCAAAGGATGCTTTCAGAAATTAACCCCGGCTGGCGCTCGGCGCGCGGGGAGTAGGTGGGGTTGGACGCGATGCGAGGGCGGGGAGGAGCGGGGACGGCAGCGGTCGAGGGATGCTCGCAATCCTCAGTGCGGGGAGGAAGAGAGGATTTGAAATGTTCTGAAGGACGGGGCGAACATAGTGGTGATGGTGGACTGAGGGTAGAGATGCCAATGCAAAGGAGACGAAATCGCAGAAGCAGCGGTGGGATAGACGAAGAGGGGGGGTTGCAAATAATGGTAAATGGGGGCGGGGGCTGTCGGTGTAGGTCTCGAACCATAGGAGAGTTTGGTGACGGAGGCCAAGAGTGGTGAGAACGTCGAAGGCGACGGAGGATACGAAGTGGTGAGGTCAAAGTGGAGAGGACGAGATGGGGCTGTGGGAGGTGGGCAGATGTGGGAGGTTTTTGGGTGGGAGCCGTGCGCGTTCGGCTTGTTTTTGAGGGGGCAGCGCCGCAGCGGCAGCGGAATGTCATATAAATTTAAAAAGAACAGAGAGCAGTTGAAGTATTACACAATTTCGTCCCTTTTTGATCCTCGCCCAGGCACGAAAGTTCACAGCGCGCCCGTTTGAAGTGTCTAGTAAAATGGAGCGCGCCGCGCCGTCTTTTTGTGGGCGTTGGCGGGCGCGCCGCGAGCCCGAACAACGGGGCCGAAGAAAAAGGCTGAGAACCGATTGTGGCGGAGCGGCGAGCCTTCCCAAACTAATACCATCCGGCTAACTTGTTTCATATGTTTTGTTGAAACTGGTTGATGAACTGCCAACCTTGTAAAATTTATTCGGTGGCCTGAGAGAGCGCGACCGCGTCATACCGAACAAGTTTGCTTACACGTCTCGTTTGTTGCTACCGCGACCCGCCCGCGCTCCGCTCCGCTCCTCCCCGCCCCGCGCCCGCCAATCGCCGGGTTGGACGCATAGCTGAAGTGTTCCGTCACTTCTAGTGGTATCTATTCCCGTTCGGCTGTGCCCTGCCTTGTTCCGGCCTCCGCAATACTATGTTATACTCTGGCCTATTCACCAGTCCTGAATTGGCCTACCTTTACTTTTCTGTCGCGTTTTGGGTCGTGTCCTATCCTGCACTGTTGTCTCATACACTGCTCTGTAAGCGTGCGCCGCTTTCCACAAAGTATTACATTTCTGGGCCCCTTGTACCATAATTTTTTTTCATTTGCAAATGACTTATTACAGTGGTAATTAAGTGAAGATATACTACAAGGAAAATGAAATTTTATTTTCAATGACACAAATAATTACACTTGATTTTATGTTGAACCATTTACACGGTTAATGATGAATTGGAAAGCCTCTTCCCGAAATTTTGTAAAACAATCGTTAGGTTAAAAAAGGTAGACATCAGGGATTAAACATATTTTTTTCGAAAATAGAATGTTTTATTGCAAAGGGCTCAAGGACCCCTTTCAAAATCTTCATGGCACCAGGGCCCCAATGTGCGCTCGCCTAAAGCCAGATCTCTGAATAGATGTAGCTACAGCCCCGTATCCCATCCTCCAACGCTCGTCTTAAATGCGTCGCACTACATCACACTGCCTTCCTCTACACTGCACTCCCTAGTCTGTTGGGCTCTCTTTTGCTTTGTGCTGTTCGGTAATGCCTTTTTTGTACTGATTTAGTTATCTCACACTGTTGTCTGCTTTGCCATTCTACCATCTCCTTCCTCTACGTTGCCTTGCTCTCCTGCCAAATCCATTCATGTCTTGTATAACCCTGTCGTGTCTGCGGTGCCCCCTCCGCCCCGCTCGTGCCTTGTCCATCCCTTTCGCGTCCGCGCTCTTCCCCTGCTGCGCCAGCGCGACGGCTCTGCGGAGGAGGAGCAGAAACGAAACCTTGTCAATATCCCGCAGCGCGCGCCCGGCCACTTGACGGCCGCCTCCAGCCTTCCCCGCTGCCCCACCCTCTTTCCTCCCCGACTTCGCACCCCCTGCCTCCTCTCCCGGTCCCCCCTCTCCATACACCATCTGCCTTCGTTCTCTGTCCTTGCGCCTGCCCCGCGGCCGCCTCCGTCCCTGCTCCCGCACTCCGTTACTGTCAAGGCGCCGTTCCTCTACACATATCGCCCATCCATCCCTCCCTACCTTTACCCCTCCTTGCTGCCAACCCAACCTGTCCCCTCAGCCCCTCCATCCTCCCCGGTCCACTACCCATTCAATACCCGCCCCACCACATCTCGCTCCAACGCCTTCCCGCCCCTCTCCATCTCGCTCCGTTCTTTCTTGCCTCACCCACCTCACTACCATTCCTCTTGCCCTACCCTCGTATAGCCCTGTTTCCACCCACCCCACCATATTCTCTCCCCCGCCTTCACATTCCCTCTCCGCCACACCTCGCCACCGTCGCAAACAACCGCGCGTTTGGCCTCACATATTCTCGTCCGCTGTCCTCAAGAACTGGTACCGAATTCTCGCAAATTGCCGCGGTCACCTTCTTAGTGGCCGCTGTTGTTGGCCATCCATTCCGATCGCTGAAGAACGCACGCCCAAGGACCGTTACTCCGCCTTATTCTATTGTTTCTTTATTTTTCTGTGTGGTGCTAAGGAAACAAAAGAAATGTTGCGTTCCAAGAGTAATACACTAAGATCATGGAAATGACAATAACCGCATCCGTTTGAGTTGAAACCACGGACATCTGGAGGACGTACTGCCACGGCACAGGGAGCGAATGTCACACAACTTGGAATAGTCTCTTTTTGTTAACCATCCTTCTTTCGCTGACAGTTTTATAGAAACATAATTAGCCTTACAGACTTTCACTTTCATTCAAGCATACAAATCATTGTTACTTTTAAGATCGGTATTATCTAATGCAATCAGTCGAAAGGATTTTATTTTCTTTATTGCATCCACAGTTACATGTGAACATTTGAGAAAAGTCTTATTTTCAGCACTAGTGCTAAAAATCGAACTTTTTGCACTCATTACATGCATTAAATGTATCCACTTTTACTACGCGCTGTCTAAAATATCTGTTTCGCTAGCAGATTTTCTATTCAGTATCAATATTGTCTATATGATAAGGTGGAAAGTAGTTTATTAAGAACACAAAGTTTACACAATCTTAAGGATGTGCGGCTAATTTAATTGAAATAGAGTTTTGGGGAACTCTTACTCAGAACTATTGACATCTCTGAAATAATTTCTAAACAATTACTAAAGTTTCTAAAGGATATTAGTAACGGTGTCTACTTTTCTAGGCCGACGTAGGTTTTATTCAAAAAAAACTTGGATATACATAAGTCTTATTTTTTAATTCAGAACATATGAAATATTAAGTTTCAAAATAAGCTGAGTAGGTTTACACCTTCATTGCAATTGTGAACTTCACTTATGATCCAAACTCATTTACACCGATATACCATTCTTTTCAAACTGCAACAAATTGCCATTTCCGTTCCTGTGACCATGGAACTACCCCTTCAGGGCGCTTGTTTACTAATAATGTCAAACCGGATGAAAACGTTCCGACATCGGTTGTCGCTAAGTTGTTTCGTCCTCTACAAACCACTACCCCGTTCACTTCGTCTGATGAGCCTCGAACAGCAAAAAGTCCTGAATATTACTGGGGCACTCTAATTGCTTAATTTTCTACAATCCACGCACTTAAACTTCGCCCGAAGTTGTTGACAATGCTGATGAGCATTTAATAGGGAAGCTCCTTTGGAATGCGAATGGACAGTAATTGGGGTTGCGACTGAGGTAGTCGTCAGATCTTCATGCAAGCCCACAGATGTCATTTGCTCTTCCGGGAAGGTTGTTTGTATATTTGTTTGTTCAGGGCTCTTAAACGAGTTCTTTGCTGCCTCCTCGATTTGGGAAGACTGAAGTAAATCGAATATTTTTTTGTGAATTTGCGTGACGCTTGAGGCGGCGATTTTGTTTCAAAATAGCATGATGCTGGGTTGGAGAATGGTTCCATCTTCGTGACATGTCTTTGTGAGACAAGACAAGAAATTGCAGGCCCCGAAGAAAGCAATTTTGACTGTACTAAACGCAAAGCATCTGCAGAAAGTGGATATTACAAGATACTGTTGCATTTTTCCTGGCACACTAGATTTGTATACAGTAGGCGCTGTCAGAAAACTCATAAATATCGTGAATACAAGGCAAACAACTATTGTAAAGAAACATAATTTAGTTTCTATTTTAATCAAGGTCGAAACATTATTAAATATCATTTCTGTTTTATACGTAAGCGTTTTACGGTTATGCTCTGAAAAAATAGTTTTCCCTAGTAACTAGAAGACAAATAACTAGAAATACAATAAAGAATTGTAATTGCCCAGAATTCTTCACGAGGTTGAAAAGTTTATTTTTCGCGTTTCTGAATTAATGATTATCAATCATTGATCGTATTAATGACGAAAAGAAATAATACGATAAAAATGAATATTACGACCAAAAGAAAATAATTTCGTAATTTTCTTTGCCGCGCATTGCCTCTCATGCCTGTTGCTCCCTGCCTCACGTGTGTATTTGAGCTCCAGAGCACAGTGCATTTCGCTTTATTCTCTTGATTTGTTCACTTTGATTAGCTGACAAGGATTCAGTCGTCGGAAAATTTGCTGCTATGGCTTGTCGCTACGAGTTCACGTGTGGCGTTACCACGTGATATTCAAAAGTGAAACCGTTCAGGCAATTAGAGGATTGTGGATTGATTGATTGATTGATTGATTGATTGACGTTTCCTGGCGCGCCATCTGGTGTCATTATTCCTGCAAGTGTAGTGCATGTTTTTATGGCCGCGGAAGGTAGTGGTGGTAATCTTCGTCGCTGGAGGTGAGATCCAGCGCCGACCTACATGACGGGTGGCGGTGTTTTCCCTATCTAGGTATTTCCTACCAGTGGGGCACCGCCACGAGCGGGACAAGCTCTAATCTCCCGACTGGTCTCCCGGCATGTATGGTAGTGCAGTGCATGTGTGTAAATAAGGGGTGAGGCAGTAGCGTAACGAAATGAGGGAGGGCCCGCTCGCAAAACGTTTATTCGGGCTCCCTTTATGAAAGTGTATAGCAAACACAAGTAGTGTTGGTACATTAAATAAATTAAAAAATCCTCTAAAAATGGGCCCCGTTTTACCTGGGCCCTCCCGCATTGCGGGCCCTAATGTTACGCCACTGGGGTGAGGATAGGACAAGTTAAGAGAAGGAAAGTTCGCGCGCTGTTCATGGCCCGTTTGTTAGGGTTACTGCTCAGGCATTCGCCTGGTGATCGGTGAAACCACAGACAACTACCTATCAGAACAGCCGGACGATAGAATTCTCCTCCAGTGAGCGGCTCGGCTGAATTCGACCTGCAGCTATTTAGCTAGAATCGAAAATTGTCACCGTCCTCCAGTCAGCGGCTGAATGGAGCGACGTGAGGGACGTGTAGCACGCGCACTACGCTCGACCCCGTGCTCGTGCCCGTGTTCGTGCCCGCGGCCGGGCCGTCACCACCGGCGCTTCGGCGGCGGCGGCGGCGGCATCGCTTTCCCGGAGTCGGCGTTCGGGCTCTGCGAGAACACTGGCAATTGCCGCGAAGAATAGCCTCTTCGGGCGAAGCGGGCCGCGCCGGCGCGCGGAAGGGTCGGGCCGGGCCGGGCCGGGCGACGGGTTGATGGCGCGGTGGGGTGGGTGAGCCCTCGCAGTTATGGCATATCGACCAGCCAGGGTGACGGCGCTTCACGGGGTCAGAGACCCGCGTCCCCGCCCGCCATCTGCACGAGAAGGCGAGGGGGAGGAGGGGGAGGGGGAACACCGTTCGAACGCCCCCTGCAGACCCTATCACACGACAAATGCGATGGCTCACTCCGATCTTCGGGCAGGATATTGAATGTCAAACCCTCACGTAAGTTATGAGGCAAAAATGTCGGAACGAGTGTTTTTCTTGCCTTGAAACTTGATCGAAATGAGTAACACTCTAACGACAAAATTAATGCGTAGATTGCCAGAGAATGCAATCACGTCACAATCCAAAAACACCCATTTATTTATATTTCATTTCATTCTTTAATTGGCTCAGATAAATTTTCTGATTTTTTTTTTAATTCAGAAGAATCGTGCTTTATTTTACAGAATCAACATTTTTATTGAAACTAAGATCTGATAATAGAGAACTCGTAAACCAAATACAGTGGAACCTCGCTAATCCGAACCCCGCAAATCCGAAATTTCGGATAATCGGAACAAAATTCTTAATAGATGAAAAATAAAAAAATATTATTACTGTTGAACTCAACTAATTATGGAAACATAAGTTGTCGAAATGAATATATCGAAATGACATAAGTTGTTTATTTCACTGGCAACTATGGTGTATATTTATGTAGAAGTAATTTTCACTTCTAGAAACATTCAAAATCGGTAATCTTTTTTAAAATTTTATTTAACGTCGCATTAACTATGAGGTCATTGGCGACCAATATTGATTTAACGTTAGGAGAATCTGTATACTAAATGCTATGATATAGTGATGATGAGGGGTGAAAGAACAAACACAAATACAATCATGCCCGAGGCGGGACACGAACCCGCGATCATGCGGCGAGAGATCGCTACAGCACCACTACCGTAACGATCCCGGCCACCCGGATCGGCTCAGTAATCTTCTTTTGCCGCAAGGAACTGAATCTGCTTGATGATGCGATCGCTACGATACGTAGCAATGTCTGGTAATCCTGCAGATGTATTTGGATATTTTTCCGATAATCCGAACATTTCCACATCCGAACAGATCACACTCCCATTTAGTTTGCATGACCGGTATTCTATTAAATTATGTTGTATCTTTGAGACATGTTTTGTATAACGAGCTTTATAATTATTTGTATTGGTATTCGAAATTTATGAGGGTGATATGTTTATTTAAATTCACAAGATACTTTGTTAAAAGAAACGTAAATTAATATGTTAATATTTTCAACTTATGTCTCTTCTAATTTAATAAATAATTTGCACTTAATTAAAATTATAATATTAGGTTGATTGTAAGAAGTTTTTACACCACAGTAAATGTAATATGGTTTGAAAGAAAACCTTTTCTTTTTCATAATTTTCATTCATATATTCACTTTTTTTAAATTAAATATTTCAATACTTCAACTAATGAATTCTAGCATTTATGATGAGTTTTATTTCAAATTCACGAGTGAAACATTAAATTAATGAAAAATATTTGGGTGGACACTTGAATAAAATTAAATTTGATGTTTTGTATGAGTCTTCATTTGCACTGAATGTGTATGTGAACGTTCACGAAATGAAAAGACCGCTAACAAAAACAAAAGCTTAATTTTTTGTAACATTCTAAAGCAAGTTTTGTCGATAGAAGTGTCGAAAATAACCATGACGTTAAAATGAGACGTAGGTATTTATAGAGGGGGCTCTTATTCGGTCAAGTGCGAAATGCCCAACGGACTGTTTTAATGCTCGATTGAATTATCTCGAATGCATTATCTCGATTGATAACAAGAAATAACTAAAGGAATTGCCATGCAATTACATTTATTTATGAAATTACCAATTCCCAACGTTTTACGCACAAAAATGATTAATTTTCTTGTTAAAAATAACCCTAATAAAAGTTAAAATGATGTAGGTTCAAACAGTGGTGAAATTTTGCTTAAAATGTGTTGTTTTTTTTTGATAATGCAAGTAACAAAAGATATATTTGTAGAAGTGTCGTTCACATGCCTAGGTGAAATCGTCATTGTCAACGGGATGCGGGAACCCGCTAATAAGATTAATTTAATGGTTATATTTGTTTTGAGGCATTGAAACACTTCGAGAACCAAGAGTCCGTTATTGAAATAATGCATGGTAATCAACACAATAATTGTGCAATTTTGCGAAAGAACTGTGCAAGAACAGCTCCACTATGCAAGAACCCTACCCTTCTAGATTACTGAACACATAATTTATCAACTTATCAATTATAAATACAAGAACTGGTCTAGTGAGTTAAGCTATTTCACGAGATGATGTGCCCTGTTTCATATAGATTCTGTAGAATAGACTTCTTTCATCAAGAGGATTCTTTTAGTCAATAATCTTGGTACATATTTGTATTAATATTGTTTAAATTTCCTGAATTTATGTATTTCATTTGTTCTGATTTGTCTCGGAGCAAAAATGGAAAATCGGGCAAATACGTTCATCAAACGATAAGAAACTTCAAGTGGGTAGTAACGCAGAGACACATTAATTTCTTACAGATTTCAAAATTAATTTCATTCGAGTTTACAATTATACAATATTGAAAGTATCTGGAAAGCTAATAAACACGGCAAATTAAATTATATTCCCAGTAACAACATTTCACTAGATAAGAAAACATTTAATGTTTCAAGAGACTGTTTTCTGATTCTAGTATAGATTATATTTCGCAAAATTATGTGATTTTTGGCCTACCAAACTTTTTACGAAATATTTCGAGATCGAAAAACTTAGAATTTCCTTCCTAATACCGGTATACAAAAATAAAATCTTCTACCTGACCTTTTTGCAAGTTAAAACGACTTATTGTCTGCACTGAGTACAATTTTATCAGCGTCGATACTAATACTGTGGGTGACGAATGGGGGAGAATGTGAGTGTGGGAGTGAAGTATAATCTTCTCAGGTTTTCTTGAGGTCCTTACCCTTCACGATTACTGAACACACAATTCAACTACTAATCCATTATAAATATTATAAATAAATATATCAACGAGGTCGTTGAAAACTATCAAGTTTCGCTCACGAGGAAAATTAACCGTGTTTGCATCAGTAAAGGAAATACGGTTTTTATTTTGTAGTATTGCTGTTAATAGCACGCACACCCGCCCTACTTCTTCCGTAACTAGCACAAAATGTTGAAGAAAACGTGTACATAAAGTAAAGGTTCATCTACATGTAGAAGCAAAACAAGCGGCTAACTCAGCATTTGCTCAGACATTTGCGAAGATTCAATATAGCGCGTTTGCGGCCAATGCCGAACTGGGCTGTGGCTCTAGTGATGCAACATCGACAACAATACATCAATGTTTTTAAATATATATTAATTTGCAAATTAAAATTTAATAGAAAACGAAATTAAAAACGCCTCTTGAACTCCGTTCGAAATACGAGGTAAGACGAAGGAAATGTGAGAGTATCAGAATCATGTTGGGGGAGAGAGAGTCTGTTCGATGAATGAAGTGCAAACCGCGTTATGGGGTTCGAACAGATTGACAGTTGTACCATCAGTTAATATTACATATTTGAACTTTAACTAAATTGTGGTTATGGTTATTTTTCATCCACAAATTAAACAGCAAGCATCGATGTTCTAAAAACCTACGACGTTTGAAATATCGATATTTTTATAGAGGCATCGATATTTTCGAAACATCGGCATTGATGTCGCAGCTGTAGCTAGCGCCATCGGAAAGGACGGAAAATGGCACCATCGGAAAGCGTCGGAAAGGATCTCCTGCACAGCGCGCGCAGCAATCAGCGGCCGGCGCCTCCCGCTGCTCGGCAGGCGCGGAGGTCTTGTTCTGCGCAGGCGCGTTCGCGAGCGCGGCCGCCCGTCGCAGCGGCGGCGAAGGCGGCAGTCGGTGGAAGACAAATGTCGGCAGTGAAATCCATTGTCCTCGCGCCGCTATTAGCAATGCAGATGAGGTGTCACTCCATTCAGAAAAATTATCGAGCGGCGCCCACAGCCCGAAAGGTGGAAAACGCACCACGATGTTTCCTTGGGAGGGGAGGGGGAGGGGAAGAGGGGCGTGGGTTCGAAGTGGTGTCCTGAGGGACGGAGAGAAGAGGGTCATCGAAATGGCGGTGACGTCGGGGAATAAAGAGGAGAAGAAGAAGACATGAATACCCAGTAGTCCGGCTCCAGTCGTAACTCCCATATCGAATGAATGGAGGCACTTCGATGCAAATTCGCTTGAAAATGTATTCGTTCTCGCACCTGCGCACACCTTTAATATTTTCATTAGAGGGCGCTAGATGATTAGAGGGCGTCCGATAATTAGTTTTCACAATAATGTGATATATTGTATGGAAACCGAATATTATTATAATTTTGTTATAAATTGTTTTAACTGTCTATCCTACTGTTACCAAGTGGTGAAATTTATATTGTAATTTGGCAAAAAACGTATTATAAGTCGCACAGAAAAAAACATATTTTTCAGCATTGCTTCTGATAAAGCTTCGCTTAGAACTTGGATGAATAATAAAATTATTATTGTGGAAAGTGCGTTACATTTTTAGGAACGCACGAATTTCTTTGATAGATGAAGTATACATTACGTCGATTGAATGATTCGTTACAATAACATTAAAACAATCACATTGGTTATGTATTGAATTCCAAATACTATTCAAGAAATCACAAAAATGTTAAATAAGATTGACATGTCTATAATTCATTTTATCACTCGTACGTTGTTCTCCTGTTAGTGTTTCGGTACGGTAATCTAAAGAACCTCTCTTTAACTAGGCATATCAAGAATAATTTCTTAATAGGGTTTATTTTCCAAAGTAACTACTTATCTTAGCAATTCTGTCATATTATCAAGTTTACACATGGGAAAGTACTAAATGTTTCAGTCCGAATCTATGATACCAAACTTTTTAGCTATTCGTATTACTGTTAATGATAGACGCAATTGATCAGAATATACGTACATAAGCAAAATTCTGTTTTCTTGGCAACCTGTAACGAAGAAAAGAGATTTTTTACCAGACATTATTTTGAGAACCTTCTTCAGTTCAATTCAGTTAAAGGAACCAGTTTTCATTATCTTCACATATGTTTTTTCTAAATTTTACTCGTACTCATATTTAATCAAATTAAATCGAATACAAATTATCATACGCCGATTCTTGGGTTTGGTGTAATGAAATAAACTTTATAAATTCAAAAGCGAAACAGAATTACCAGCATTTCTAATTACTCCAATATTATCGGATTACAGTCCATCATTTTCTACACGGAATTCTGTCCCATAGGCAAAAATCTTTTCAATATTTCCTTCGTATTCCACACGATCAGTTTTCTCAATGTCTTATTACATTTTAAATTTTTTTGTACAGTTTTCTGGAGCAACTCTAAAAGCATTAAGGGAAAAGTCACCATTTTTTACTTGACCGACATGTCACATCTTTCTCTATTTCTTGAAAAAAATGTCTTATGGATATAAATATTGAGAATATTTTTGAGAAATATTTATGCAAAAAAATACAATTAACATATGCACTGAGAATATTTTACTTCATGAATGTTAAATAAAAAAAGTAGTTCTCGTGAATTTAAAACGATAGTGTACTTTACAGTTTACTTAGTGTACCCTATAGTTTCTGTATTCAATATATCGTTAACTCCTCCTTGCTTTATCTTACACATCCGATGGTACCAATATTGTTTTAACGTAGATTTTTTGTTTTGGGAATACACATGTGATGTTAGACGACTTTTATGTGTTCATGTTTGTGAAGATGTGAACAAAATTCTTTCTGAATAAACAAGTAAAGCTCAATAAAAGTATGTTCAGAAAGTAAATATTACTATAGAAAAGCATTGGTGTACATCACAGCACTCTGAGAAGAAAAAAAGGTAACATATTAATGAAGAATAAGTTCATGCATTTAATCGCTCAGATTATGAATGCATCTAGTTAAATAGAATAAATAATTTTAATAATTATCCTTCTCGAATAAAAGAAGTCGAAAATGTTCATATTTTTCACGATTTTGTGAAGTATAATGATTCATTTGAGTTTCTACTCCTTAAGATTTTGAATCATTTATCATCACATCTCTTAAGAAAACGTTAAAGCGAAGGACATTCATGTTCACTTCTGTGTAATATATTGTTATAATATACCATTGCTTTGCACATCGCTATTTCGTAGAAATCGTAAAGATTTTTTTCGTGCACTAATTTTCTCCGAAAATATTTATAAAATTTCTCGCGTATTTATCTTCAATGAGATCAAACGCAAATTGGAGAACGTATGAAAGATGATTATGTAGTAATTTTTGTTTTCTGTTGGCAGTGTGGTGAAGAACCGGCAGCGGAGCAGAGGAAATAGAAAAAATCGAAGGTATGAAATGCAATTGTAATCTAATCAAGCATTTTTATCGTATCATAACAGTTGCACTGAATGGATAGTTAATTGAAAGGCGTAATGACGAATGAGGAAATCGAAGTGTAGATTTTATCTGCATTAGAAATATGTTCGTTTATCTCGCTTTCTGCGGTGGAGATAAATGTTTTTATGATATCTTATCCTATGACAACTGATGTACTTATAAAACACTGATCCTAATAAGTTAACTACTTTTCAGACATTTTAATAGGAAATTAATGAAAACATCTTGTGAAATTAATTCTAGTGCTATATCCTCAATGTAAATATTTGAAACTTTTATTTATAAATATTACTCATTTACATGCTTATGTTCAAAATGATAGTCTAAATAAATTGTCTTGTGAATTTGGTAATGAATTCATTTCCAAGGACGTATATAAAATCTTTAACCAAACAAACTACGAATAAAAAGTCTTTTCTGATCAAGAAAACTGATGAAAGATTTTAAACGTTGAGTCAAATTGCGATGACAGAAATTATTGTAATAAATGAAATGATACTGACTTTACTACTACATTTTATTTTTCCATTTTACACAAGAACTGTCTTTTAAATAAAAAAAGTAAATATTTATTTTGACGGGTATTCCTTTTTCAACTAAAATAAAGAATTCTGAATGTTTAATGTTTCAGAATGATTTTTTGTCAGCGTTTTGTATAGCTAAAGCATTCCACTAGAAACACGACAAAGGAGCGGCACTATCTTCCACGGTAGAAATCAATACACGCTAATAATTCAATGTCAAACGATTATTGACTCTCCATTACCTTTTATATTTTGTTAGTTTTCTTTATTTCTTATTGTCGAGATATTAGCAAAGGGCGAGTTTCAATGAAAAGCCATCGATATACAGGCTAACATAGATTATTGATCTTGGTTATTTCGTAATGATTTCTTCAAAGTCATTCTAAAAGTTCTTTGAAGAAACGTCAAAGCTGGTTCACTTGAAATGTAATAATTCTGAAGGATGAACATCAATATTATATCAGACACTTGAAGATAACCTCTGGACAGTCAGTGAATACAATACTGATTTTGGTTAACATTATTATTGTAGCTGTACCAATCCATATTTCGCGTGAGGAATGTACGAACATGCGAACATGGAAATTCAGTTTCACGGAATAATAGAATTCGTCAACATTAAAAAATGTGTTTAGCAGCGTCAAAAAGTGAAAAGCGATTTGAAGACACATTTTAAGTATAAAATATTATTTTACAAAAAATAATAACTACGCTCTAATACAAATTAAGAAGAGCTACTGCATTAACTATATGTATGCAATATATTTAGCGCAGTTCTTTTGGTGATCATATACCAACTGAATGATATCCTCTGGAGCAAGGGACTTCACATATTTTACAAAGCCCGGTGTTAACCCCGCCACACTGACAAGCAAGCTCTTCTTTTGCCGTGAACAATTTGGTGAATAAAGCGTTTGCTTGAATAGACATTTTAAATACTATAACATACTAGTGAATATTGCACACTATCACAACATTGGCATAATAATAATTATTCATATGTGTGTCTCGATAAACCTGCAGGTGTCGTTTTACAAAATAATTTTCGATTTGGACAAAAATTTCTTTACAAAACCATAGTGATGATGTGAGCAACAACGTATGCGTACTAACGTGCATATTCTCATTATTATTGCAGTACAAAACCCATTGATTTCGTGAGTTTACTTTTACATATTCGTAACAGACATTTGATTTTATTCTTACACTGTTCAATACGGACCTGAATATTTTAGAAAATACTTTCCGAAGCGTCTTGCAGAACTTAGTTCCGACCGCCCAAAAGGAAACACTATACATAATTTTAATACTTATACGGCGCACCACATGCTTGCATTGTATTATGGCAGTTCAATTAGAATTCATGAACTGAGTTCCCGATGCAATTCCTGACGTGTAGAATCGGCTGTATTCCTTGTCATTAAGCATATTTGTTACATAGTGTCTTTTTCTTGACATGTTCTATACTTCTCTCCAAAACTGGGCTAACAAGAGAAAGAATATGTTAATAGTAATGACTATGGCCCTTTGGTTAGTAACTCTATGCATTTCTTAACGCCTAATCTAAAATATAGCATATATAACACATTGTCAAATATAAGCTTGTTATAGTTGAAATAATTTAAAAATGGGGGGACTAACAACTCTAAGGCATTCTAAGCAGTTAATGTGCGTACTCCAAAGTGAAATAATTTATGAAGGAGTTTTAATTTTCAAGAAAATTAATATTATTTTTCGTTTCAACTTGTCATCGATTAATTGAAACAAAATATCCTTCAATGAATCGATTTTTTTCTTCCAATTAATCGATTCTATAATCATTTTCGATTAATATTTGTTTTCAATTAATTGTTGTCAATACTAGCTGCACCATATGCCTATTTAAAGAGGAGAATTCAGAAAGTAGAATTGTTTTTCCCTTTTCAATTTCGTATTTTTCTGTATTTTAGTACTGAAGGTCTTTAAAACATCAAGATGATTTCGTAAGATCCGCCTATGGCGTAAATTGAAAAGAAACTTTAATTTCAATTTCGTGTTCTGTAAGGGGCGGAGACTTTAAAAATTGGCTTTCCAACATAGCCACTATCCTTTAAGTGTAAATTTGCCGACACAACTTCTAAATTCATCCTGCAACAGTGCACTTGCTGACATGTGTTGTCGTGAAAATAAGAACTGTGCTGTCATGGTGTCATCAGCTTCATTTATCCTCTGAAGAAACAAAAGTCGCGGTATTTTTCTCCATTGTGATATTCTACCTTCTTTATTGGACATTTGCGGTTGCTAATTACAGCTTCTAAATTTTTCCAACATTTATGCCTTTTGCTTGCTTCTCTTGCAAGTCGTGAATGACACAATATGTGGGATCTGTAGCGGAATAACAATTTTAAGAAGTATCTCTCTGAAATACGAAACAATTTTTCATAAATTAGAATATTTTCTAATGAAATAAATGACCAATTCGCAATTAATATTAATTAAATAGTGAAATAAATGGCATCAATCTATATAGTACTTCGGCTGGGAATTATTTAACCAAATGATTAACCACTTTGCATTCGCATTTTCTGCAATAGTTCTCCCCATACTTGATACTCCTTTAGATCCTCCTCTGAAACGTGGTCAAGCACTCATTGAAGTAGAGAATTAAGCTTGTGAAAGTTTAACGCTCCTTCCGAACTCAGCGTACATGGATTTTAGCTTATGTTTCTCGCCAAAACAACCGAAGTGTTGTGAGAACATTAGTCGATTAAATCAAGAAATAAATGGTGGAAAATTTCATTGACACGGAATCGCTCGCTTTATTTACTTTCTCATCAAAATATTTTATCTTCCTCGCTGGAAAATCTCGCGTTTTCCGGGGAAATATTAGGAATTCTCTACAAACGAATAATTATATTGTAGTTAAATTATATTGGCATGTCGCCGTCTTTACTGATTGTTTTATCTAATAGATTAGCATATTTCGATGGCATATGCTTCTCGGACCTTTCGAATTAGGGAGGAAGGAGGAATTCGACAGACATGTAGTAGAACCTTGAAATTCTCAATGCAAATCTAATGTTGATAAAAGCCACTAAAGTCTGTTAAGCTAATGAATAAATGTAAAAGATAATAATAATGTTAATAATAATAAAATAATAATAACAATAAAAATAAAAATAATAATAATATAATAATAATAATATCAACAACCTTAGTTTTTCGTAGAAAATCGAATACACCTCACCAGTGTGTCAATATATCATGCCTTCCTCAATCCTATTTACACTCTGAAGAAAAGAGTATTTTCATTGCGAGAAAAGTTTATGGTCAAGATCTGTGCCGGCATGGGACCACCAACTTTCCTTTTTCCAAGTAAATTAGCGAAGGGTATTTTACTGCCATGCTACTCCATGAACCGCTGCGGGTGGGTGGTGGCAGAGTGCGGGACGGAGCGAGCAGTCACAAAAAAACTTAACATTATTTATGTACATAGAACAAAAATAAAATCTTGGCCTTATGAAACAAATCTTTATGAATAAGGCTACGGTATGAGAATTTCGAAATGTGTTTCTCATACTCTAGAGCCAATTTCGTGCATAACAAATTCATGAAAACTGACTCTTAAAAAAATGGTCAATACTCGAGACGACAACCGTATTTGTTCATGTAGCCGCAGTGTTTTATTTTGCGTTACCCAGTGTTCTATTTACTTTACGGTTCGCATTCCGCATATTGCATTTTTTTTCAATTAATAATCTATAAACTTCCAGCATTACTTTCCCAATATACTCATGGCAGTTCGTTTTTCGCACATTTGCAAACTGCTAGCGACTGTCCGGATACATTGGCGCGTGTGCCTCCGAAGGCTCTGCGGGCAGATAAACGCCAGGTTCGGTTTCTTCCATAAAGAAACAGTATAATCATTTTCTTTGCCTCATAAATGAATGTTGTGCAATCCTACTGACATGAAATCGTCATCTTTACTTGCCCGAGCAAACGGGCTGAAGTTATTTTGTGCGCTGGCAAAGCGTTTGGTGGGGAATCGAATGCCATCAGCCATCGTGGGCGGCCGGAGGGCACAGCGGGCGAGCGGGCGATGGCGGGCAGCGGCGGGCATCATCGGACGGACAGCCATGCACCAAAAAAGACGAGGCGAGCCCAGCCCGCTCTCCACCAGCCCTACGAATTTCTCCTCTCGAAAATTACCTGTGAAAAATGTCTCTGATGGGCGTCCGATTACTTGGTAATCGAAAAAATTATTGTAAAGAACTTGACCGACATGAGACCGACAATTTTGTTTTCGTCGGCAAACAAGCTAATGTTATTTTCTACGCCGGTAAACCGCACGCCCATCGAACGCCGTGGGTCCCCGAGGCCGGTCGGAGGCACCCGCGGGAGGGCGTGGCACGACGGCGGGCGCAACGTTGCGAGCCTCGCCTCTGCCGCCGCCATCCGGATAAGTTCTCCTCGCTCGAAATGTTATCGGTGAAAAATGTCACTGCGTCCCAAAACCTTCTCAATCAAAAAAAAAGTGTTATGATGGACTTCATCTACGGGGACCGCCAGCTTTACTTTCCAAATGAAACGAGCTAATGAGAGCGTAGGCTTCCGCGGTTGGAGTATTTACTTGGCTGTCCGGGAGACGCCGCGTCCATGGCGAAGGTGCCGACGTTTCGGTCGCCATTCTGCGACCTTCCTCAGGGCGTAATGCATTACAGCCAAGTAAAGAAACGAGGAAACTTTATTTTCTTCTCTTCGAACGCCATGGGCCTGCGTGGACACCCAAAGTGCTCCCGCCACCGGGCGAGATTTTAGGCGGGAGCAGCCGAACCGAGGCGACGAACAGGATAAGGAGAGCCTGTCAACACGAAGGATTTTCCTACCTCCAAAAATGCTGGGTTAAAAATTTGTCTTATCCGTCCGACGGAAAGATTTGTCCGTTACATCCGACATCTTTACTTCCCAATCAAAAAAATACTTTGTAAACTACTTCTTCGACATGGAACCGACAGATCTACTTCCCTCAGTAAACGAGCTACGTTAGTTCTACGCTCGGGGCGGAACCGCACGGGCCATCGGACGTGAGGTCTCTCGCGGACGGCGCAGGCACCGCGGGCGGCGGCGGCCTGGCGGGCGAGCGCGGCGGGCGGGCTCGTCCCCGCCGCACGTCGCTCCGCTCGTCCGCCTCCGCCTCCGGCCGATGCCAGCGTAATAAGCAGTTGGCCGCATCACGCGGGCCCCCGCCCGGGAGGCGCGGTCGGCCGGCCGGCCCGCCCGCCCGCCGCCGCCGTCGCTGCCGCCTCCGCCGGCCCGCGACGAAAGCCTCGAAATACGGCCGACTGAAATAACCGCTTGCGACTTTCGGAAAATATCGCGGGCGCTCGCCCGCCCCGCGGGGGCGGTCGAATGCAGCGGCGGACGAGCGCCATTTAAACGCGGCACCAGTTACATTTGTTCGCCGCGCGGAGTAACCGGCGAATAGGTCTCCTGGCTAATGCTTCCTCTCGGACATGCGGAGTAACGGGTTGTTAGACGTCTCACTAATGCCATTTGATACCGTGTTTTCAAATGCATGTTGCCTAGCGTGTAACTCAGGCTTATTGGCTTTTGGTTCGTATGTAGAGGGGTCAGTGAGAGATACTCATAAGCCCCAATTTTGAATTATTTGCGTCTTGCATACTACAATGCACTCAGAAACCTTCTTCGTTTTCACTATTAAAGTTCAATTTTTTCAATTCTGAAGTCAAAATATTACCTGGATGGTCCTGACAGATTTTCTCGGTATTCTGTTGCTTTACGTGTCCATAAAAAAAATAAATGAACAGTCTTGAAAACTGTATTAGTGTAACTTAAAATTACAACTCGACTCCTACTTTTACATATCAAGAAAAATGTGATACTCATTCAGTTAAGAATGCTAACTAAATTGACTAACTATGTGTCCCTTCTTGATACTCTCTATTAATAGTATTGTATGTCGAATAAGAGTGAATCTCAGCACTAAAATCACAATTCTTTGTCAAAATTAAGTATTAATTTCAGAAAAAAGTATTGAAAAAAACTAATAAAAATTACAGTAATTAAAATGCGTTTTGTACCTTCGTTTTTAGCGTGCGAATTTCTAATTGATAATGTAGAACTCGTCATATCTAGCCGAGAAGTCATCTAACTAATACCGTCCTTCGAATGTTCTTAGAAGTAACGAATGTATTGGGCCATTAGACAACTCACTAATTTTAATTAATACCATCAATATATAGTGTAAGTCTGTGATGTTCATTATGAGTGTAGTTTCAAATGAAAATGATACTTCTTATTGTACTCTGATCGATTAAGTGGAAAAATCATTAAAATAAGCCAAAACGAATCATTTGTATAATTTTAATGCTTCATTTATGCAACTACATTCATTACAATTCAATAAAATCGTATTCGCCTACACCAAAAATTATTAATTTGTTTGGAGAATGAAGTATTTAAAAAAATTAAAATAAGTCTCCTCACCTACTTCTCCCATCCATTGATATTTCGCCTAATAGCGCCCGTGTAGTTTATCTTCGAAAAAACAAAAACATCTCTGCAGACGATCATTTCCAGGATAGGAATTTTCTTCCCTCGAAACATTAAAGGTGAATTTTTTTCTCTGATATGCGTCCAAAAACTTCATAAATAATATAAATGAACAAGAATATCATTTTTAGGAGCCCTTCTTTCTTTCTTTCATTCATTCATCCGGTACATCAAGAACCTACGCCAAATTCGTGTAACAGCATACCTCAAATTTTAATAAGATTTCAACATACAATAATTAGATAATGTTTCCAAAAGATATCATTGCAAGTGAAAATAAATTAAATAATTTAAAGAAGATGAAAGATAGATACAAAAGTAGAACGAGTCATTTGATCTGTTCAGCTAATTGTTCATTGAAACCAGCCGAAATTTACACCTCGAAATCTGAAGCGGGTCGTCCCATTTTTGTAGCCCTTCGTTACTGATATTCCATTCCCCATTTGTTTGGACTGTGTTTCGCTACATTTCAGTTTTATGAGAGAATAAGCTAAAACGGTTTGGGGAGTGGGGAGTGAATCGCATGACACGAGAAACGAGGCTCAAAAACAGCGCGTGGATTTCACACACGCCCACTTAGCAGTCCACTGTCATTGACCGCTGCCCGCAGAGGGAGGGTGCGAGGTCCATTTGCCCTTTTTAGGAAAGCGCCTCCAGGCTGACAAACGTCGATGCGAGGGCGCTGCAACGCGAATGTACCTAGAGCCACAAGGTCGAGGACAATGTCGCGCCTCTGTCGTTGTGTGCAATTTAATACACTCGTACTCAATAACGCGCTCCTTTAAAGAAGAATTTACGGCTTGTTTGTTAAGGCTATGAATACTCTAAAAGATAAACATTACAGAATTATATTTTAAGAACCTATCGCAGAAGTCTCAATCCCAAGAAATCAGAATTACCCGTTCCAAAAACAATTCATACATATTCATGCATTACTGCAACAAACAAACAAATATATTCAAACATTACTATCACAGTAATACGGTACAGACGATATTCTTTTTTCTTTCATATTTAAATAGATTTAGGACCAATATGTTTTTAAATACTAATAAAAATACACATTAAATAGGGAATTTAAACTCATTTAATGCATCTCTAAAATGACATGACGGTATTTTTCAATGCTTTGTTTGCGGTAAAATATTTACGAATATGACAAATTCTTCAAGGGGAAATAGCTTTTTGACCCTCTTTACTATCTGGTGTTAACTTGTAAATGAACTTCAAAGTATTTTATTCGTAATTCATTTTCTATTTTACTTAATTCAATCTTAATGCTATATTGAAAATTTTCCTGCGCCCGATATGTATGCTTTCAAATTTTATTGTTGTGTTTTATTGGCACAAGCTAACGTTGTCCTTTCGAGAGTTCTATTGCTTCAGCTTTAAATATTTTCGTACGATACATTAAATTTCGAAGAAAATTGCTTAATGGATGTCGCACATTTTAATGCAAATATTTTGTTTTAATCCACATCGTTAATATTAGCAACCAGGTCAGTCAGATCTAAATATCAACCGTGAATTATCAAATTTGAGCATTCACATTCTCGGCGAAATTACCAATTTGCTTAATGAATTCAAGTCCCATAACAATGTTGTTGTAGTCACGTTACATTTTTTTAAAGTTTTGGTAATACTTCCATTTCAAAAGAAAAATGTACGTGTACAGCATTACATTGAATTGAAATACAGATAAATCCATAACAGTTATGTTAATTGTTAATATGCTCTCTTTAAAAATTTGTAGTGTTCAATTAGTCATTAAAATTCTTTTAGATTTTATCTCCACTTTATCCAGTTTTCTGAGTAGCAAATGCAAACATGTGTCTTTGTTTTGCCTCAGAGAGTAAATGTTTCTTTTCTTAAATGTCCCTTTCAGTTGTTTCTGCATTCTTCCGTAAACAATTGAGTGAACAAAAAATTGCAGGAAATTTAAAAATTGAAGATATTTGAAGGGGACTAGAGAATTTCAGGAATACAATCTAATAAAAATTAGTCTATGTAAACATTGTGATCTTTACATTATGCTCGTATTCCATCAAGTAATATTCATTTGACATAATTTAATTAAAAGGAAATATCGTCAAACCTAATCATTCCTACATCATCTAATGAATGCTTATTAAAACCAAATACTTTAATAGAGAGTATTGATGTAACGTAAACATTGCTATTGAATCTTCAAAACTGTCCTGCAAATGAAAGTTAGGCATAATAACTACTTATAGCAATAAGCTTAAAGAGTAGTTCATTCAACTCATTGCACGAGCACGTTTGCAGTATCTGATACGAACCCATCAGAACATTTCCTCGCTCCGAGTAAAAAGGCCAAAATCACATTTTGTTTTCGGGTTTCAAAATATTTCGTTTCGGTTTTCAGCTATGCAATGAGGAACGAACGTCCGATATTAGATATGTTTTCATGCATTTTCGAACACGTAAAACGAAAACTTGATTCAACAACACAATGTCATCTCACATGAATCTAATATAGTTAGAATTCTATCTTAACATTTAGACCAATAAAGCAACGGGTCTTACCAGACATACACCTCCAGCCAGTGATCAGAACTCCAAATCGTTCTCAATTATTACGTTCTTGTATGCTACTGATTTATCTCACGAGAAGACCTAAAAAATTGATCTTGGAAGTGTTTGATGTGGAGAATTTGGCTTTGAAGGACTTCACTGGATGATCTTAGAGGAAGGATATGCCCTATCAATAAAAACAAAATCATATAAATTATATATTATTTTTATTCAATTTTGTGAAGTTCTTTTTTAAAAAGAGAAGACTTCTGGCAGCATTTACTATATACATAAAACAAGACAAAGTATAATACAAAATGGAAATTAAAGATCTTATTGTCTCTTACGTATGCAGTACATGATTTAAAAGATTTGCATTAAAGATAAATACGGAGAAATCATATACCACGTAAGATAGTCGACTAGTGTTAACATAAGGAATAATTTAGTAAAGCAATGTACGAGACATGCTGTAATTACCTGATAAATAAAAAGAGCTATTCAAGTAATTTAACAACTAATACAACGATAGTGCCTGAGATGGCAAGAAGTAAATGGACTTTGCTCTTGAGTCTTTTCACCAGTCTTTTATCTTCCTTAATACCGGAAGAATTTTAGGTTGAATTATTCTTTGAGAAATAGTAATGCATTTTTCCTCTGTTATTCACATGTAAACACAAATGCAAGTTACAAATGAACATCTAATATTGATCACTGAATTCGATACGAATACATCTAACCTCAAAATGAATACAGACACATCTAAACTTGAAATTTCTGTTGCCGCCGTTTGTGCCTCGCAAGTCGACAACTCAAAATCCTTTTTTGCTATTTTTCTTTGACTGTAAATATATCGTCCATCACTCGCGAATTCGGTGCGTTGATGAGAAACCTTGGTAACATCTGGCCATGAGGGTCTCATAAATAAGAGAGGAATACAATAAATAGGCCTTATTTACACAGGCGAAGAAGTGGGCAAGCACAAGCCGCCGCTAAATATACACGAAAAAGTCTATGTACAAGGTTCGTATCATACATACTGCAACAACACACATGAACATGTCGAAGGAACCGTTTAAAGCTGTCTCTTAAGTACTCGAGAGCCTACCTTGGGCGAGCAGCGTCCGTCATGCACTCAGGCCCTGTGGTACGAGAGGGGGGGCCGATCCTTTCGCACTCAACCGGGAAGGAAAGATATCACAAACGCGGTCGCCGAGCGACTGTTCATTATTATTTTTTTTCGTATCGCTTTGATACTGATTCGGAGCCCTGGTCTCGAAGCGATCGCTTTGCGAAAAAGCGGCAGTCATGAATTGAACACGGTCGCACTCACTGCACACTAGAAGCGCGGGCGGGCCGCGGGAGCACTGTTACACGAAGTACGTTCTGCCGTTGGGCTGGTGGGCGGGGAGCGCGCCGTGCTCGGCGGCGCGACACGTGCTGCCGGGCCCGTCGACGGCGTGGTGCTGGTGCTGGTGCGGGTGCTGGTGCGGGCAGACGGGCGAGGGGGCGGGGCCGTCGGGGATGGTGCTGTAGACGTGGCCGGCGGCGACGCCGGGCAGTTCCTTCCGCGGTGGGGAGGAGGCGGGTGGGGGGTGGAAGCGGGGGTTGGTGCGCGGCGGGGAGGCGGGGTGTCACTTCGCCACGTAGTGTGCTTGTGCGCGGCCGCGCACGCCGCCGCGCCGCCGCGGCCGCGCGTACTCGTAGTGCTGGCGTCTGCGTGGAGTGGAGCCTTCTTCCTCTCGTCGTCCTCTCGAGGTCGGTGACGCGTTGGCCGAACGAGTTCTCGGACCGTACGTGGACTGCGTGGGGGTGGGAGTGACGAGCGGCGGCTGCTGCTGCTGCGTGGGCGAGGGGCGGCGGGGGCGTGCGGGCCGACGCGGCGGGGCAGCAGTGTTGCTGCTGCTGCTGTGCTGCGGGGGCGGCGGCGCGGACGCGGGGCCGGCCCATTGCCGCGTTATTGTCCACGAGTCGATGCGACGTGGGCGCGGCGGTGTAAGCGGGCGTGGCGCCGCCGCCCCCTCGCGCGTCCGCCTCTTGAGGTCCGCCGCGTCACGGCGCCGACTTCACCCGCACGCTTCTTCTTCTTTTCTCTTCTTCTTTGCGCCAGCGGGCAGGTCTGGCAATGGGGTGCGTGCTTCTCCCAAGAAGCGCCGGTTTCGCACCCACAAATGCCGTGCCGGCGGTTAGGCAGGACGCAGCTCGGGGTCGAGCCCAGGGCGTCGGGGTGGTGGTGAAGCAGGAAGATGGTTTGCACGGTGGCGCTGCGCCAGCCGGGTCTGCTGGACCGGGATGCAAGCGCCGTGGGAAGTCGGGCCCGCGTGAGCTCGCCGCGCAACCAGCCCGGGGCTACACACGGAGCACGCGGCGCGACGCGTGGCCGGCTCGCACGCTGTCCGTGAGGTTAGCTGGCGGCGCCGGCACCAGGTGCCAGGTACGGGTAGTGGAAGGCACATGGTAGCGCTGCTCCAGCTTCGGCGCGATGGCGCGGCACACCAGCTCGTCGTCCTGCAGGCTGTTACACCATGTAGCGTCGTAGAGGGGTGCGCCTCGTGTCCGGCTCGGGGCTGCGCGGGTCCCACAGATGCGCAGTGTACGTAGCGCGCGTGCGCCCACAGGCGCACGTCTGGCGGAAGGCGAAGGCGGGGCCAAGCGGACAGGCGGCGCAGGGCGAGCGCCGCCGCAGCAGCGGCACGTATCGGCCAGCGGCCGCGCCGCCCTAGGAGGCTCTTTGTGCAGGCGGACGTGCGCTCACGGCGCGCCCGCGCGGGCCCCGCGCCGCGCCGCCCGCGCGCGGCAGCCACGCAGCGCGCAGCAATGTCGGCCAGTCGCGTGGCGGCGCGCCGTGGCCCCGAAGGAACCGCGCGCCAGCGCCTCCACTCGTGCCCTCGCCTCGCCGCCCGGGTCCGGCCGACGCATGCGCGCGCGGCCAGCCGCGTGCTGGGCGGCGGGCCGGACGGCTCGCACGCCAGGCGTTGCCTCGATGCGAGACGCGCGCGGCCGCCGCACGCTGCGCGAGCTCCAGGCGCACCCGTCGCGACAGCGGTTCTCGTCCAGGCGCAGCACCTCCAGCTTGGTCATAACGGACCAGAACGTCTGTTGCCCACACGAACGAGATGGCGTTGTGGTCCAGGTACACGCTGTTAGGTTCGCCAGCTGGTCGAATCAAAAGCCGTCGCAGCTCCTGAAGGCGGGTTGTTCTCCAGGTGCAATACCCGCAACGATTCACGCGTTGAACGTACGGTTGTGGATGGCGCTATACTTACTCCCGTTCAGATACACACTTCCAATTCTTCTTCCCGATAAAACGTGACTGCCAGCTCCGCTCAGTGGTTCCGTCCGGTAGATCTCGGTGGCGTCCATGGGGATTTGGCGGGCACGGACGTGTCGGCCCGCTTGAGAGGAGTCCGAGTGGGGCCCAGGGGTGTGGGTCGGGAAGAGTGCGCAGTTGTCGGGGCACGTCATCTCGCAGTCGCACGCGTCGAAGTCGCAGCAGTGGCACAGGGCGAAGCAGTGCGAGTCGTAGGGGCAGAGGAAGTGGGCGGGCCGCAGGTCGAGCAGCGGCCGCGTGGCGCCGGCGCGCGCGTGCGCCAGCCGGCACTGCACCGAGTCCAGGTCGAGCACGCGCGGGTACTGGCGCACGCCGTGGTAGCTCATCTGGTTGACGCGCGGCAGCCACTCCAGGTGGCAGTCGCAGTAGAACGGGTTGCCGCCCACGTAGAACTGCGGCAGCTCCTTGTCGTCGGGCACCGGTTGCAGCGTGAGCGCGGACAGATCGAGCTTCTCGATGCGGTTCGCGTACAGCACCACTCGCGTCAGGTTGGTCTTTTTGAAGAACGTGTTGGGCTTGACCGTGTGGATGAGGTTGTCGTTGAGGAACAGCATCTCCACGCTGTCGGGCAGCGCGTTGTCGTCCACCTCGCTCAGCTTGTTGAAGCTGGCGTCCAGCATCTTGATCTGCAGCGAGGCCCGCGCGCCGTACTTGTCCGCCAGCTCGCTCACCAGGTTCTTGTGCATGTCCAGCCACTCGAGCGAGCGCGGCAGCATGGCGTAGTCGAAGCGCTGCACGCCGTTGTCGGACACGTTGAGCCAGATGAGCGCCGGCAGGTCGGCGAGCAGCCCGCCCAGGTCGGCCAACCTGTTGCCGTCGAGGCGCAGCGCGTGCAGCGTCGGGGTGGCGGAGAACGCGCCAGCCTCCACGTGCCGCAGGCGGTTGCGCGCCAGGTTGAGGATCTGCAGGGACTGCAGGGGCGAGAAGTCGTCGCGCGACACGTTCATGATGGCGTTGTCGATCAGGCGCAGCCCGTACAGCTGGTCCAGCCCCTCGAACGCGGCCGGCGACAGTTTGGTGATGCGGTTTTCGCCCAGGTCCAACGACTTGAGAAAGCGCAGCCTCCCGACCGCCTTCGGAACCTCCGTCAACTCGTTCGCGCTCAGCCCCAGGTCCTGCAGGTTGGTGCAGTTCTCGAAGGTGTGCGGGTGCAGGTCTTTGATTCGATTGTTAGAGAGGAACAGCTGATTCAGCACGTACAGCCCCGTGAAGTGGTAAGGTTGGATGAGCGTGAGCTGGTTGTGGGAGAGCGTAAGAGCGTGTAGATTGCTCAGGGTGGAAAACGCACCTTCCGCGATCACGTCGATGCTGTTGTGATCGAGATTGAGGATCTGCAGGCTGTACAGGTCGTGGAACACGTGCGCGTCGATTTTGGCGATGTCGTTGTGCGCGAGGTTTAGCACCACTAGGCGTATCATGCCCGAGAACGTGTCTCTGTTCACCCAACTGCTCGTCAGTTCGTTATCGGACAGGTCGAGCACTTGTAATTGGTCCAGGCCCTCGAGCAAACCCGGCGCTAGCACACTGATGGAATTGTTCTGCAGGTACACTTCTTTGATATCTCGCGTGCTTTGGAACAGTTCGGGCGGCAACGCCACGAGTTGGTTACTGGACGCGTTTAGCACTTGCAAACCTTGCAGTCCGACGAAGGCGCGGTCGGCCAGCTGCGTGAGGGCGTTGTCCTGCAGGAAGAGCTTCTGCAGGGCGCGCAGGCTGGAGAGCGCGTTGTCCGAGACGGTCATGATGTCGTTGTCGGACAGGTCGAGCACCTCGAGCCCGGCGTTGCACGACTTGCCCGGCGCCGTGGGGCCGTTGCCCCAGTCGGAGAAGCCCATCTCGGACACGTCCTGCAGGCGGTTGCGCGTGAGGTTGAGCGCGGCGAGCGACGCCAGCGGGCAGAACAGGCCGTTGGGCAGCGTCCAGATGTTGTTGTCGGCCAGGCTGAGGCTGCGCAGCTCGGCCAGGCCGCGGAAGCTGTCCGGGTGGAACTCCATGGTCATCGCGGACCAGTCGGTGTTGTGCGTGCGCAGCGTGAGGTGGCGCAGCGCGCGCGACGCCGCCAGCACGCCCGCGGGCACGTGGCGGATCTTGCAGTGCTCGACGCGCAGGTCGCGCAGGCGGCGCAGCGGCGCCAGGAAGCCTCCGCCTCCGCCCCCGCCGGCCGGCGCGTCGAGCGAGCTCTCGAAGAAGAGCACGTCGCTGCACACGAGGCGCAGCGCCGTGATGCGGTCGACGAGCGCGGCCGACAGGTTGCCCAGCAGGCCCGTGGTGCCGGCGATGGTGCGCACGCGGCAGCCGAGCAGCAGCGCGGACGCGTCTTC
>BOPP01000023.1:754120-780554 GCA_017312745.1 Gryllus bimaculatus | reverse complement strand
CGGAGCTGCTCGCGCGAATAAAGGTGCCGCTCCGGAGACGAATCGCAAGGCGTAGGGCTCCTGGAATTCCGTCGAGTTATACAAGTGCTTGCTTTCCAAATTAATCTTTTTACGTTTTTGTGTGTTCCTTTCCCATGTAATTCCTGACATTTCAGCCGATGAAGAGCCATTCAGTAAATTTGCGTATGTTCTATCTCTTGAAAATACGTTTTTCATGCCTTTTTGGGCAATAGCTGTTCAAATTCAGTTTTGTGTTTCAACGATTCCATTCAATGCGCTATTTAATTTGTCGTAAGAATCTGAAACAAGTATGAGCCGGTAAAGGGGAACCGTAGTTAGGGAATCTTTTGGACAGCGGGGGTGTCGTCATATGTGGCGAGATGAATACCAGTGATATAGGCTTTAACGTTGAGAATATTAATCGAGGTAGCAATATGATCGACTCAGGTAGTTTGTCCATTGGTAAGGCTTCCTGAGGCCTTCTGAGTGTATTCGTTCCTACAATTAGATGACAAAAAAATGTTATCCTGTAATTGAATTCAACTATCTTCATAGTTTTCTTGCGTGAAAAAGTATTTTTTACAATAACTATATTGTAAAGTAATACGTGTAGTTTGAACTGCATGCACTGAAAAAGGTAAGAATGCATGATTTCGTTGCCACAGATCAATAATAGAAATATTTTTAATAGTCACAGCGATCCTCTCGAAAGGAACGTCGAATACAGTACATGTGTTTCACTTTTTTATTCTGCCATTAGAAAGTAAGCTATTTCTGCTGCCGTTGAACGTAAAGTCTTCTCAAATATAGTGTACTGAGAGGAGATATTAATTTACAAGACAAAGTTGGACAAAGAAAAGTTCAGATAACCAAGATGTTGACACACAGTAAATATTTTTTTTTTTTTTAGTTGAGAATTTTTTTCGTTCAAATACTTTGCTTTTACTTTCCCTTTTATCTACATGTGTTTATCATTTTTAATTTCATCGTTTAAAAATAATGGATTAATTCAATACATATTTTAGTACCGAATATCATGTCTATAATCCAAAACCTAAAGCCCAGATAAAAGACAACGACGAACGCGTAATGTTATGCAAGTAACTAAACATGGTATGGAGAACTCATTCCAAAGTGTGTTCCTCCGAAAGCAACGTCTTGCATCTTCGTACTTGACAAAACGGATCGTAAAACCATGACGGGCTTCTTCTCCTTCCCTTCTTTTTTTTAACTTTTTGATATTAACTATTTTGTGAGTTTTTTTTACATTATAGTAATATAAGGTAATACAGACCAATTGTTGCCCTTAATTATTAACAACAACCCTCTTTTTAATGAAAGTTCGATATTTTTACATCAACTTTTCAGGTTTTCACGTGAGATTCGAAAATACAGGCATATTTTGTAAAAAAGTTTGAAATGAAAGAATGAACGACAATAAAAAGATTCAAAAAGTGAAAGTTTTCGGTTAGTTGTATAAAGTAAACCTCAGAACTCGTACAGAACAGTACTCGATCAGAAAAGAGAACTTTTTTTACACTCTGTCATTCGAACAATTTCTGTAATGCTAAAATACATTGAGTATATCCATTAGTGCAAGAATTGAAAATATTTCATTTTGTAGTGTTCCTTTATGATGTATTTCTCGCCTTCAAAATGAATGTACTGTGTATTTTGCGATTTTTAGTGCCATAATAATATTGAAAATCTCTCTTGTCAGCTTATAAGAAAACTACTTGCATTTTAGATTTCGCAGTATTCGAATATTAGTTGTATATTACTACTACTATAATATGACTACTGTACAGTTCAGAAATACGAGATGAAAGATGTGAAGAAAAAAGTTTTCGATGTTCATCTAAATTGTACTCTCTCTGAATCACGAAAATTTCTTTTGAGAAACATTTACCCCTTTATATCATTCATTTCAACTAGTTTTCTAGTTTCTTTTAACAAGGAACTCGGACGAATGCAATAAGCGTTGGCATCAAATGATTTCATCACAAAAGACGCGTTTGTCTTCTCAGTTCAGCTTCGCCTGTTCAGAATCAGTTACAAGTACAAACTTAAAGAAATTTACAATTCAGAATTGTTATATAAGTTTTATTTTTTGCCTCGGTAAACGATTATCAGTGACCAGTTGTTACTGTTCGCGTTTCGACATGATATTTGCACATCTCAGAAATTTACGCCAAAGTAATTGAGAATACATTAAAAACTTAAGATTGACTGAAAACACATTTTGTATTTCTTCCTTCCTTTTACTTTTTCCCATTATTTTCTGAAATCTCGTGAACAATGCAATCTTCCTTGAAGAGCCTAGTAGTACTATCTCTGTCTCTAGTATTCTGCACGAAACACTTTTTGGAATGAATTAATAGTTGGTACCACAAAAATAATTCAGCATCAGAAAGAAATCGAGACTTATTAATAGAGCACCTTCGGCTTCTTGTAATAAACGATAATGCTTTGAATGACCAGTTTTATTCAGCTCAGTATGTCTCAGCCGTCAGCTCAGTCATGGGCAATATCTGGAGTATCAAAATGTTTGTAATAATGGTTTACAGAATATTGTGATATTAAACTCTCAAATTCTTCAGCCAAATTTAACCCGTGTGAATTCACGAATTCCTTTATCTCCAGTCAAAACCAACCGCGCAAGTGGCCCATGCAGTCCGAACGAACGCCGACTTTGACACAAGTAATGCGAGACTTTAGTTTAGGCATGAAATTCCTCCGATGAGTGTCAACTGAAGCCGTCCGTTTTATGAAATTTACAGATACACACAAAACTAGAAAACAAGTGGTGCTCCACCTGTACATATTTTGTCGCATTATTTGAACTTCTGTACTTTTTGAACCTTCTCAGAGTTCCGCATAAGTCGCACCTGTCCCATTATTTAAACTACTTCGTTCGCACTATCCCCCAAAAAATAAAGAGAAAATTTTTGGACAAAATATTGGTTTTAAAATTGCTTTTATTTCATGCAAAATTACGTGAAAACTTCTCATATTTTGAAAAAAATTGAAGTACATGATCTTATTTATAGATCTATTTTTGAGAATTGATATTAATAGGGAAAATATCTTGCAATCTTTTAGATGTAGAAAGACGACGAAAAAATGTCAACTTCTGCAGTTTTCAAAAATTTAGAGAATTCAAAGAATATCGGTTCTGGAAAGTTTTTACAGGCGTACTTTTTACTCTGTACGAGGGAAAATGTAAAAAAAAAATTTTTGCCATTTTTGAGAAATTTTTGAAAATGTCATTTAATTTTTATATAAAGTATCCTCCAAAATTTAAAAAAATAATAGTTTTAAATTCATATCACTGCGGCGTAAACCAAGATCGATCGGGGATTATCAATTTTGATAAAAATCCTGCTTGCGGTTTAACGCTACGGTTAACAGACGAATGTGCATTCCGTTTGGCAGAGACATTTTACCGTAAATCAATTTTTCGGGAACAGGGACCCTCAAAACTTGTAATATGAGTACGCAATGTATTAGAGGAAGTTATTTATTATATATATAGAAGGGAAATTGTCCTTTGTTCCATATCAAGGACCCAATATACATGTTTTTCTGTCGAAAATTGGCCGTTTTCTGCTCCAGCATTACAATACCTTCTTTATAGTACGTAAGCAGTACGCGAGAAAGTAAAAATTAATTACTTAATTCTTTAATACAATTATTTTGACTATTCAACTCGTTAAATTAAATCCCATAGTGTTTAACTATACTTACACCGCCCTGATTAGGGCATTTTGTATCTCAAAAAGTTAATCGCTTTTTCTATCCCATTTTTCTTTCCGCTTCTACTCGTACCTACTGGCCAACCATAAACTGTGACTCCTCTATCTTAGAAGGCGTTGTACATCGATCGCTATGTCGATGTCCAAGAAACAGTATATGTACTATAATATAACCTCTTGATTTCAACGTACGCTTTCAGTTATTTTCAATATTTGGCGCATTTTGAAACTCTGTTGCACATAATTGGACTCTGTTGGACATAACTCGTGAAATAGTCCTATTATATACCACTCATGCTTCGGAAATTCTCAGATTAATTCCAAAGCTCTCGTGGTATTATCTATGATAATCTTATTAGCCGTTTGTGGATCCCCTTTTAAACTTTCCGCATCACTATTTCATTGACAAGTTATTGCGAAAACATGGATGTACACCTTTTCGAAGTAACACTCCTCGTCATAAGGATTACTTCGTGTTACTTGCCCTCTGCTTTCTTGTGCAAACATTTGGCTGTTTGCGTCCGCATGTTGCCACTGGAGTCCGCTAGGCGGCAGCACTGACTTGCTGCCCATCAATTCCAGTGCGCTGTCAACAGAAAACTGTCCCGAACCCTTATCTACCTAGAGTGCCCGTATGGACACTTTAGAAATTCATATTGTTTTTCATTACATTCTTAAGTGCGACACCAAGTGCATTTCAAAATTTTGAGGGGGAAAAATAGTTAATTCTGTTGTTTTTTTTAATTATACAATGATGTAATGCAATTTAAAAAAATAATTCAACCAGATAAGGATTAAATCGCTAGACTTCCATTCAATTTGCTATACTTCCATTCGATTTTAAATATATGTGTTAAAGGGAAGCAATATTGAAGTACTGACGCTTAACATATATGAAACTCACCACCATTCAAGAGAATTGAGTACGAACCTCAACATGTCTTCGGTTTCTTTGCGGTTTGCCTGCTTAGACACACCCTTATTAATAAAACGACGACCAATAAGCACAACTTCTCATGATTATTCGTAAGGTCTGATAGTTCCTAAGTTTTTACACTCTTTCAGGATGAATTCAAGTGGTGTAGCACTATCCAATTGTACTTCAGTCAAAAACATCAGATGAAACAAATACGCACAGGTTTGCAAGATACTGAACTATATGTTAGCACGTTTATTTACAGATCATTAACGCGATTTCAAAAGATTATGTAAATGAAATATAATGTAAAACAGAAAAGATGACGTGCAATTTGGCGGATACTTCGATTCGTTTATGCAAGCGATATCTTTTCGTTTGTTTCGCACGTAACAATTCTATACAATGAGTGTCATCTGTTTCTTTCAATTCTCAGTATTAATGGATTTTCGTTTTGTCTTCCCATACACATCAAGTCATTTAAAGAGGTTACCCACAAAAATCGGTCATCGCACGCCCCTGATGGCCATAATTATCTCATACTTTCAAAGGCCCGAAGTTTTTATCAAAATTTACCAAGCATGCTTCCCCTTAATTCAACCAAGAGTGCTAAACGAGAGGGATAAAGATTGAAGAGCACAAGAAAAAGTGTACTTCTCTCCAATACTTCACATAGTTTTTTTTTTAAATATCTCTCACGCCATTAATATGTGTAGTACTAGCGATTTATTGCATTTGTGAGTAGAAATGCTTCAGCTGATTTGAATTTTTCAAAACTTGAAAGTTTTCTGTGAAAAATATTTTCAAAATTCTCATTTGCAGAAACGCTTAAACGACATTTTATCAAAAACGGCTTCAATTTTTTTTGTTTTTCTTTCTTAAAATAAATTAATTAAAAAAAACCATCGGTTTGCGTTGCTCCCTAGCGGCACATGCTCTGTGCTACGCGCGGTCCTTGCGGCTTCTCCTCCGCGCAGCGAGAAGCCGCCTGACGGCACGACAGTTTCACAGACGATGTGGAAATTGGGCAGCGGGCGAAGCCAGTTAGGCCCCCGACGTTACGGGAGGGGCGGGGGCGGCGCGCATTCGGGGCAAAAGCAGTAGATTTTGACGTTTCTTATTTACCGACAATAAATAATGACGTGGAATCGGCCCGAAACAAGCGCTGCCTTCCCGATATGGGTTTAGCGGGCAGGCGGCCCCGCCCCCGCGCGCGCCTAATGACGGGTTCCGCGCCCGCCCGACCGCCCGACCGCCAGCCCAGCCACTTGGGTGGCGGCGCGGCGCGGCATTGAGGTAGGGCCAAGGTGCTGGTATGGTACGGATGACTACCGCCAACGGGTGCCTCCGCGGCCCTAGTACAAAAGAGATTTTTTTGAGGACCTGCAGTTCGAGTGTCTTACGCGGAATTTTTGTATTTACAACGCACCAGTAACGTAACGAAGTGAACGCGATCCCGCCCGCAAACCTTTTATCCGGGTCCCATTTTTAAAAGTGTATAGCAAATACAAGTAGTGTTAGTACCTTAAATAATAAAAATATCCTTCAAAAATCCCTCTTCGCAAAATCTTCAGCCGAGTAATAGGCCCTCTTTTACCGGGACCCGCCATGCCGGCCCGAAAGTTACACCACTGCAATGGATGGAGATATTTTCTCGTAATTTTCCCGGCAATCTTTCACAAACGTTTTTACCACGCCCGTATTCTCAATGGAATTCGAAAAACTCAAACTCAAATTTAACATAACATATTTCATTCGTTTCTAAAGGCAAATTAATGTAGTACTTTAATTATTACTTTACTATCCAACCCATTATTACTTTCTCGGCTTCCAACTTCATCTAAATTCTATTTCACTCCTTCGCCAGAAAGGTACTTGCAACTACTGCAGGATGCACGCGTGGTCCGAGTTGGCCTATATGCGGATAAAAAACATACAAACTACAATATTAAAGATGGAGATTTTTCGTAGTGAAGTATGATCTTCAAAATCAGCTCTTTAAATCGGGAAATATTCAATTTTTCAAAATCGGTTGCGCTTGTTTGTGCTCAGAGGTAAGATTGTGCAGTCCAGTGTAATTTGAAGACGCATTTGTGTTTTGCTGTGTTTCCCCTACACTTCTGAATTGGCACCACATTTTCAGGGTGATAGGAACTGTGATCGCAGTGACCATAGCAAGGTCGGCGGACAGGCAGTAAATGGCGAGGAGAGCGGGAAGGAGCAGTATGGATTTGGGCAGTTCGGCGTAAGGCTGGGCAAGCCTGGGCGAGGATACCCCGTTGGCAGAATTTTTTTCATTTTCCTCTCTGATTAGATGAATGTTATAAACAAATACCCAGCCAAGTAAAATTGAATTCGTCTTCAAACTCCCCGTGCGATTTAGTCGCATGTGATTTTTTAATTAGGTCATTAGCGACCACTATAGATTAACAATAGGGTTAACAGTGTTATGTTATATGGTAATGGTGAGGGGCGAAAGGACGAACACAAATACAATCATGGCCGAGTCGGAACTCGAACCCGCGATCCTACAGTCCGAGATCCCTACGGCACTAGTGCCTTAACGAACTCGGCCATCCGGACGACTAATCAAATTTTATTTGCACCTTAGAAGCATCTTCTCTCTCCGTGAAGATGATATTGTGTAGTAAGTGTCTCCCACTCTTTTGGTTCTAAGGGAATCAAAAATGTAGTTGTTCACGATTCATGATTTAACTTTCAAGTAAAACAAGGTGCTCATTTCTTTCAAGTAAAACAAGGGCAGTTCGTCGTAAGTCTGCGCAAGGGCGATGATACATCATAGGCAGAATTATTTCATTTCCCTCTCTGAATATATGAATGTTATAAATAAATACCCAGGCAAGTAAAATTTAATTCGGCTTAAAATCGCATAGCTTTCCATTAGTTTAATTTTATTCGGACCTATGTTTTGACATAGTTTAGCAACGCCTTCGAATTTATCTCTCTCGCTGACTCTGCATTTACTACAGAAAAAATAATTGTAAAGGACTTTTTAAATAGCCAACATCTATCAAATAGGCGATGAAACAACGTTCCCCATTTCCGGAAGAGAGTAGCGGGAACCAAATATTTTGACTTTCCGTGTTCACCTCTCGCAGACCAAATGACATCAATTTTACTTTGCATGGCTTATTTTAGATTTCAAATTTTTCTCGAAATAATTGCATTGCGGAAATTCCTGAAATACGATAACGAAGTTTGAGCTTCTCAACAAGATGCCATTGTGATATGTTACGACCTTTTTAGATTGCTAATGGACTGTTAAGTGTTGTGTAGTGTAAAGTACTGCGGTCCCCCTTTTGGTGGCTTTTATCAATTTTCGAAATAAATGTGAGAGTAAAACAATCAGTGTTAGTGCAGTTTATTACATTAATGTTTGATTTTAATTGTTGGTCAAAACCAATGCGAATTTTTGCGTATAGAGTCATTCCAAGCCAAATCGCACACTCGCAATACATCACTATTTTTTAGCGACTTGAAACTTTTTTAAGAGGTCTAGGGTTGAAAAGAGATGACTTTTTTTATTTTTTTTCTAATCCCACCCATTTCAGAAATATTACCAATATGTTTTCGAAAAATCATGTGTGCGCTAATGTTCGATTTTTTTGTAAAAATACCGTTTCCTTTAGAAAAATAAAATTACACTTAAATTTAACTAAAAAAGATGTAATTTCATGTGAAGTAAAAATAATTTTTGCAAACATTATTTAAATATTTAAAATACATTTTACTTTTAAAATGTTTAAGTTTTTACATTAGATCGACATTTAAATTATTTGTAAAAATATTCGTGTATAGATCTAATGTATAGATCTGCCAAATTCAAAGTGGGACACACAGAAATAACGTTAAAAAAATAGTTTGTTCACCGGAGCGCCTAGACAGCCTGCTACCCGCCGGAATCGCTGCTTGAACTATGGGGCTTCAATGACACGTCGCGTCGTGAGGTTCGTCAGAAAGCAATCGTGAGACATGACATGATATGAATCGCGAAAGTACACATACGGTCTCAAATGGAAGTATTTTGACGAAATGCGACTATTAAGTTTAATTATTAACAACTGGCATTGCTAGGATCTGCCTGAAACAGAGCATCTTTCTTTATCAGATATTCTCAGTAAGTTGTATAAACAGAGGAATTCGCGAAACGTGTGCGTTGCTCTTGCAATAATATCAATTGTATTGTTATTTGCATTTTCTTAATATGAAAATCTATAATTGCAAAAGAAGAGTACCTTTAGGTTTTTACAACCAGCAGAGAAGTTTAAAATTGACTGGTTGCCGTGAAAAAAGGTATGTGTATTGGAAAAACTGGTTTTCAAAATTCCTTCTCGTGACGAGTGAAATGACGTTCTTTCAAAGAAGTGAGAATCGACCATACTCAATGCCGCAAATATATTGGGCAATGACAATTATGAATAAACGTGCACCGCTGGTTCTGGTCACCGTAACGTATACAGCGATTTTTATAAGAATGAGCCAAGGTGACAGTTCGCTAAACAAGTAAACATCACGTGTAATGCAGAGAAGAATTCCTCCGCCGCGGCAAATGTTCAGACACGCCCCTTCATAGTATTTACGGCTTCCGTGAAGACATCACTATACAGAAATCTAAGAGTTTCGCTGAAGTACATTCACGTACGCGAGTCTAGAAAATGTTGAAACTTAATTACGTATGTGGAAAACTGAACATTCTCTCATATTCAGTAAAAGAAAACTGCCACGAATGTAAATAGAAAGAAAAATCATTTTTCAGGGTACGTTTAAATACTTTTTCTGGTCATTTCACAGCGAATGGCTCATGCATTTTTGTAGTGAAAAGGACACATTATTTTTAATTATAACACCCCGACTATCAATATTTAGTACTGTGCTCTCTTAACTTAAATGTGACTTAATAATAGTTTTGTCACTAATGTTCTGCAAGTTATGCATTCCTTAATCGTGAACAAGTAGGATGCCCTTTGCGCCCACTCTGGCTTTTCATGGTTCACAATTTTATAAAAAAATATATAAGAACCAAACCAAGAAACCACGAAACGCTCTCAAACACAGCTCTCCACCTTATAATACAGGAGCCGGAATCACATGCACCGCCACCGACACGTATTTCACATTGAAGACTCGATTTTAAAATAAACATAATATTTATCACACCAAAACTAAACTTGATGTAATGTTTATAAAAAAAGAATTTTTACAAAAGAGCACATAGCACTGCACTTTCTAATTTCAATTAGTTCTCTTGGCGAACTACATTTTCGTCGGACGAAGACATCACGAAAGGAAGCGTCGAAGCCATTTACAAATTAGCCAACTTCAAACGAACGAATGGGGGAAGGAGAGTCTAAAAGGCTCAAGGACACAACGACCGCAGAACCTTCAGTTGTGTTGCCAGCTGTCAAAACTTCCAATTCTTATAAAAATCGCTCTTTATCACCGGATACAAGTTATAAAGAAATTGACCGAGTAAGTTCGTCTTCTGTTTCTTCTGCTGTCTTTGCCCATCGTTTGCATTCTTTTGCTCTCTTCATGAGACAAAAATAAAATTTGGCGCTAAGAGTTTTCATTGTCCAAAGTGATTTAAAAAAAATTCTCTCTTACTCGATGCTATTCTGAGACTTGTATGAATTAATGTATTAGCTAATATACGTCCTTTTGTACTATATTTCAGAGAAAGTAAAAAAATGTTTTAAACATGTTTTTTCTGGATGCCGGGAACTCGACACGGATTTAATACACCCATTTTTTACACGGCAGTGTAAACTCAAAACACTTCTTAAATACAATTATGACTGTGTTAACAGACACATGTTTTCAGATGGGATCAGTGCCTAGTATTACAAAACAATGCGAGTTTATGCTTCCACAAAGATGCCTTCAATGTGAGTGCTGAATGGCTTTGCAACATCTTATGACAAGAGACCTTGCGACATAGGGAGGGGGGCGACAATTATATTCCCGATAAAAGCTAGCCTTAGTCCTGTCAGGAACCTATTGATTTACCCAGAAAGTTAAATGTGGGGTGATGATAATGTGAAGAACATTACTTTTATATTTTTGGCAACGCTAAACAATTCTTAGAAAGAGGACTATTGCAACAATAATATACTAAAAATACAGTCGCGGGGTCAAAGAAAGTACATAGTATCATTTCTTTATGAAAAGGTGAATTAACAATATTCACTGTAAAGTGAAGTACAAGAAATATCATCGTAATTAACTGTATCACATACTCTTATTCGTATAAATATTTCGCCCCTTTAATACTAAATTGAATCCGTTTGATACTTTTTAATTTGAACTTAATAGGCTATGAAGGTAATATGTATGAATATGGCACACAGTAAGAAGTGAAGGGATGCTTCTGTTTATTGCTCTGCGAAAGTATGTTGATGGTAATCGTCTGCTGCTGATTGGCAAGTGCTTGAGGGGTGATGCTCTCGGATACGTAGCGGCAAAACAGCAAGTAGAATTTTCTGTTGTATTTAATTTCTCACAATTATCTCAATGAAAATCCTTTCGAGCAAAAAAAAAATTCAGATTTTTGAAAAGCACATAAGTAGGTTATAGAGAAAATTCTGGTTATAGAGAAAATTTGTTTTGTTGAAATGGCTGTACCAACTTAACGGACGTAATCCGACCTCTTCGTGCTGTATTCCATTACTCAGTTCTAAGCTCTCCAGTCAATGCTGAATAGTCGGAGAATCTCCGCTGATCCCAGTCATACTTGGTGAATTGACTGAACTTGTGAATAAAACGGTGCATTTTTTTGGTGTGCGTCCTGATTCTTTAGTGCTTCTTTTGGGTTAGTTTGTGTTCTTAGCTTTTTGTTGTCATACACAATGAAGGAACGATATTATCGTAGACTTGGTTTACTTCAAAAATTATTTTTTTACGTTCATTTGAAGAAAAGTCTTTGATTGACTGAAAACTTCTGCGTCGTCGTGAAACGTAGAACTTTTCTGAGAAATTGTTTGGTCACTTGCAAACAAATATTTTTGAATTCACTTCAATTCAGTGATGCCTTATTTTACATAGCAAGACTCAAACTATCAGACATACACTTCGGCCTGACCGCGCAAACTGGGAATTAAAACTGAATCACTGGGATTTACAAGTAAAAACTCTCTTATTGTTTTTATAAGAATCACAAAATGTCAAGACAAATCCTAATAAAAAATGGTAAAATGTTGACTACGTATTTAAGAAATTGTTCCGCTTAGTTAACTTAAAATACATGATACCAGCTCCAATAGCATCCTTAAAAAAAAGAGTTTTTCTGCCATAAAAACGACACATAATTGTAAAAGATAACCACAAGATGAGCGAATGTTCAGCATGTCTCTTGTATTACATGATAATTGTTTTAAGAAAATTGTTGCGTCTATACAGATACGCGTGTCCTAGCTCCTTAAAGAGCGTTGAGCGCACTGTAAAGTAATTCTCCGTTAACATTTACATTATTTTTAAAAATTGTAAGCGCCCTCTAGGGAGTAGCTGTAACATCAGAGACAGTCAAGTCGGGGAAACTCCGACAGGTAGCGTCTTCGCGCTCGCGTCTTGCACGCACCCTCCGTCATCTGCCCATCGGCCAGTATTGGGATGGAATAAGGATTGGGGTGAAGTTTTGGACGCTTCATAGAGGTTGGATTAGCCCTTGTGAAACAGGCAAACTTGTTTTGTCGTAACCTTTGTTGCTTTAAATGATGCCTTATAAAATGTTTACGCAAACTCAAAATATTTGTGTGAAAACGAGCTCAAATTACGGCATTTTCAGAAACCCTCAAACGCCATTTTTGTCAAAAATTCTTCAAGTTTTCGAACGGATAGTGTTAATTGCACTGTTTAAGATAACATGAAATTCATTTTGCTGCACTATGTTTGTTTTATAAAAAGTACACAAATGTTTTTGTTTTTTTTAATAACGCCGTGATGCACATTTTTCGCGGTTTGTACACATCACTTTTTTTTGAGTTTTCGAAAAACTTTTTATTCATTTTATTTATGTCAAAAATTGTTAGAAACTGTGTATGACATGCTATGGGGAGAAGTTAATTTGAAGATACATTTATGTCCAGAGCAAAACAAGGGACCATCTCAGCATTTGCTCGAGAATCAGGGAAACTGGACGAAAATCTGATCGAGATGGGGGTCATTGACTCAGAAGCTGAAGTACAATACTTGTATCTTTACAATTACAAAAGGCATAAAATACATTAAATGTCATTGGTAAAATTAATATTACTTTCCTTTTGGACGTTCGATATAGTCTCTAATTGTATAGAAACAGTTGTGCAGCAGAAAAAAATTTTACTTGGGACTTAAACTTTTGTATCGAATTTAATCGCTTAATGTCATCTGGCAATATGTTGTAAAATAATGTACATGTATAGGTGAATTTTTTGTAGTGAGCGGTTGATACTGTCACCTAACGAATATGATTACTACATCGAGTGTTGTAGTTATAGACAACGGTGTGTGCTGAAAATATATTCCCACCCTTAAGCAAGTCATTTTTGACAAAACACACTGATTCATATATGATATACAATTGGTTTTTGTAATCTAAAAGTCTAGGAACTTCATTTGATTTCTGTGAAAAAGCTTCAAATTTCGCATTTACAGTAAAGCGTATACGTCATTTTATTAAAAACAGCTCCAAGTTTTCAAATAAATTTTTTCAAACAAAAAAATATTTTTTACTATTCATTGTGTATTTCAACAGCGTTATAAACCACATTCCAAGGTTCTTTGCTTTCTTACTTTCCCAATCATAAAGCCAGAGGCATAATGTTTGTGCCCAATTTTACGCTCGAGGTTTTGTTATAGTAAGAAATATTAATTACTTGATACTGTACAATAGTTGATACAATAAAAGACTTCCAGAAGAATGATTATTTTCCACTTCAGTAGCTTATAAATCTGTTTATAAATCAATTCAGGCGATCAAGGCAAGCAATTCAGTCTAAATTTCATACAAATAATGAAGGCAGATTTTCCCACCATTGGTTAATAATCATAGACTGATGAATTTTAATTTCTTGAAGGATATTTAAGGAACTAACACAACTTGTGTTTGCTTTACACTTTTATAAAAGGAGCCTGGATGAAAGTTTTGCGGGCGGGCTTGGTCTCATTTCGTTGCGCATTTGCATACAGCAGTTGTCAAAAGTTTGCATACTTTTTTCCTTCGAATTTTACAAAGTAGAAAATTCAACATTGCTGCTGATTATTTTTTCTTTAACAACAATTTTCTTTAAAAACAATAGTAATAACAATAATAATAATATTGAAAAAAAAAGTTAGGTAGGTCTTGGGATGTGGAAAATATCTAGCAGATACTGAAATGTTATGAAAGGGTATTGAAACAAATTTGCTTATGTGGTTAATTGTTTACATTCCACTGTACCAAACAAGTGTACAAAACAGCACTACCATTGTTCAAATACAATGCCTGTTCACACATGGAAACCACAATAATGAAGAAAATAACATTTTTCTTTCAAGGCATTTTTTAAAAGCAAAGTATTTAAAGAGTGCCAAACAACAGATCTTACTCAACTGTTTTTGACACAGATGTTTGACAATACTCTTTTTTTCCCCTTGATATGTCAGTATGGCACACACAATTATGGCCAACGGCAAGTAGAATAAGTCAAGTCTTCCTCTCAAACAATACAAAGACTGCCCATATAACCCGAATGGAAGAAGCAAAGTGCACTAAGGAGCACTCATTTCAATGAGAGAAAATTAAATATTTCACAACATATGTGCTTAAAAATAACTTACTAAAATAATTTTGAACAGCAAATCTTTTCCATTCACACATACGTGTACTCACAGTACATAAAATATACCATATATACGCATACACAATTATATACAAGTATATACAAAATGATAATCATTAAACAGTTCATGACTAGTTTATAACTTCATATAAGGTTCTAAGAAACCATTACTAGATGCTAGTGTAGCACTTAATACACGAACTTAATGTATTTCTTGGCAATGAGTAATATATAATTTTTACCCACCAATAATAGTACAAAAATGACTTCACAGAAACATGTACTAAACCATTTTGATGTCTGTTACAGTACTATAATCAATTCCCATGCAACTAAATGGTTCTTTGCTTCTTCCAGGCCATTGTATGCATGTTATGATATATACAGAAACAATTACAGGTAAACATGATCACTCAAATGCATATTGAAATACAAACGAAGTGCAATTTGTGTTGTATTTTGATGGACTAAAATTAGAAACTTCCCATTATCAACAAAACTAAATGTTAAGCACTAAGTGTTTTGATTAAATACCAGCTGCTCACTGGAAGTTGCCTTCATCAATATTGAACATTTACGTGTACAAGTATCAGCAGTACATCAAAAAACACATAACTTCCTCACTTCACTCTATATTTAACACACACAAAAAATGATGAACAGTCAAAGATACAGATTAATCAGACCCACCAATCACAACCATCAAACAAAATTAGTAAATTAACTAGATAATACACACCTGGTACAAGCAAATGCATTACCACAATTTCAGGACATTACATTGGAACTAACAATACATTTTGATGAACATTTTACCAAAACAGTAATGATTGGTAAAGCTTGTCATACTGGTTTACAAGATAGCAAATATTAGTTGTTATTAAACCAGTTGGTAATCAACCTCCCAAACACACACACGTTTATGTATATATATATGGCACACATGTTAAAAATATTTATACACAATGATAAATGTCTCACAAAACAAAGTAATACTTTCCCTTCACAAGAATGTGCAAACACAATCTTTCTCTCCCATGAAGAGAAAAAGTTGCTATTAGGAATTTAATTGCACACACACACAAATGCAGGCACTAACAGCCATTCTATTCAGAATTCACAATCAGCATCAAAAAAAATCAGGAGTTTCCACAAGAATGCAGACTTTAAAAATCTTTCAGACCGGTTTGTCACCGCATCAATCTTGGTAAGTAGACAAATTAAAGAGATAGACCCAATTTTGTGAATTGCAAGTAACTGTTGTTTTACAAAAATAATGACTAGTTTTTTCCTAATGACGAACGTCTTCTAACATACTATCCAGATCATTAGTGTGGAATTCAATGCTTTTATCAACAGAGGATTAAAAATATGAATTGAGATCAAATAGAAGCATGTTTTAAGACGCTAGACATTCTCTTCTCTCATCTGTAATTTGTTTCCCTGGACATTTTAATTTCAGTCTCAGTCAAATATACAAGCTCTTCCTCATTTCTATAGGGTCATATCATAGTCACACATAGTGACATTTTTGTCACATTAAAAGTGTGCATTCTTTAGGAATCATTCTTTTCTATCTTCAAATGGCAATCACAGCATGTACTTAATCCAAGAGCTCAACAACAATTTGTCAAACTGTTTGTATAATAATATATTGTACTGTAATTTATTTTCAAGGAATGTATTTTGCACCCTACATGTATCTTTAACAATTCAAAAGATATTTAATGGATGGATGGATGGACTTTTGAGCAAAATTGCAGCAGGAAGTAATTGTTCATTTACAGTGTACATAAAATCATTGTAGTTTAAAATACTGGGGCAGGTGCAATTATAAGCACATTAATTTACAGCAATTTACATTATTTTCAATATTCACTTAAGAACAAAAATATTTTAGTAATTTCAATACTAAATCAGCTACATGGAGCTGACTGGTCAGGTTAAATTTGATCACTGTTCAAAGGGAGAGGTGATTTCAGATACACATTTCTCCTTATGCTTCCACATTACTTATTCTCTGTAGTGAAAGTGCAATAATTATCACGGTATAAAGAACTTTCATGAGCATTCAGGAAACCGGTGACAGAACTTAAGAGAGGATTTGATTTATAAAAACAAAAATCTATCAATATAATTACCCAAGTACTTCATATTTGTAATCTAAATTCAGTGACTAAATCATAGAGAATGTACACTTATTGTACACAAATATGACATAATATAATATTGCACATTAACTTCAATAAAAGAAAATAACAATAATTTATTCATAACAATATTTTCTTGAGACATAAGAGATTAAATGACTTGTTTCATTCTTATTTCTGACTGATTAATTTAACATAAAAATAATATTCATGATCAATCAGAAATATGTGCATCGCAGAAATAAACGTTTCAATCAGAAACATAATGCAGAATGCGGGATAACACAATAGTACAATTTTATATATACAAATGTACACACTTTTATTACTCTGAGTCTAATACAATAAAATATTCCTACAAACCCAAAGAAAGAAGAAATAAATTGCAATGATATTTGTCACATAGATCACTTCATTTCACAATTTTCATGATACTTTTTCTGCCTCAATGAAAATCCAAATAATGGAATTAATTGTAAACACGAAGGGGTTCTAGTGGTGATCAGTTGAAAGGACTTGCTTATTTACTCATGAATGTTTCTGGCAGTGAAGATGTTAAACTGGGAAAGCATAAGAAGATTCTTCACAGAATCATGGCACTGCACTTTTACTATGTATTATTGAGTAATAAAATAACCAACTATTTCATCTCATCCAAAGTCCTTCACCCTCCTGGCACCTATCAAAACTAAACTATTTTTCAAATGAAAATACATATTTATCTTCACAAGGAATCATTCACATTACATCACTCGCTAGCAGGCTTGATAAAACAGTTATTGAAGAAGGGAATGAACATCTTTATTCATTGAACAGAGAAGAATTCTCATGAGTTGAAGTAATTAACAAGAGCTTACGTTAATATGATGAAATAATACAAGAAGTTTCTTTTCAAGTAATGCTTGGTGACTGTGCCAACATATGTTCATGATGAAAGTTACAATGATTAAATCTCTTAAATTCAAGGTCGTTTTTTTATGTAAACAAGTCCTGTAACTAAAATTTTAATCCTTACAAATTAAATAACAAAATATAAAATTCAGAGTAAAGTTCCATCATTGCACCTCCTTAGGGTTGAATAATATTACCACATGGTGACATGAAGAGAGAAAAAGAATAACGACAGAAAATTCAGTTGGCGAGATGCTTTCACACACTCATTTGTTCTAGAACAACACTGCGTTATTGTTAGCTTATTTTGAGGCGCTTGGTAGTTGTGAGGTGTCCAACTTCATTCCCAGATACAAGGAGTGTTCCAGGATTTAATTTGTTGCCCACTGCAACAGTTCCTCCCATAGCCAATGACACACCACCATTGCATGGCCCTGCTTGCAAGGGGAAGCCACTCACACTGGACGGATTATTAGTATATTTCTGTGAAAAGAAGAATAAAAAAGTTTTTTTGTTTCATAAATATGTGCAGCAACTATAACCTTCTCCTTAATAAGTACAACCACATACAATCAATACAATTTTTACTTCTTAGATGCTTTTAATAAATATTCTTTAGAATGTATTTATTTTTTGAGATTGGTGTCATGCATTTTATGTTGTAATAGTTACTGAGCTATATTGTATAACTAATATTAAAACAGCAGTTGTTTAAATCATTAAAAATATTCATTGATCACAAAAAAGAGCCAAATTTTCTTCTGTGAATACTTCTGAATATGATTGTTTTCAATTCAAAAGTATTTATCTTCAGAGATGAGGGAAATCATGACATGTTATGTTTTGTTCAATGAAAAAGGTGGACTTAATTTAAATAGCCTTATAGAGATAGTAATATTTATTCCATTACAAAATAGTTCACGATTTTCTCCAAATTAATATGGAATATATGTTCTAGGTGCTAATTAACAACGTAATAGCAGATTTCCAAATAGTGGGTAATAGGATGTCCCTTCAGTACATGTTGCAAGTTCAAATAAGCAAGTCGAATGTATCCACCATGATGTAAGACGGTGAACAAATTATTTGGGACAATGTGAGCTGATTATACAAAGTATTATCACAGTACAGCTATTGTAAATAATCCCTTTTAACCAATTTAGGAAACAATGTAGTGTCAAAAACAAAGCTTCCCAGAAAAATATTGTATGCCTTTAAAAAATAAAATGTCAATAACACTTGCATTTAAAATTGAAGACTGGAATTCTCAAAGGTATCAAGTGACAAATTTCTTGATTAATGAAAAAAACAAGATTTAATTAATATCTTCAGAGATTTTTGCATAAATAGCAAAGGTATTGTGATGTAACGATTACACTGAAGAACAATGAAGGCATTGCCATTTCTTCAAGAATCCCTAAAAATAATGAATTAAATTTTATAAGTGTGGTCATAAATACTGTTACACTTTTTCGCTGCAAAATGCAAACTTCTATAGACATCATATTGCTACAAATTGGCCAGTATCTTTCATAGGAGTAAATTTTTACTACCAAAGTTTTTTGTTGTATCTGCCATTGTGTTAAGTGGAATAAGGAAATTATGAAAAAAAGTGTCATGATAACACTGCATTAGTTGAAAAGTCATTCATATTCAATATTCTCAATAACCACAACAGAATGATTGTGAATCAAACAATTGAATGTTCTGGTAAGAGTGACTGTATCTGACTGCCCACGTTCAGGTCATCCACAATTTGTTAGAACATCACATCTCATAAAGGCTGTGCAAGAAAGAATTACAAGGACATTGTATCTGAAAATTAATATAAATGGCAAAATAAATGTGCAATTGGAAAGGTACAATGCCAAGGATGTTAAGAAGTGTCCTTAGATTGAAAGAACTTCATTACAGCACTGACAAAGAGTACTAACTAATAGCAAAACTGAAGAAGCAAAGCTCATGAAATGCTTAGCCTTTGCATTATAAACTTCTCTTTTCTGATGAGGTTTTAACAATTGATCATTTAAATAATCAAAATGATTGTGCTTATGTACTAGAAGCAATTACAGCTCATCAAATGGCTTAAAAATTGAAAGAATTCAACAATGGACATCACTAATGGTTTGTTTCATGGGGTAGTTGGGAGGGGGGTCAACAGGATTCTGCTCCAGAGCATGTACGACCAAGACAAGATTTCTGAACACATGTTACAGTGATTTTTTTTTCTGTTGCTGTCTGAGCATCTGACTATCCTGATCTGAATTTTTTGATTTAACAATTATCATTGTTTGAGGAAAGGTTCAGCAAAGAGACATCGCAAAGAGTCAAGACAGTTTTGTCATTGCCAATTTTCTCGTGTGTGCTGCTATCAATGAATCACCAGAAAAGACTGAAGGCCTTCATTTAAGAAAAAAGTTTTGCATAGTTTGTATAAATCTATTAGAGTTAATATTTGTTCAATGTTCTTGCTACTTATAATTAGTATCTCTTTTTTCTCACCTATATTCCAGATATTGTAATCATAATGTATTACAATATTTATGATAATTTTTCTCATGTATCTTAAGTTCTGCTCACCTTTGGATTCCAGTCCTCATTTATTATCTGGTATGACTCGGAGAAATATATTCCCACAATACCCCAATTAGTAAACAAAAGCTCCTTCTATTATTTTTTTCACACAAAAATATTTCAATTACGAAGTTAGTCAATCATTGTTTATTCTACCATATACTTTATAATCTAGAGAGAAAGAGAAATTATATAATCCACATATCAAGCTTCTGTAATAATTTTTGTTATCATTTTTATTGTTGTTGACTAGCATACAGGATGGTGAAATTAAGCTGACAAAATAAGGTAAACACTATATTTAGGTTCTGAGTTGGGGAAAGGAATATTTAAAAAATTCTTATTTGATTAGAGTGCTACAGATACTAATAAAGGATTTCTGCAAATTTTTAAGTGAGAAGATGTCTATTTACTGCCTTTTACAAAGAATAAATGCAAAATGGATTAATAAATCTCAAAACCAAAAAACAACACCACACCAGAGTTCAGGAGGGACTCTACTGATATTATTGCTTTTGAGCACAATTAACAAGCACAAACTGATACTTTTAGGCTCTCAAAATAGTTACTGTCTGAAGCACACACACAAAAGTTCTAAATACCAAAAAAAAAACAAAAACAAACAAACAGAATTTAAAGAAAAGAAAGAAGAAGAAGAAGAAGAAGAAGAAGAAAAAAAAAAGAAAACGGGGGTGGGTGGGGGGTGGTGAATGAAACAGGTTATCCAAGGGAAAGGAAAGAAAAGGAAAGGACAATGAGAGTGAATGAGATGTATTCAATGTTTATTTTATTTTCCCTCCCCACTTATTCTGTACGTAGTCTACACAATTTGTACAAATGCACACTGTTAATTATATTTACAAATTTTTTTCTGGAAAATCACGGAAGCTCTGAAACAAATTTACACATGCATTTGTCAGTTGTTGTAAATTAATATGGAAAGGAAACCCTTTCTTAACAATTAAATGGGCAGAATTTTCATCAGATTTAAACTTCCCTTTTTACGAATGTTCTCTCCTCAAAATTTTCCTTTATAATTATTCATATATCTTTATTACACTACTGAGCAAATTATGAGTTTCTACGTGTCTCTCTGCTTACCTCTCCTACATTTTCTATTCCATTATCACCACTTCATTAACTCCAGGCATCATTGGAAACACTGAGTTATGATGCAACATCTGAAATTTGAATTATTTTTATAGCACAACGACAATAATAATGACATTTATGGTGGTGATTGAGAGTAATAATCCCAACAGGGCTGAAGACTATAGCAACAAACACGAAAGTGAGATAAACAGTCATGTTGGAATTGATGTATTAAAAGAATTCATCAAATAGTTCCAAGGGTTTCATTTATATATAAAAATATTAGAACAGAAACATTTGCAGAATTGTATTATGAGTATATAAGAGTATGCATGTTGAGGCATACAGTTTGTCTTATTCAGTTCATCTCAGGTTGAGCCTAGCTGGTCAGGATTTATGTTTTTATAATGCCATTTCGGTTAATAAATAATAAACTGTGAATATATCACGTGCATATACAATAAGTAATTATATTAGTGGACATATTCTCTGCACGCACCACGAATTCGCCGAGTGATTCAAACCCATTATTTGAATATTTTGAATGGGTTGGTAATGAGAGAATCTCAAACGAATAGCATTCTCATGTGAAACGCAATGTGAAACAAATTATTGCCTAAATTTTGTTACATGAAGCGTTGATCGAAGGAGCCACATGGACTGTCGATTTGTCACCCGGTAAGTGCAAATCTTTGTTTTGCAAGAGACAGAAATGTAAAAATTCACATTGATAGGAGCATGCATTCTACATCCAAAAACAGAAAAGGATGATAAAGTTCACAACTCAATTACAGGAACATTGTTAACAATGCAAATTTCAAATGTATTCTGTTAAAGAATCAGAGACCATGAACAAAAGTGAGGCAGGAGGAAAATCTGACCACACAAAAGGGGAATGTTCTTAGGTGGAATTAGATGAAAGAACACAAATGCAAATTCAACTCATAAAAGTTTCAGAGGTCTAGAACGTCAGGGGACATTGCACACAGGACCAAAAAGAAAGAAACGTGGGAAGATAAATAGGGTCGTGAAAAAATTCATGATAATGATGATTTTTAAAGAACAAGAAAATGATAACCGAGGTAATAAGTTTTGACATTCTCATCAATAAGGCAATATTCTAGTCAATAGACAATTTTCAATTTTATTTTGACTTAATAGTAAGAATTGGTTAAAAATTTAATAAATTCTCAAGAGACCTCTTTAAAATTTAAGGGATCATCGAATATTCCAAGTCACAGTATAAAGGTAAATCTTAAAAACTTTTCAAACAAGAATATGAATGTGTCCAAAAGAAATAAACTCTGAGCACCCCTAATAAAACTAAACAGATGTACAAAGGCAAGTGAGGAGAGATGCAGGACCATAGGAAGAAAAAGGTAGGGTAGGACAGAGATATACATTTGTGGAAAACAAGTTCATAAGGAAGTCAATCAAATCAATACAAAACACAATAATCACAAGGGAACACAGATGAGATCTTGAAATGAAACCTGTCTAGTCTTGGGATTTGAGATAATCTTTTGATAAATTGGTACGAAACAAAAGAAAAATAAATGTCAAAGATTAATATAGACTTAATTTTTATTCAATTACCTATATTTCATGCAAAATTACACAAAAACTACTTTCTTTTGACCCTTTTCTGAAGAATACATTTCATTAAAGAAAACAATTGTGCAATTGTGGGAAGTCATTGAAAAAGTTTGAACTTTCACCATTTTAGAAAATTTGGAGTTCAACAAAAACAGTACATACACTTTTTTTATAAGAGAACTTTGATGATCTGAGGAAAAAAATAATAGAAAATTTGGAACCATTTTTGAGAAAATCTTGACTATGTTGTGGGGCTTCATGTTAAGAACACCTTAAAAAAATCGATATATCAATTTCAAAATTGGAGGGCCTTGAGTTTAACAGCTTGATCATGGAGTGTCAATTTCTTCTCATTAATGCCGTTTTCTTGACCACTACTTCAGTCTTCCAGCGCCTAATCCTCTTCTCCAGTCTTCTCTGTTCTTCCATGAATCAGGAGATAATTTTCATTTCTTGATTATCTTTCTTATCTGGTCATTCCATCCTGGTCTTGGTCTGCCTCGTTCTCTCCTTTCACTTGGTTGCCATTCTAAGGATCTTCTGGGGAGTCTTATCTTGTCCATTCGCTGTACATGTCCAAACCAAGTGAGTTGTTTCTTTTCAATTTCCCCTATAATGTCATGTTGCAGATCCATTATTTCCTTAACCTGTTCATGTCTTATTCTTTCCCTTCTAGATATTGCTGCAGCTCTTCTGAGGAAATCCATTTCCAAAGCTCTCAATTTTATTTTTTGTTGTTCTGGAAGCTGTCATATTTCTGCTCCATACAATGCAAAACTTTCAATCTTACATTTATATATTCAAATTTTGTTTTCTTGCTTAACTGACTTCAGGGATCCTAAAATTGTTCTTACTTTAACGCGCTTGCTTTTACATTCCTTTCCATAAAATCCGTTATCCTATTATTGTTCCCAAGTACATTATATCCTCTGTTGTTATTATTTGTTCAGTTTCCATAGTCAATACGTCATGTGTACTGCCTAGAGTCCAATATACTGTTTTTTTCTAGGTTGAGGCTTAGTCCCCATTTCTCATAATCTTCTTTTATCTTTCTTGTCATATATTCAATATCTTCTTGTTCTTGCATCATCAGCACCTAATTATCAGCGAACTGTAGGATGTAGAGTGTTGTATTATGATCAAGAGGTATTCCCATCCCAGCACATTTTTTTTTCCATACCTGTAACACCGCATTAACATACATTTTAAAGATAGGTGACAAACAGCATCCTTGCCGTAGTCCTTTTGATATAGGAAATGTTTGGGTCATTTGTTTTTCAACTTTCACTTTCTCCTTTTGCTCTATATACACTTTCTTCTCACCATATATTAAGATTTTATTTACATAACTTCCCACAACTTTATTACTAGCACACTATCATACGCCTTTGCTATATCAAGAAAGACCATGTGAAGTTCTCTCCCTTTTGTCATTTCTTTTGCATAACTTGGGACAGACAAAACAGGTTATCTAATCAAGATTGACCCACCCTAAAACCACTATGTTCTTCTTCTTTGTACTTCTTGAATCCATCTATTAATATTCTCCCATATAACTTACTGAATGTGTTTGTCACTGCTATCCCTCTATAATTTTCAAATGTCTTTCCTTCCTTTCTTACATATTGTGTTATATAAGCCATTTTCCAGTCTTCTGGTATATCGCCTTTATTTATACATACATTTATTAGCTTTGTCATCATTCGCACTAGCTTTGGTGTTCCGTTCTTTATCAGTTCGCTTGGGATTTCTCCTGGACCCGGAGCTTTATACGCCTTTCATTTCTTTGATACATCTCTTAACTCTCTCTTCGTACAGTAATTTTCTTGCCAAAGATATCTTTTCCCTTTCTGTAATTTCAAGTAAAGTCTTATCTTCCTTCATTAATAATTTCCTAAGATTACTCTTGCCCATTGTGCTTACTGATATACTCGTATGGGACCTTTTTCAATTTGGAGATTTACCTCTTTTATGAACTTCCAAATCTCACTTGTTTTTGTTCCCACCTATGTAACATTCTACTTCTTTGACATTTATGCTCCCATTATTGTTGTTTTTCTTTTCTTATGAAGGTTGTCTAACTCTCTTTCTTTGGATTTTAGTATTCTCTCCATTTTCTTCTTTCTTGGTACTCCACCATTTTCATACAGTCTTTCTTCTTCTGCTATTTCCGCTCCAGGTCTGGAGTAATCCAAAGCTCTTCCCTCTCCTTTTCTTATTTAAAGATATTTCACCAAGAACACTCTTCCAAGCCACATTGATGTAGACAGTCTTTGAGGTGTTCATATGTTCTCTCATTTTATTGCAACTAGGTTTTTATTTCAGTAAATTATCTAATAATTTTGAAAATAAATATCTTATAGTGGTAATAGACACACTATATTATTATTTCCATACGCTTTGCGATTTAATTTTTCTTCCTTTCGTTCATCTTTCTCCGTTTCTTTTTGTTTTATGGATGGAAACATAATTTTGCTTCACTAGTAATGGTCTGGATTACATTCTGGGCCGCTGTGTGCCCTGATATCTATTACTTACCCCTTAATACTGTCTGTGATTATGTAGTCAATCACTGATCTCTTTCTTTACCTTATCTTCCCAAGTGAACATATGCATTCTTTATGCTGGAAGTGGCCATTTCGAATTATAATTCATTGGTCTGTTCACATCGTTGAATCATCTTTTTCCATTTGAATTTTCCACCCCTTCTCCATGTTGTCCATGACTTTTGAGCATTAGATTTTACCACAGTAGCAGTAAAATAGCCTGATAAGTTCTTCATATTTTACCCCACATTCACTGGATTACTCCATTTTTGAGTAAAATACTTCTAAAATACAAAGTATCTCATTTTCATTCCAGCCTCATACACTCCAAGAATCAATCATTTTGTACCTAAAACTTTCCAAATTTACTTTAATCAGCCCTCTCGCCGTATGGCTTCCCAACTCTCATATGCTTTTCTAAATTATTTTTTTGACTATGGAAATTCCCTTTTACTACCCCTCTGGATCTTTTGGTACTTCCGCTCCCCCAATATGGCGACATAGGATCCAATCTCATCTATGAACCCGAGCCCTTTTTCTTTGTCATCACTTAAACTATGCAATATTCATATTTAAAATCTTGAAGTTCCTTAATTAAACCTCCTGTATCCTTATTCCCAAAAGCTTGAGTATTCCATGTTTTCAATATCCCATTATCATTTCCTATTGGGCCTAGTTTGTCTTGCAGTTACCATCTGTTTTCTCATGATTGGGGCCCTTTTAGTATTTTCTAGTTTTTACTTGAACGAACAAAGAGCTGCTTACGTCTCCAACCCCTAATTAGAAGGGAGTGAAAGAATTTTTTTTTTAGGTTTACTTTCCCCAAGGAGGATTAGCTTCACGAGCTTTGAGCTCCTCCTTGCCCAGATTCTCTTTTGGAAAAAAAATCGTTTCTTTTTGTTCGTTTGCAAGATCATACCATACCTTCCAACCCCTCAGTAGAAATGTAGGGCTTAGTTATTTGTAACATTGGCCTAACTCTTTGTCGTTTCGAGGATTCCTTTTTCAGTGCACTGTACAGATGTTCTCTTCTTGCGCACCCATTTCTCTTGTGCGAGTTATTCTTGCGTCTGACCCTCCTCTGTTGACCAGATTCTCT
>BOPP01000023.1:735751-754095 GCA_017312745.1 Gryllus bimaculatus | reverse complement strand
TCCACCTATGTACATTTCTACTTCTTGACATTTATGCTCCCATGATTGTTGTTTTTCTTTTCTTATGAGGTTTCTAACTCTCTTTCTTTGGATTTTATATTTCTCTCCATTTTCTTCTTTCTTGGTACTCCACCATTTTCATACAGTCTCTTCTTCTTCTCTATTTCCCGCTCCAGGTCTTGAGTAATCCAATAGCTCTTCCCTCTCCTTTTCTTATTTAAAGATATTTCACCAAACACTTCTTCAGCCACTTGATGTAGACAATCTTTGAGGTGTTCATATGTCTCCTCATTTGATCCAACTAGGTTTTTATTCAGTAAATTATCTAATATATTTTGAAATAAATATCTTATAGTGGTAATAGACACACTATATTATTATTTCCATACGCTTTGCGATTTAATTTTTCTTCCTTTCGTTCATCTTTCTCCGTTTCTTTTTGTTTTATGGATGGAAACATAATTTTGCTTCACTAGTAATGGTCTGGATTACATTCTGGGCCGCTGTGTGCCCTGATATCTATTACTTACCCCTTAATACTGTCTGTGATTATGTAGTCAATCACTGATCTCTTTCTTTACCTTATCTTCCCAAGTGAACATATGCATTCTTTATGCTGGAAGTGGCCATTTCTAATTATAAGTTCATGCTGTTCACATCGTTGAATCAATCTTTTTCCATTTGAATTTTCCACCCCTTCTCCATGTTGTCCAATGACTTTTGAGCATTTAGATTTTACCACAGTAGCATTAAAATAGCCTGATAAGTTCTCTATTTACCCCACATTCACTGATTACTCCATTTTTGAGTAAAATACTCTAAAATACAAGTATCTTCATTTTCATTCGGCCTCATACACTCCAAGAATCATCATTTTGTACCTAAAACTTTCCAAATTTACTTTAATCAGCCTCTCGCCTATGGCTTCCCAACTTCTCATATGCTTTCTAAATTTATTTTTTATGACTATGGAAATCCCTTTACTACCCCTCTGATCTTTTGGTACTCCGCTCCCAATATGGACATAGGATCCAATCTCATCTATACCCGAGCCCTTTTTCTTTGTCTCACTTAATGCAATATCCATATTTTTAAATCGAAGTTCCTTAAGGTTACCTCCTGTATCTTATTTCCCAAACTCGAGTATTCCATGTTTCAATATCATTATCCCATTTCCTTGCAGTTACCATCTGTTTTCTCATGATTAGGCCTTTTAGTATTTCTAGTTTTTACTTGAACGACAAGGAGCTGGCCTATCGTCTCAACCCCCTATTAGAAGGATGAAGATTTTTTTAGGGTTTACTCCCCAAGGAGGATAGCTTCACCGAGCTTTTGAGCTCCTCCTGCCCAGATCTCTTTTGGAATCGTCTTGTTCCGTTGGCAAGATCATACCCATACCCTTCAACCCTCAGTAGAAATGTAGGCTAGTATTACTGCCTAACTCTTTGTCGTTTCGAGATCCTTTTCAGTGCACTGTACCAGATGTTCTCTTCTTGCGCACCCATCCTCTTGTGGAGTATTTCTTCGTCTGACCCCTCCTCTTTGACCAGTCCGGCAAGGGAGGCCCCACTAGTAGCTACGCTACAGCCGGCATAGCTCTTTGGATCATGGAGGTACTCAAGCTCCATCACCATCACCATGGCCATGGCCATGGTCATGGTTATGTACTCCCTAAGTGAAGCAGAATGTCAATTTTGAAGAAAATTATGTGAATGGTTTAGGCACTAGTAGTGAACACAGACAGATAGTCAGGTGGACAGACACAGAAAAATCGCTTTACAGCAAAATGTCAGCATTGAAACCCCAGAAACTACTACTGTTCTGACTATACAAAATATTAGAGGAAGATATTTAAATATAAAGGAACAAGAATGATCCACGAATAAAATTGCACTTTTGCCACAGAATTAAACTACTTTCATCATCCTTTGTAAATAGAAAGCAAAAAAGTAAAAATAGCTTCACTTTTCTTTTCTTGCAATTTACACAAAATTAATGAGCTATTTTCTTTTTATTCTAGATGTATGAAATACAATTGTATAGTATAATACGAAAAGTACCTCTGAACTGCATTTATAAATATTACAATACGAAAATACATCTTAACAAATCAGAATTATTGCACTCACCTCTCCCATGACAGCAATTGGTGTTTCACCAGTTTCATGAGCTACTTGATGCTCAATAAGGAAGAACATATATTCATCATACAGAAGACGGATCAGGTGAAAGGAGCCAAAACTAGCCGCACTTCTCAGCGTCAAATCTCTGATGACCATGGAACTAAAAAACACATTGGTACATCAATGGAACTTTCAAAATAAATTTCTACAATATCTATTGCTTATTATAGCCCTACAAAATACAAATATCAGATATATTACATGATATTCAAATTCAACTACCTCATATGATTTTTTTTAATCAAAAAAATCTTAAATATTAATCATGTCATCAATTTGTTGAAGCAGTAATATTCGTGACAAGGAGTGATGACACGATTTATAAAACTTTATAACATAAATACAAACATGTATCATCAAGTTGAATGCAGTTACTGTCAATGAGTTTGCCTACATTTTATTGTAAAGAAGCAATTTGAGAAAGCAGTTTCAAACTACATATCATGTTAATCAAAATATGAAAAAATATATTTTGGATAATTTTGAATCTCACCTGTAAAAAGACCACTTTAACAGGAACTGTCTTGCCGCTTTGGCAAAATTAGGCTTTCCCTCATAGGGTTTCAACACCTGAGTGACCACACCCTTCAGCCAAGCCGCCCACTGCTCCAAAGAATTTTGCTGCTGAAGTGTGACCTTGAAATCAGCTTCTAGTCTTTGAACCATCCCAGCATCACACTGACACACCCAGGAAGCCTTGAAACAAAAACAAAAAAAAAATATTATCACAACATGCCTAATTTTAGTAATTCATTAAAATATTTTATTATTTACAATGTCTGTTATTCAATTATAAATTTTTTTATAAATCACCTTTTACGTGCATCAAAAAACATATTAAACAACTTGATAAATGATTCAAATGATCCAGAGTCCTTTAAAATGACATTCAAAAGCCCTTTTAATCATCAAATTCAGAAATACCAGTAACCTCATTTTCAAATTAACTATCAATATAAAACAAATGTCAAATTTCATCTTTTGTATTATTCATGTCACAATGATGATTACCATCCGCAAAATTAGAATCACCACAAAGTACTAGTTGAACATTTTTGCACTTACTTGTTCTTGCACATTGTGAAAATCCACTCGGTTTAGGTCCACCAGCATTTGTGAAATCTGAGAGGAATTTTGAAGAACAGCTCTAGCTGCCTGTGCAAGATGATTTAAAGAAGTGTATCGACGTAAAGTCTGTGCAAAGGCACTCACAGCAGAAACCTTAATCTGAACCATTTCCTCAGGACAGCCAGTCATGGCTGAAGTGAGCCACGACTCTAACCCTTTAGCAAAGTTCCTTATAGATTGAGTCAATGAGCTAGGAATTGGCCGAAGGACATCAGGTATAAGAACGTCAACTAAATTTTGATAAAAGAGGTAGTCGACACGCCGCACAAATTGCTGAACTGGGCTACATTTGCACAGCAAATATAATTTGGTTCTGTAATAAAAAATAAAGTGAAAATTAGTGACAGACCAAAATAAATAAATAAAAAATCTTTAAAAAAAATAAAAATAAAAATGATGATGTGCCAGAATCTGCATGATTAATCTAACACTTAAGCATTAACTCTTATTAATGATCTAAATGCTTATCTTAAAAGTTTTGTAATTCTTCTATATTTAACAATACCACTTAAAATTAATGAGATCATTTTTTGACTGACCTGTGTCAAATTTACCAAAGAAAAACAGAGAAACATAATAATTTTTTTGAATATTAATCCTCAATCGTAAACAACATGTTTTACACACTGGTGGTATATTTAAAAAACAAAAAACAAAACAAAACAAAACCCACTCTAGTTTATAGAATTCAATGAGAAAAATACTTACTTTGACAAATACTTCTCTTCTTCACATTCATCACCATTATTGTTGTCTTGGCTTCGCCAAAATTCTCGCCATAGACTTTCTACCGTTTGAAATTCCAAATTTACTACAGCATCAAGGAATGCCTACAAAAATGAAACAAATATATATAATTTTCATAAATACATGTTTAATCAAATTGGTAAACATTTAGTAAGGAAAAGTGCTATAAATTTCAAACGTATTGTAAATGAAGAGTTTTTAAGTTTTATTCCCATCATATTGCATTGACAAAAATGTTATCAAAGGAATAGGATCGAAACAAAAGTATATATCCAATTATGTTTAAGTTTAATTTTAAATCCTGACTAAAAACATTGTTTTTGTTTTAAAATTCAACCATTTGAGATTTATTTGTTTGTTTAGATACATTGTTACTGTATAAATTACAATCAGAAAATAATCAGCTGATTCTAGTATGTTTGTATTTATCATGTAAATAGTTCTTTGAGTGTTGATACTTTAGGCGCATAATTTCAATTACGATCTGATATTGAATTTATCACTGTCACTTGTAATACAATCACATGTCAATTTGTAATTTATTAAGTTATTATATTATAATATGAAAATGTAGGATCAGTTGTTAACTGTGTAGATCAAATTTATTATTATTATTATTATTATTATTATTATTATTATTATTATTATTATTATTATTAATGGTGGCACATATCATTACACCAATGTAAAATAAAGTTATATAATATATGCAAATTTATATGCATTAGCAAATGCAAATATTTAATGATAGTCTCAAAATTAAATGTTTTTATAATGAAAATTGCTTGACTCATTTAAAATTTCTGCACGCATCTTCTGTAAAGTTCGACATTCATGCCACAACAGGCACCACTGTTGCCATGCCCAGAGAGTATACAATTCATGTAGTAAATCAGAAACTTCCTATTTTGTATCATTACATACTGTCTATTTTCATCTATTATGTCTTATTTACTTGAATTTTCATTCAGATATGTAAAACAATGTTTGTCTGCAGACAAATAATTTTAATGTGGTTTTCATATTTATATTTGCATATGCATATTGTAGTCAAATGCCACTGACTGGCAACTTCTGTGGGAGTTTGTGTTTTTCCGACAACACTTCAACGACCTTACACGACCCACCACCATGAAACGTCTTTTTCAGGAATAATCACACAACAAATTACAAGAGGCAATAAATAACTGCATTTAAATCGGACCATTCCATGTGACTGAAATTGCAGGCGGGATTAAGCTTGGAACGTTTAAGTGTTAACTTGAATTTTGTATATATGCATGTTAATTTTGTAAATTCTTTTTATTTCTCACTTATATTTAAATATTTTAAATGTTAAATTGACATTTTCTCTAATAGAACATGTTGATCTATTAGACAAGGTAGACAGTTTTTCATTTTAAACAGCGAAATAGGCATCTATATGCAGTGCTACATTTAGAATAGCAGGTACCGCTTGAAATTTAAGTTGTTGATAACTACGAGGCAGATTTTAATGAAATGTCTTTTTTCCCCCCTTTTTTTTCTTCTTACCCCACTTTAGAACAATGCCATTTAGTGTAGACATTCATTTTATGTCCTGACAAAAGGAAATGACACATTTTTAATGCATTATTTTGTTGATTTTATTATTGATTAAATACTACTCACTTCAAATAATATTTATGAGATGTCATGAATGATCTCCCGAAATTTCCTGAGTAGCCTATTCGATTTCTAAGATCAGAAATTGTAATGTCAGCTGAGGTGAGTATGTAACCTAAGGTTCCTAAAATGCCTGTCAGTACCATTATTGGATGGGCCGATTTCAGCGTAACTAAAGTCAGAGATTAAGAACAGTCCAAACCAAAAGTTTCGGATCTGGGTTCACTTCAATGAATGGAAGAAGCCTCGATTACATCAGCATCATATCTAACAGCTTGAGATATTCATCCAAGCTGGTTTTGATCAGATTTTTATGTCATTTTTCTTTGCTCTTAGGGCACTTTTAAAACATTTTAAGAGTTTTTTAACGTTATAATAACTATCACGTTTTTTACTTTTATATTAAATTATTTCAAAATGCATTTTATGACCTTATTTTATCTAAAAAAAATGACATTTTTAAACCACTTTCCATACTCCTGTGATAACTGAAAATATGTTTTCCAGTATAAATGAAAATGCATATGGAAAGAAAAAAAAAAAAAAACTGCTAAAGATTAAGACGGGAAGTTGTGAGACATTGGGCTATTCTTCCAGTTATACTAAAAGAAAAAGAGAGAAATTAGAAGAAAGAAGAGAGAAAAATGAGAGAAAATAAAAAGAACAAAAGGCAATTTCTAAAATTCCAAAATTGTCTACATTTTTCTGCAAATATCAGAGTAAATCTTCTCATGTTTTAAATGAAACTTAAGAAGCATTAACTTCAAATTCGGTTTTCTCAGAAATTAACAGAACCTTTCACAACACTGAAGAAGATAATTCTCAAGAAGAAGAACTAACACAGATTCACAAATCACAATTATAACAGCTACTCTACTGATTTAGGACAATGGCCATCCAAGGTAATAGAAAATGAGCGAGAATACTGAATCATCAAAGGAAGTGAAGAATGTCAAAATATTAATAGAGATTTTACTTTGTGAAAAATATAATGTAAAAATGAAAATAAAATGAGATTTTGCCAAAAATGTACTTTTCCTAAATTGATGAAAACACAGCAGGAAAGAAAATAACTACTCGCCAAGCAAAGGTAGTTTGTTTTTGCTTTGCTTGCAACATTGTTGGTTCTGATAATTCTTCACTTACATTTATTGAAGAGGGCTTCAATGACTGGAAACATAGTGATTTAATGTTGAATTGACATGAAGAAAGTATTTCTCAAACGAAGAACTAGATTGCCTTGTTAGCTCAAAAGAAGAAGGGTGAATGCATAGACGCAGCAATTGTTGATGAAATATAGAAAGACAAACAATATTTGCGAATTTGTAATCAGAAATGGATTAGAGTTCTTTCACACACCACATCCTTAACTATGCCTTGAAAAAATTAGAAAAATTAATAAAAGAGACCCTGCATGATAAAAGTGCTACAGGACCCACATGTCATTAAACTGGTCTTATATTTGGATAAAAACTGTAGTTAGAGGTGTTTTTTACCCTCACTAAAACAGAACATTTTTTTACCATTCTTGCATGTTTTCCCTGAGAATTTCTGAAAATGGAAAAACCACCAAGTTTTCCAAAATTTGAGGCAAATTTGCACATCTTTCCAAAAATTTAAATCAGCAACTCGCAAAGGACATGTCTGGCCGAAGAGGAAGTCATGAATTATGAAGCTCTGGGGAACAGCAACTGCTGTTATGGCTTAGAAATCAACAAAAGATGGGGACTTAGAGACCCTCTGCACCCACTTGAGAGAGTTAAATTTTCACAGTTTCTGTACTGATATTGTTTCTATTTTTTTCTTATTATTTCAGACAAATTTTTATTTTATTACTAAGGTTTTATATTAAAAATTGAAACAAAATTTTTGAATAACAATCTTAACTTTTAGAGAACTTACAATGAAATACAGAAAAATTATAAAATTACCTCACAATGTTCTCGATAAATACTTCGCAATGTATCTACATCTTCTAAAGTGCAGTCTTCAGGCAAAGTAAGGCCAGGTGAAAAATCAATATCAGGAAATTCTGGAATAGCACCAGCTCCATCACCTAAATACTGGTGGTGTTGTGGGGAAGTTGAATTAGAATGATTCGATGTTACAGAATTATTTGTGCTTTGCTCATATTGATTGTTTTCTACATTCTTCTGGCCAGATCCAGAAAGAAACTTGTAGCGTTTTTGGGATGTTTGCTGCCTTACTGCCATTGATGTTCCATCTTCAGACAGTTGATTTAGATTGGAGCCAGGTTTTACCCGTATTCCATAATAGTGATACTTTGAATTACCTCTGAAACATGATCAAAAAAAATCTTTACATGATAAAATAAGATTATTAGGCAATATGATGACAAAAATGTACTAAGAAATACTGATAAATCTGAGAGGAATTTTAAGGGTGAAAATTTGTAACAAAGTTCCTTTCTTTTAACTGACCTTGTTCCTAAGCGACGTGTGCGTAGACCCAGAAATACTGAACGAATAAGTTTTCCAAATGAAGCTGCATTCACAGGATCAAGTTTATGTTCATTACAATGACGAAGATAGTGATTATACAAGGTGGAGCGAGGTAGACTCACTCCTTCTGCTGTCTCATAATTTTCAAGTAACCACTGTACCTGGTAGCAATCAAAAACATGTTTGATATAATCTCACTTGATCAAATAAAGTTAAACGGTAATTTTAAACTTGTTTTATTTATGATAAACACATCATTTGTTAAATCAGCAAAAATTAACAACAGCACACTCCACAATAGTAATCACATTATTGACATACTTACTAGTAGAGAAAAGAATAATGAAAAGTGAGATCTACTAAATTATGAAAATGTGTTTAAATGGCAAGTGCAAGTAGTACTATTTCAATAACATTCTTATTGTACAAACCACATAGCTAGTTAATTTTTGTTGACACCAGACTAGGTATTTAAACGTACTGAATCTGAATTTTTATCACTTAAGCACTTAACATCTATAATACAATATTAATACATATAATTTTCTTAGATACATAATTATTGGTTCTGTTAGTTAACTATTAAAAAAACTTCATTATTTTTTTTATGCAAAAGCAAACCCATATCATGCACATGCTAAGTTACATATAGCAAGGTTATTTGGGGTCACTTACTGTGGCTGGTGACACCCGTGTGGCGTGCGATAGATTGGGATGCCCGTCACCGTCCATAGAAGAAGGGTTAGTATTACTGGGAACCATATACGTCACCCCACTTGTATCCTGTGGCAGTCATTTAGGAAGAAAAAGGAATCAGATCAGATTGATGGGACAAGGCATGATGGTAGTTTTGAACAGTCAAATCAGTTTTCTTACGAACAATTGTGAAGTGAGATCAGACTGGAAAACTTTAAAAGCAAATACCGATAATTGTTGTTCTAACAACTGTCAAGTAGTATAACATGCATATTATAAACACTCAGCAACTTTATTGTAGCAAATGTGATTTTTAAAACTAAAATGTTTTATTGTTTGCAGAAATTATTAAATTCAACTAAATGTTAAATAAATACAATTGTGTACAAAAACTACATAATAATAAGAAGGAATTTTTATTTGCATTCACTTCTACAGTATCTGATTATTTTCTCTGTTATGAAAACCGAAGAGAAAATAAAAGAGAGAAAAGAAAAGAACAAAAGTAAAGAGAGAAAAAGAAATGCTGAAGAATTATCTTACAAATTTCAAACAAAGCTAGTGATGTAGGTGCTTATTGGATTTAAAAAAATTCAAAATGTTCCTCATTTCTGCTGTGTAGACATGCCATTGATCTTGATATACTAATATAAACATCCATCATAAGAACAACATCATTGGAATATATTGTTAAGGTATTATGTACCTTTCTCTCATTTACTGTTTGATTATTAGACTTGTGATGCTCCTCACTACTTTTAAACATACAATCAACAACCAAGGATTTTAAATATAGCAGAACCTTAATATGCATAACTTTTCAAATATTTGAACATTTTATGTAATTTTGAAGTCAACAAGAGTAATTCAATATTTAGAAGCCTGAAATTGACTCTGCCTTAGGGTTCTTACATATTTAAATGCACCTAGTCAATTTGATGCAAAGTTAATACAGTATAATCAGTCTAAACTGGAACCTGTACAAGCCGAAAACCTGCCTTATCTGGAAAATTTCTCCGGCCCATGAAGTTAAATGGCATTTTACACAGCATAAAATGGAATCTGTCAAACATGGAAACAGAATGGTTTTTCATGACCTAGGGGAAAAATCCTTTATAAAGCGGAATTCCTGTAAATTGGCAGAGAGACATGACATATTCCTATTGAAAAGAATGCATCTGCAAGTGTTTTAAATTCTCCATCCAAGTGACGTAATTTAGTCGTGGCTGCGTATCATTCAACCTCGTTGTCGCTTGTCTCTCAAGGAGTAGGACACAAAGGAATTCTCTCCCTCCTGACTCTCTGAGCGTGGGAAAGTGTATGGACATTGCTTCTATTCACGCATCTCCCTGCCTGTGTAGAAAATTGTAACCCTTCCGCCAGAGACATACTGCTCAAGGCCATGCGAGGGTACCAGAAAGTCATAGTACTCTGGGCTGTGACGCATTTGGTGTTGAAAGAGCCAGCAATCAGTCTGACTGCAGCCACTAGGCCATGAGGTAGTGTGTATAATTTTGAGTTTCAGAACCAGTTTAACAATGGTTGAAAGAAAACAACATAAAACTCTAACCTTAGATCAAGCTAATAGAAGCAAGAGAAACTCTGAATCTGTCAAAGAAGAATGTTTAATATTCATTCATTGGTGATTTCCATCCACTAACAAATAATCATAAATATGTTATGTGTTAATGTTAATTATAATTAAGTTGTGTAATTTACTTGTTTCACGATGGAAACATCAATATTACAAGTGTTATCACATACACAACCCTGCATAAAACAGAAACTTTCCTACACTGGCATTTTTTGTTATCCCGACTGATTCCAGCTTAAGACAGATTTTACTGTAGTTACAAAAACACTGAATACATAAAGAAATTCAAGTTATTAAGTTTCCTCAGTATTTCAATGATTAGCTTTTGGCAATTGACAATTTATCTACTATTTAAAAAAATTATTTCATACAAAATGATTTGATATTAGATGAAATTCTTCAAAGAAATTATTTTAAAATATATCTTGAACAGTAATCCAAAAAAAGTATTTATGCAATTCATAATTCCTGTAAAACCACTTTTGCTACCTCTTTCCGAAATTTTTTTTGTTTTCAATAGACTCGGAAATAAGCTCTCTGTGGGCAATACAGCCTCTACATAGTTGCTAAAATTATCCAGATTGTCATTAGGAACGTCCAGAGAAAACAAGACCTGGGTTGTAAGATCCACGGGAGCCCCTTATTTCAAATAAAAAATTGTCTAGTCGTTTATATAATCAGAATTTATCTTCTTATGCAACACAAATAACTTAGTGATTAATTTGAATTGCAAGTAAATACTTTTATTACTTATTTTGAATGAAAAGAAATTTTTGGGGTCCCAATTAAGTTGAGGCAGGAGCAAGTTGCCCCAGCTGCTCCCCCTTCTGGGAGTAATATTAATTCAGGTGACATTTGGTGATGATGTGGGTATTAAATGGAAACAAACAAACAAGAAAAAAATATTTTTCTTATCAAGAAATATTAAATCTCTTATATATGTAAATTACATTTGATTTATAATAAACAGTACTAATATATTCATATGAGAGGTAAGTAAAAATATTCAATATTTATTTTCCCTCAAAGAAGCTAGCTTTTTAGAAAGAGAAGTGGAATGAGAGCTCCATAAATTTATTTCCAAATTGGGATGGCAGAATAAATAATGAAGGGAACCGATTAACTAGAAATTAATTGCAACAGCAAACAGTGTACATCTTCTTTTAGCTCTTTGTTCCACTAAATTGCACATTACAGTGGAGCCAAGTAAATATAGACAATATTAACAGTGGTATATGGACACACATTGATGTGTACTATGAGATAAAGTTGCATTTCATTTCAGGATTACAAATATAACTCTCAGAAAAGTATTTACAATTTTTGTAATCAAGAACACAACTGAGGTGAATTATGCTTGAACTTTTTTATGAAAAGTGTTGAAAATATTAATTATTATATTCATAAGAGAAATCATGATTTGACTGGACTGGTTTGAACAATAAGCCACAATAAAAATTCTGAATTTTTTTCAGTTTAACAACAAAGCAAAACTTACTTCTTGATGATTTCCAAAGAAGAAAGTAATATATCAAATAATGGAATTCTAATTATATCAAAACAGCTCAGTTACCATGGTTATTCAAAAGCTGTGTGTGATATAGACTAAGGATACATCTCATTTTCTCCAACATCCATGTGAAGAAATCTTCCATTAACCTATCAGCATCTATATAATTCAGGAGCACATATATGAAGCAAGTTTTGATGCAACAAACAAGCAGCATGCAATAATATATCATTATGGAAAAATATGTACAAGCTGTGATCATTACTAGTTAATATCATTCTGAAATTCAAAGTGAATGCAGGCAATGTTCTGTAAATTTGATTTTCTTCGGAATGGCCTCAATAAATCAGTTTCCTCATTTTTTTAAGGTGAAAAGACTGGTCACTAAAATATTTAAGAAGAAAAACACAATTTAATAATTTGCAGGTAGAGATGAACAACTATAGCAAACTGTCATCGAATTTTGTTCAACCTAAGTTTTATAAAAAGGCATAAGTAGTAAGGTGTCTTAATCTCTCCAAGTACGTTTTGGTGTTCAAAATTTGACTTTGTTCTTTCTTCCTTCCTACTCCATTTTTTAAGTCACCTATCCCTTTGATGTTTAATTAGGATAACAAGTTCCCTTTATTAAAGATTGGAATTAATATTCATTTTGTAACATTATGCATGTGAATACATAAACAAATGAAGCTTTTGATGAGGCCATTATGATGTGCGAGTATGCAAAACCTTTTGGATGTATTTTCTCTTTTGATCCTTCATTATGACATCTTAGTTTATCTTAAAGTGCAGGGTGCCAACAAATGTTCTTATCGAACTTATCTTGAGATGCCATTAAAGATGGCAGATGATAACATAATTTAGACACCAGTATCTCTGTAAACCATAGTCCAATCATACTTTTGGTTTTAAATAAAAGGTAATGAACTATTCTCTAAGAAATGTACTTAACCACTTTTTGATATCTCATACCATTTTTAAGTTAAAATACATTTTTTGAACATGTGAAGTGAAAAGTTGTTCTGGAGATTCAAAAGACAATTTTGGAAAAGTGCCCTACACGATCACCTTAGATTTTTATTCATGAAATTTTGTATGCCAAGTTCCACAAGTCTCAAAAGAACATTTGGGAAGTTGTAGCTTTATAGATAAGATAATTTTTGAGATAGAGTAGTTTGATTGTCCCCACACAGCATTGTAGTACAGTACAAATATCAGATTTTTGAAACTTTGGGACTAAAAACCATTTCCTTCTTGGTTATTGCTACATAAATTAAACTGTGCTTACTTGTGCAGCTGTTTTACTTTATTCAATGGAACTAAGATAATTTTTTTCATTTATTAATTCACAAAGTGCAAAGTCATAAAAAAATTTCAGACTTTACAATGAATAGCTTCTAAAAAATAAACATGATATATTTGGCTCATAATATATTATTGTTTTTAATGCATAATTTCAATCTAACTCTTACAACTTCTTCAAAAATTACAGTTTTGCAACATTTATCAGACTTTACAGTGTATCTACTGTGTATTAATAAATGAAAAATTTATACTAGTTACACTGAATAGTCTGAAACATTTGTGAAAACAAGGTCAGTTAAATTTGGGTAGTGAAAACTTGAGAAAGAAATATTGTTTCCCACAATTACAAAAATGTAATAGTTGTGCAGTACAATAATATTGCAGGCAATCAGACTAACTGCTCAAAAACTATTTAACCCATTAAGCTACAACTTCACAAAAGTCTCTTTGAGACATGTAGAACTTGAAATATAAAATTTCATCAAAATGTATGATAGTCACATGAGACACTTTTCCAGAACTGTCATGGAATGACCCTTTACATAGGTTCAGAACAACTTTCTCTTTGCATGTTCAAAAGATGCACTCAAAAACTGTGCCAGATATCCAAAGGTGTGCAAAGACATTTCTTAAAAATGGACTTCGCAATCTATCATTTAAAACTAAAAAATAGCAAAAAGTTTGGACCAGGGGTTACAGAGATAATGGAGTCTACATTATCTTATCTGCCATCATGCATGGGATCTCAAGATAAACCTGACCACATTTGGTGGCACTTTTAAACAAATTAAGAAGCCATAAATTAGAATCAAAAGAGAAACAGCAACAAAAAGGTTTTCCACACTTGTGCATCACTAAGGTCTACTGCACTTTGAGAATGATACAGTTCTTAGTCACATTTAAAAAAAAAGTAGCTTTTTAACATAAATGTATTAGGAACTGCATATAACAGTTCCTCTTCTGTACAGTAAGATGAGCAGGCAACAGACCGCACTGCAGCGACTCTTGTGTTCTTCTCATACTAGTGTAAGCAGTAGTGTCTCTTGAACACTTTGTTCTTGTGACTTCTGTCTTTCTCATTCTCAATGCATCAAATATTTTAAATGAGGTTATCGCAGAACACGAAAAGTGGTTGACTAAATTTTCATGATATTTTTTATTTTTTATACGAAACTGAACATGATTATGGGAATGAGTGCCTGGTAAAAAGCATGAAATAAGCATGAACATTTCTGCAGTCTCTGGGCATAGGATGTTAAGTTCCTATACTTATATAATATAAGTTATTTCTGTTGCATGGAGAAATGAATTCCGTTTATTTATTGGGGAGGGGCAGAACCTTGGAAAAAATTTAATGATGCCAATGAAGTTGGGGCCTGGGGCAAGTTGCTTCAACCGTCTCCCTCCCACCCCACCCGTGCCCATACATTAAGCTACGTCTGTAGATCCTATATTGATATTAGGTCTAAAAAAATCAAAAAGACACCAAGAATCAAATCTGGAGTTGAGAACACAGAATGTAGAAGAGTTAGTAGTGCACTACTTGGAAGCTCTTGCATAAAAAGTCTTTCACATTATGTAACAGCATTTAAGTTCAAGATATTTTGAGGTAAGTGAGGAATTACACAGAATGAGCTTCTCACATTAGTGCAAATCATTTTTTTCTTTTCTTCCCTTCTTTACAAACACCACCCAATGCTTACAAGAGGGTAATTTAAAATAACATCTGTGTCTTTTCAAGAAGAAAATCTTGTATTCCAGAATATTTCCTTGACTGAGTGTCTCCACAGGAAGTATATCCTGCAAAGAAGTGCGATTTCAAATAGGTTTTGCTGTCAATTCATATCTTTCTAGATTAGTGAGGCACGATATTACTACTGTCTGTTAGTAGGGACTTTCACACAACACCTAGGTTGTTCAAGACAATTAATTAATTAATCAATCAATTAATTTATTTATCATATGGCACAGCAACTGGGCAAGTAGTACTCTTTGACATAAAGAAGAACTTCCGACTTCTTCAACTGCATCATGCCATGATAAATTGTAAGTGATATTATGCTCTTGCAAAATCATAAGAGTATTTCGCAGTAGCAAGGAAAGGTGAAGCACCTCAAGGTGACAAAACTTTCAATGCCCCTGGCCAGACTGCCTTTTACCCACTAGTTCAATTAGAACATTCAGTCTTGTTGCTTCCAGATAGCAGCACATGAGCAAGTACTTTCTGTGGATGCTTCTCCTGCCAAGTTAATTTTGCTAAGAGAACCCAAATACCTCCTCCCATGGGTTATTTTCCATGTTGTTTCATTTTGTTTTATTACATGATCTGCATGCAACTGATTTTCACATTCTGAAAAATCCATTGGTTTTGGTAGAAACTGTAACCTTGTGTAATTCAACGAAATACCACAATTATGTTAACATGCATTACTCAATTATATATTTTTTATATTTTCTATAATCAGAAATTACTTCCTTAACCAGTAATGAAAATCTTCCGTACCTCAAACTCATTTTTCATGTTCGTGTTCAGGTTTATGTTTATGCCTTGCCTATTTGTTTCTAAATCTGTAGTTTTTGTGAAAACTGAATTGGGAACATATTTTCATGCAATACAGATCTATATATTAATATATGAAGAGAAAACTTTATACCCCTTTTTAAGCACACTGCGCATATGGAGAAGTGTGAGATTTGACAGTTGAAGCTTATATGGGGAAGGAGTGAAGAAATTAAAATTTATTTATAATATAAGTTAAATTTTAATTGCCCATAAACCCATATGCCCATAAACTATGTAATTAGAAATTGTGTCATCAGGAAAGATGCAGTTCTTATAGTCTGGCTGTCCACAAGATGGTGAAAACATCTTTATCACAACTTTTGATGTGCCATCTTTCTCTTAAATGCTTATAGATGACACAATTTCTAATTACATAGTTTATGGGCAGTGTCTTCAACTTATTCAGCAAAACATTACATTTCTTTATCACCCCATAGACATTTTAGATTTGATACAAAACAATCCCAGAAGGCAGAATATGTGAATCTGAAAACCAATTTGAAAGCCAAATGCAGTTCATAATATTTTGATATAAAACAAGATAAATAAATTTAATCAAATTCTGTATTAGACACTAAATTTTCCCCTTCAAAAGATCTTGGTTGAGCAATACATCTGATACTTTTGACAGTCCTTGTTACTTATTCCTCGCCTAACCTTCTCATATGTACAAGTCTTTAAAATAAGTTCAGGGAGACTTGCAGAAAAAGCATAGCTTTTAAAACTTTTTTCTAAAATGGGTGATTACAGTTTTATTTGACAATTTTATAAAACAGAAAGCAATATTCTAATCATAAATGGTGTGAGGAAGAAATATATTGTCCGTACCTGAGAAGACCTTTGAATCAAGTGCACAATCACTTGGTGCAAGTGTCCACAATGTGTCACAATTCTAAGAGCCCAGCAAGCTTTGGGGGTAATGTAATTCTGAACTGTACTAAATAAGAATTGTGAAAATGTTGTCATTTAAAAGCTAACAAACTACACTGCAATTATAACTGATAACCTTGAAAAATTCAGTTCTGAAGTAGAGAAAATTAAGTAAACAGAAAAAATTAACAGTTTTGGAATAAAAAGGATTTTTGCATAGTTGAATCAGAAGGGGTTGTTTACGTCGATCGTCACTAAGAAATATTTCCATCAAATTTTTCAAGAAAAATTTCAAATACTACTTTCTACATTTAAAAGAGCAAAAGAAAAGAAGCTGTATTAATCAAAATGGAAACGTGTCCAGGATTATTTATTTCACTAGGATGGATTCTTTAGTAGAGAGTATATTAAATCAGGAGAATACATTAAATTTATTTTTGAAGAAGAAAAAAATCGCAGTGAGAAGAACTATTTAATAAAATGCATTGAAAATTTTTAATTTGAAAGAAGTAAAGAAATTAGGAAAATTTGCTTAAAAAGACATTCACTTGATTATTCAGAAGTTGCTCCAAAATGACCAATAGGCATAGAAAACAAGTGTGTTGTTGTAAATCTTTTAGTGACACAATTCAGAGACCACTGGGTGGAAATACAAAGAGTAAAAGTGGTTTAAAAGTTAATTAGGAACGAAACAAATGGACACTGAACCTGAATAAAATGCACGATTTGAAGACTGATTATTCACTGCACTAACTAACTGCACTGCACTAACTTGCCTGAAGTCAAAAATGTGGGTAATATGGGAAAATTCATACAATGTTTTCCATAACTACTTTACTTACATATGAGTTCCATACAGATAGTATCTCCCACCTCCAAGGTCAAAGTTTTACATATTAAATGGACACTTGTCCTGATTGGCATGACAAAAAGGCAAATCCATTAAACTACTGCAATTTTCTAGAAACCATCTATTTGGGTTTTTAGTGATACTAATGCAAAAGTCTACTATCACCACCACCACCCCTTTTACAATACTACCAGCCTGTAAAATTCCAATTACTTGATTTGAAAAGTATTAATTCTTTTACAGTTATCCTAATATTGAAAAAAAGAAAATCATGGAGATGTGATCTTTTATTCTGAATCTCCACATTTAAGTGTTCCTTTTCAAATGTAGTGGACCCCTTTTTTATTTGTAAGAGAAAAATTGTGCAGCTCTTTGTAAAGATGCGCTGAATCAACTCTTAATGTACCATATGCAGCATTACCTATTTAAGTATACCATTTGAAATGGGGGGGGGAGAGAGAGAGAGACAGAGAGAAGAAAAGAAGAAGAAGAAAAGAAGAAGAAAAGAAGAAGAAAAGAAGAAGAAAAGAAGAAGAAAAGAAAAGAAGAAGAAAAGAAAAGAAGAAGAAAAGAAAAGAAGAAGAAAAGAAAAGAAGAAGAAGAAAAGAAGAAGAAAAGAAAAGAAGAAGAAAAGAAAAGAAGAAGAAGAAGAAAAGAAGAAGAAAAGAAAAGAAGAAGAAAAGAAAAGAAGAAGAAAAGAAAAGAAGAACAAAAGAAAAGAAGAAGAAAAGAAAAGAAGAAAAGAAAAGAAGAAGAAAAGAAAAGAAGAAGAAAAGAAGAAGAAAAGAAAAG
>BOPP01000023.1:723121-735126 GCA_017312745.1 Gryllus bimaculatus | reverse complement strand
TTTGAAATAATTTTGAACTTTGTGTGACAAAAAAGTTGAGGACTTGGATGAAACAACATTTTGCATCTATGTTTTAGATTCATATGCGCAAATGCTAAGTTTTCTTTTTGCAGAAAAAACATTAATTGTTTCAAAACGTAAAACTTTATTTAATTAACAATTTCTAATAAATAGAATTGTTATTCAGGGAGATTAGATAAAGGTAGGGATATAAATTATCTCTGTTTAAATAACTTTTCAGTTCTCTCTCTGTAAACTGCCAGTGAAGGCAACTTTTCATCGTACTTGCTCTCCACTTCTTTTTAAAACAGACATCTTCCATCATTGGTGAATGATCGTTTCTGAAATTCCCTCCTGAAGAGAAAAAGTGTAAAGAAATAACATGCAAAAAACCCATCTCTTTATTACAGGGCTGCTAAGTCTTAAAAACATCTATATTCCCAGACTTTTCCAGGTTTTCCTCTGCAAATATTTCCATTTTCAAAAAGAAAATTTTCTTACTTTCATAAAGAGGGGTTAAAGAAAACTTTTTTCAATGTTCCTCTATTCACTGGTAAAGTTATGTATTTTTATTGCAGTTATTCAATTATTAAAAGAGAGAAAAATAAATGTAGTTTGGAGAAAGTTTGAAGGTCCATGATACTGAAAGTGTATTTTTCTTTTGATGCCTTTTAACTGTCTGCTTACACGAATGCATGCACTGCATCCAAGATTTTCAACAAAACGGATATTCCCCAATCAATCTGGCCATGTATTTTGTCTGTACTACACATACACTGATGGAAAAAAGTATTGCAACACCCCAATTGCATTGTACAATTTATTCCTTCGTACAGATACAGCACTTACAGACCAAATACTACACATGATTACATGGGCAGAGCCTTGTGAGGCTCGCACATCCAGCAACAGAGAGAACCATGGACCAGAAATGACATCAATAATGCATGTACCCGCCATGGGCTGTACAACAAGCTCTCATGCGGGCTGGCATCTCATCGTACAAGTGGCAAAGTGTCCTGCGGTAAAGTATTTCGTGTACTGCAGCCTCATGCAGAGCACGCAGTGTTGTTGGGGACGTCTAGACTACAGGTCAGGCGTTGGCCCATCATGTCCCACACATGCTCGATCGGGGACATATCCAGCAAATGTGCCAGCTAGAGCAGTTGATGAATATCGTGGAGAGTGTGTAGCATAGTGCAGGCATTGTCCTGCTGGAACAGTGCACCAACCTCCCGTTGCAAGAAAGGTATCAGCACAGGCCGCACAACAGCGCTGGTCAACGATCCCTCCACGAACACCATTTTAACTGATAGCACTCCACACCATCACTCCTGGGATGCGCCCTATTTGATATGGATGATCACTCTCCAGAAGCACATGCTCACACACGTACGCTACCATTACTGGAAAGCAGGTGGAAGCGTCTCTCATCACTGAACACCACTGCTTTGCCATTCCGTCTCCTAGTTGACCCACACCACACACCGCATTGCACCACGCCCAACGTGACCTTCAATGATGGTTCGGTGTGAGAAGCAGTCAGGCTAGCAGTGTGCGCAATTGTAATACTGCAGCAAGTGACCGGTCCTCACTGGTGCATGAAGACAATTTGAAAGCCACATGAGCCTGTATCTCAGTATGGGTGGCCTTATGGTCTGCCAATGCTGCCTTCAAAATGCGTCGATCTTGATGCATGGTCATTGCTCCATGGTCAACCCGAAGTGGGTCTACATCTATGAGAATACTCCTCTACCCATCACCACCATCGCATCTCCTCTACTCAGCACCACAGTTCCAACGTCGCATCACGGCTAAAGGACCACCAAGCATTGCTCAGGCCGACAACCAAACCTGCTCAAACTGGTCCAATTGCTTCAAGGACGAACAAGTGTGACGCCGTGGCACACCTAAGTCCCAACTAGACCTTATCACAATGGGCAGCGCCTTTTAAAGCCACAGAGCAAAAGGTGTGTCCGGGACATTTCGCCACGCTGCCATTATGTCATCGGACGTCAACCATCCATGAAATGTTAATCACGGCTTCTACGACCACCCATTCCTAATGACCCTTATCGCCTACTTGATTGCCTTCCTAGTGTAACAATACTTTTTTTTCTGGACAGTATATAAGTAATATATGAACACTAAATACAGGAGAAAGGAAAGAACATTATTTAGCATCAGTGACAAATAAAAATATTTTCCTTTCAAAATATAAGCACTTTTTGATGCAGCATTTGAACTTTATCTTTTCAGATCATACAAGAGAGTAAAAACACTTGTTCTGTGACAAGGACATTAGAAAGTATATATCGGTTAAAATCTCAAAATCAACAGAACCACAATAGTTGTTATAGACTACGTATATGAAAAAGTAAAAATTAATTATATTAATGAACCATATAATATTTAGGCTTTGATGTATCCACAGTGGGAGATTTTTCAAGAATTTTTTAATAAGAGTTCATGTGGGACAAGAATTGAAATGTAACGAAGATAAGCCCTTGTTGCCGTAACAATATAGTATATGCCTTCTTTGCACCAGATTTGGGAAAGTGTCACACTTAATGTGGTGAAGTGAGTTTGCTAATTTGGTGAAGGAATGAGGGAATGGGACTGGAATTCTCAAAGTCGTTATGGTGCTATGTCAGGCACCGGCTTTGTCCACCACAAATTCCTTATGAATTGGCTGGGGATCAAACCCATGGAAGAAGGCGTTTGTGCTAGCCAGTTCACTATAAGTCCTTCAGTTATCAGTCTTAAATATACATGTTGTATATGTATGTATATCTCACAAATGAATTTACCCAAACGCCATGTAATAATTATCTTCTTTGATTTGAAATTCATTATTGTAGGAAACTGTTTATTAGTTAGATATTTTTCCAATAGGTTCTGCATTTTCTGGAGGGCACACACGAGAGAGCGGGAGGGGGAGACAGGGAGAGGGGAATGCATGACAGAAACAACTCTACAACATTGATCACTCCATTGTAAAGAGAAAAAATAATGTAGCTCCACAAGAATATAATAAATTTGCCATGCAAGTGTGCTAAAATGAAGCCCACACGATCCACATTCAGCAAAAATTTAAAACATTCAAATCTTCATTAAATTATGTCCCTATCAAACAAGTTGCCTTTCTCCTCCCCTAGATTGGAGTTTTTGAAAACACTACACAAAAGTAAAATTAAACTTAGACATACATTTCACCTTCAATAAGTACACAAAATTACATTTGATTTAACCTTTTTTTTTTTTAAAACCACTAATTTTGAAGAATAACCACTAATCTAAGCAGGTCAAGCATTTTAGTACCCATTTTTGCCAATCATGCTTGAAAGAGAAAAAGAGCATGCTCTAAAATATAACATGAAATAAATCTAAAAACTTACAGCAGTAACTGTCTGAGGACTTGTGCGTTGGGCTGCAATAAGAGTATGGGCTTGATCTGGATCCACACCTTGTTGGATGAGGTAGGTGCCATTGCCTTGTGCCAAAAGTTGCCCAGTTGCTGCACCTGGAGCCAAACTGCTAGCAACCTAAGAAAAACGCCCTTAATTACATTTTTCAAAAAATCAATGAGGCAGCAATGCATAAACTTCCTGTTGTAGAAAAATCTGAATGCATACATCTGTTTTTATATATTGAATTGAATTTGCCTTATTTCACATGGCGAGACTCGGGCCATCAGGCCCGCTCTTCCGTCTAACCACGCAAATTTCGCTACGCTCCTTCCATCAACTAGCCCAGAGAAGGAGGTATTTCCTTAGGGAGAAACAGGCGATTTGGAAATTAGCTTCAGAAGCGTCAATTTTAGGCCTTGAGGATCCTTTTACAATTGCAAGTAATCTACTAAACATGGACAGCCGGCTTATACATTCCCCCTCCGAAGGAAGGCGTACGAAGCGATTTTGTCGCCCTAAAAAATCCACGGCTTTCGATCGGAGTGTGAACCCGCAAAGCTTGGTATAACAGTCCGCGTTCGACTAATCGTACACCATCGCCGCCGTTATCTTCTATATGTAAAAACCACACTAAAAAACAGTGACTTTTTGTCTTAAAAATATTTTTATCGTATATATCCTTATTTCAAGTACACAATTTTTTTATGCTACTTGTATTATGACAATATTAGGGTGAGCGGATTTTTGTTAAGATATTCACAACAAAACGTGAGTTGTGTAAAACACATTCCATCACTCAACACCCAACACTAGTCCATTTGGTAATTATGATCATTAGAATTGTCAGAAACTAAAAAATCTAATAACCTCACTCCTGTTGGAATAAAAGATTGAAGTATATAACAAATTAAGTATCATAAATTAAAAAGTAGAAAATTACAACTGACAAATTAAATGTCTAGAAATATTTGCAACTTTCAGAAGTCATATTCATTCCCATTTTTACAATTATGCTAATAATTCAAGCTGCAAGCTCACAAAAGCTTTGAATGGTCAAATAATGTGTTCATTATTTGTTGTTACACGAGTACAGAATTCTTTTTAGCGATTTTCAGAGGTTAGTGAGACTAACTACTTATTTAAATTATCTCAGTCTTGTATTTCAAATCGAACCATGTACAGGTCACAATGGAGAAAACAACATTCTTGATATGGCTACATTGGCTCAAAACTCTTGCATTAAAGGTGAACTAACAAAATTTAAATTGCTGTTATCTGGGCACAGGTTTTTACCTAATGATTGACTTCGATATCATTGAAAATTAAGGACGGAAAACCATAAACATTTTTCTCTGAGTGATTGGTATGTATCCTCACAGGAATTCCAAAAATACTTTTGTGATTACCAAAACAAAAAGTGAGGAATTTATGAAGGATTCTGTTTCTACCAACAAGAAGGCACTTAATTGCATAGTAGTTAACTGGATGGAAATGCTTTGGATTTAACCGTGTTCTGTGCGTGTGTGTGTGTGTGTCTCCTTTAGTGGCTTGACTCCTTTATATAGTGCCAACAATGGTATCCTCTACTTTTATCTACCGAAGGGATACAAAAAGCACTCCAGTAAGTTTATAACTGAGTTTGCCAAGAACAGCAGAGATAACTGATGGATGGACATAACTGATGATGGAAAGGACAAATGAGTAACATGAGTAACACATGTAATATTACGTTACTCACATGAGTAACAGTATGTAATATTACGTTGATGCAACTTCTGTCTATATTACCACAACTCAGCAATCACTTGTAAAACTCATTACCAATAATAGTGCATTATCTGTGAAAACACCATTAATTTAAAAGTAATACATCAACACTAGTCAGCAATCCAAAATTGCATTCCATACACCTTGAAACACCACTCAACAATGAGTTTTGCTAAAAATTTCAAATTTTGAAAATAAAACTCTCATTTGCAACAAATATGTTCACGACCTCATTTAAAGATCAAAGTTTGAAAAAGACATTCCATTGCAAAACTACAATATTGATGTTAGATTTTTTTACTCAAAAGTTACCTTGCAATTTTTGAAAATACGGACAGTTCACCAAAAAAGGAATCTGTGCTGTTTATAATAGTAGTGTGCTCTACTCAAGAGAGAGAGAGAGCTGCTTTTCAGAAAATAATTGATCAAAAATTGCTTATATGTCAAGGCACATTATGCAAAAACTACGAAGATTTTTGAAAAATTGCAATGAACTTATTTAAAGATCCAACTTTGTAGAGCAGATTTCATTAAAAAATAAGCATCTGACTTTAATATTGTATTGGAATTTTTTTTGAACTTTTGCAATTTTTGAAAATTCAGTAAATTTAATGAAAGTGATACATGTGCCAAAGGATGCTTAAAAGAATAGCGCTGGTCTCGTTTTCATTAAATTCCCTGACTTTTCGAAAAATGCAAAGGTTCCAAATTTCTTCTTACAACAACAAAATTGAAGATGGAGATATTTTTCTTGAATAACATCTGCTCTTCAAAAGCAGATATTAAAATAAGGTCACATACAATTTTTTGACATTGTGAGACGGAAGTTTTGAAAAAATGTTTGATATTAACAGTGATTGTCTTCACTATAGGTGTTACAATTTAAATAATTTTTAAAATTTTAATATTTATGTAGTTTTTATAATTTTAATTTAATGATGTAAATAAACTGTTGTACAATGTTTTCTGTTAATTTGCATTATTTTTCGTTTTGACATATTAATTTTAATTTAGTTACTTGCAAATAAATTATGCAATTCTCTCATCTTTATTTACGTGATACTATTCCATATTATAATAGTGTTCTGAAGAAAGAAATATGAAAATGACAAGTAGAGCATCTTTTGAACTTCTTTTCATGTTTACAACTTTCAAAATTTTTGGTCTCTTGAAAAACATGCTAATGAAATTCAATTGTATATGGAACTTTGGTGTTTGTAGATTTTATGCACACACGCACACACCACAAACACAAACAACTTTTTTCATTTGAAAATATAACTTTGCTTTTCTCTGTTATGTCACTACAATGTAACTGTTAAAATTGAACATGAAGTAATTGAATTCAAAATCAGACAAGATTAAAATTTAAAACCTCCACAAATACGAGAAAAAAAGCCTATAAACATGAACAACAATTCTCTGTCTGGAGTCAACCGAGGTCAATAATAATTTACAATAATTTAACAACAAATAATAATTTAATTTTAAGTAATTCATTACCTGACTGTATGTAACAGCAGTGGTGTTACCAGAGTAATATTGACCAGTGGCGGGGGTGTACATTGTGCCGGTTTCCCCCACCGTGTACACAGGATAAGCCCTACAAAACAAATATAAAAACAAATGCTAAAAACTATTGATGAATAAATTAATCAATAACAAATTAACATAATAGTTAATTATGATGTATTGTAAGAAATATTATTACAATATACGATTGGAGAATTAACAAATGAGGCCATTAGTCTAGGTTTGATAAGTAACTGAGTATTATAATCCCAAACATTAGGAATGTTTCATTGAAAAGTCGAGCTTTAAATTGAATTCCTTTTGATATGATTGAAGACTTTGTTCATAATATAAGATTGCCGAACAAAAAGTTCATAAAACATCACATTCAGATGTTGAGACAAGTTTAGGTTCAATTTTTTTTATACTGACAATGACAGACATGAATTATTTTAATTTTTAACCAACCGAAAGAAAAAATATCCTTAGAATTATTGTCGATAAAAACTCAAGCACATCTTATCTGAAGTATCAGATAACATTCAACATATAATACCTATATTAGGTATCATCCATGACTTCAATTGACAAATGATGGTGACAATTGTCATTTTTGCAAATAATCAATACAACGAAATCTTTTAAATGTTCAGAAGCTTTTTTAAAAAAAAACGTGTTAGGTTTTAGGCAAAAAAACACTAACTGTAATTTTGAAAATAATTAAGTGTTTTATGAGTTTTATATTATTCACTTACATCTGTCCATTTGTTGCAGCATAGATGGCTTGTTCTGAGCCTTCTACATACTGAACGTAGGTGGGATGTACTCCTTGGGACACCGCGTCGGACCCCACGGCGTCAGATTCTGACACTGCAATGATAAACATTTTTTAAAATCTCAGACTAGCTTGTAAAGAACAGCCAGGATTCATAAACAAGTTTAAGAGACATCAATCTATAGGCAATTTATAAGTTCAAATCCAGTTATTCTCATAGGTCAAACTAGTTAAATTATTTCATAATAGAAGAAAGAATTTAAAATACTTTAGGTGCAGATACGTTTTAAATACAAAATTCAGATTGTCACATAACACTTTTATTTTAACTTCGATTGACATGTTTAGTACTTGCCCATCATAAGTTGATAAATTGTTTTCTTTATTTAATTCTAAATGCTTTATGCTATTTGAAATCGGACAGCACAAAATGCTAACCTGAATCTATCATCTCATCAAACATATTTTTACTTTCCCATATACTTACGTATATACAGAGTAATATACATAGTATAGGGAAAGGTGTGTAACGCTACGGTAAATCGATTTCGAGATTTCAACGGAAATACACATTTTGGGGTACCCTGATACCAAAAAAGTGTTGTTTTCAGTATGTCTGTCAATCCATGAACACCATTAGCGCCTAAAACGTACTTAGGATTTTTTCCAAAATTACTATTCTCAGATCGATCTGGCTTAAATTGAAGTGCTATGATTTTTAAAACTTGTTTCAAAATTTGAGGGTACTTTCTTTACATGAAGCTCCCGGACATTTTCAAAATTTTCTCAAAAACGGCTCAGAATTTTTACTTTAAATTTCTTGTTAAAATAGAATCAAATACACTTATAAAGGTGGCATAGGTCTAATTTTTAGGGTTAACTCTGAATTTTCGAAAATTTTGAAATTTCTCAGGTGTCTTCCTCCAACTACATAATTGAAAAAAGAGATTTTTCCGTTAAATACAATTTGGTCTTCATAGCGAGTTCTTTCTTTAAGGTTATGTACATTTTTTTGTCAATTTTAGTCAATTTTAGTAAATGCACTCCATAAGAGACATATTGCTCTATTCTTTTGTTCTTTCAAAAAATACAAAAATTTAATATTTTTGATTCATCTTTTAAGTGGTTTCTATTTATATCAGCGGCTATTTTTCTCCGTTATTATATTCATGAGTACATGTTCTTTAAATAATGTCACATAAAGTTTCTCCAAAACTCAACCGTTTTCTGTGAAAACTAGCTCAAAATACCGCATTTTCAAAAACCTATAAACGCCACTTTCTGAAAAAGGTCTCCCAATTTTTTCTCCAAGCTTTTCCTATAGATGCTAATTGCACTCTTTAATAAGATGTAAAGTTCAGTTTCGGGTGTACTTATTTATTGTTTCAAAAATTACCCAAACGTAATGTTTTTGAAAGATGTCTCACATCTTTAATATGCACATTTCCACAATTTGTTAAGCACTATGCATTTGTGAGTTAAAGTACTACAAATTACTTCAAATGAAGTTTTTTGAAAACTCAAACATTTGCTGTAAAAAAGGGCTTCAAATTTCAATCTTACAATAGCGCTTAGTGCCTTTTACAATAATGCAATTTTCTTAAAAATGGCTCCAATTTTTTTTTTGCCATCTAGGACAAAGTTTTCCTGTTCTTTAATATTCTTAAAATAATACTTCTGTTCTACTATTAGGAAACTGAAAAATTAAGAAAATTTCAAAAAAATGTACTTTGGGTGGTGATAGAAGCTGGCAAGAGTATGTGGCAAGTTTGTATAGCCACCTGAGACCAAAGGAAATAGAAAACCAAAAACGAAAAGTCTGTGCCTTTCTGTAGCACCACTATTTTTAAGATAAATTTGGTGATTATAGTGATAAATTATATAATTGCAATTTGTATTGTATTCAGATTACTAAAAATTTGAAAAGGGGTCAATGAAGATTAAGCCGTCAACTTTCATCATAGAATGTTTAGAGAAGTCAAGAACTTAATGCTATGTATTCATGTTACTCAATCACGCAAGAAAATATTCCTCGCAATACGCACTGCAGAAATATTTTTACCAGTTTTCAATACAATCTCAACATTTGGTAACTAAAGAAAGAATGAATTTAATGAAGATAAAAACAGCTAATCAGAAGAGAAAGCATCTCCGATTATTGGAAATTGAGATATTTACTAAAAATTTTTACAGAATTGTTCTTTAAATCATTTACCAGGTATTCCACTTTCATTTTTCTCATATTGACAGAATTATCTTTGGTTCTTAGTCAGCAGTTATTTTTAACAGTAACAAGGAACCAAACAAGTCAGTCCACAAGAAAAGTGACCCTTTTAAAGAACTGCAATTTTGCAGGACAAAGATGTATCCTGAGCAAAGACATTTATTTCACGGCTAAATACAAAATGTTTTATTTTTTATATTTGCTGTCTTCAGTACTTTCTTTTTTAAATTTTTATTAGTAAAAATAGACCGTTTTCATAGCAAAATTCTTCAATTTACTAAAATGCCAATTTTTGAAACTTGCCACTTTTTTGCACATTGTCAATACAAGCATCTTTTATTCACAGGAGGTAATTTTTTGATATGGTAATCTATAAAGTATTTACTTTGGCTGTAATACTGTGCATTTGGAGTCTTGTTTCATAGTTCAAAATGGGTCATTTTTTACTCCATAATTTTCATTATTAGTCTGAATATAATTTTCTTTATCTATTGCAATTCATTTCTATTAGGACTGCATGAAAATTAACTTTTGCAGATATTAGAATGTTTCCATACCAGTATTCTGTATATTTTCTTACAAGATTTTACTCGTGGATATTTCCATCTTCCTGTTTCTTTATTCTGTGTGTATCTTTCAATCTGTAATATTCTGATCTGTATTTCTTGATTATGCTAAGACTCTCTCCTTTGCACAAAATCGTTTGGGTTTGAGAATTCTTATTGTTATATTTTTATATGTATTGGATCTTTCTTTTTTGCTTGAAAGAAAAGGAATTAGAAGCACCCCCTACAGAAAAACTATACAATTAATAAAACTGTAGAGGCATGCATAAGCAAAAATGCTGCTGAACAACACTACTCAAAATGATGTTTTGAAAAGTAGCATACTCCCAGTTCATGAACAACAAATTAAATATTCTTGCATAAACATTACAATCAAATACTTTAACAAAAACAGTCTTTATGACAACTCCAACACATTATAGTAAATATGGATACACAGTATAACAGCAATATTTAACAAAGGTTAGCCTCTTCCTCTGAACCTTCCTTTCACATCACATCAGCTGTGTCATAAGCAGTGAGAAACTGAGTATGAGAATTCAGACAGTATGCACTGTATGAGAAAAATAAAAATAACACAATCCAATATTTACTTTTTTCACTCAACACTGAACTGGATCATTATGTTTGTTTTTTTTCTCCCAGAGTTCCTGGGTATCTAACAAAACCATAGACAGCCCTCAAAAGGCTGCATAGTTTCCTTTAAATATCTTTGCACATTGAAATTCAGAAATACAAGTAGCTGAAGTGAAATAATACTTACCCTTTTTAAGGAATAAGTTTTTTACTTCTTCGTACGCATGTAGGAAGTAATATAGTATTTACAATAGGGAAAGTTATGTTAATGTTCGCAGAAAATCAATTTCGAGATTCAAACAGAAATACGGGGTTTTGGAGCACGCCTGATACCGAAGTGAAAGTTATATTTTTTTCAAAAAGTGTCCATACGTTCGCCATCTGTCTGTCCGTGTTGTGAAAATAGCTGCCTAAAGCCGTGCATAGGATGTTTTCCAAATTGAAGAAATCTCAGTCTTATTAGGCCTGGAGTTGAAGCTCTCGATTTTCAAAAAACATTCATTAATTTTTGGGGGGACATTACACGAAGACCATGGGACATTTTTAAAATGTTCTCAGAAATGGATCCAAGTATTTTCCTTGAATTTCTTGTAAGAAGAGGTGAAATGCACTTATAATGGTGGCATTGGTATATTTTTCACTGTTAACTCTAAATTTTTGAAAACTGTAAAAATATGAATTTTTTATGACACATGTTAATTAACATAACTTTCTCTATAATAAGTATATAACTCCGTGTATACATGTATAAATGAGAATGTAAAAATTGGTCATTTTTCTGCTAACGCTACACTCTTGAGTTGTAGTTTTCCACTTTTTGAACATGCCTGTTTACTTAGATTGTTTATTTATCTACTGATCATAACATATAAAATGGGACAAGTCATTTTAGTTAAAACATTCATCACTTATGATGTGTAAACTTTACAAATACAATTTTTCAAGAAATATACACATGCACACACAAGTTTTCTACACAATACAAATATTGTTGTAAAATTGAAAAGGGATAGTGATCCTTATCTGGGCAATCACGGGGTATTGGACCCTGTGGGTTATACATTACATGGTTTTATCTTCTTGTGTACAAAGAATAAAGAAAGATCTGAAAAGTTGCAAAATATCAATGTCATACAAGGTTCTTTTTGCGAATTGCATTGTGCATTGTATCATCT
>BOPP01000023.1:710150-722987 GCA_017312745.1 Gryllus bimaculatus | reverse complement strand
TCATAATTGCTTTGCGTATTTTTGCATGTTAACAATTCTATTAATACATATCCAGCTTTGAAAATTTTAAATTTCTTTGCTGGTTCTTGTTGGCAGAATCAAGTTAAGCAAAAACAACAATGAATGGTGACATGGAATTGCTTTCCACTAAGGAAGTCAAATACATCTCACTTCTTGGACCATGGAAAATGAACAGACACACAAATATTTAACATCTATTATGGTTACATATTATGACATTTTAATTTTTTTGCATAATCATTTCAGGCTAGAAATTAAAAAAAATGAATAATTTTATTAAGTAATGTTGATGTGTTCTAATGGCAAAGTAACATAGTAAATTTTCACAATCTTAAGAAAAAATATTACTGAAACTAAAATACAAAAGTGAGGCAAACCACACATACACTACTTGCTTGTTTTCTCAAAAGCCGAGTTCCTGAATCTCCAGCAATAATTAATATTAAGCACACATGCTCAAGATGGACCTTGTACTCCATCAAACATGCAAAACTTCACAATAAGTTACTTCAAGCCAATTTATTTGTACATGCCCACTATGCGAAATACTCTAACACATTTTCACATGCAAATGGAAAGAAAAGAAAAAATAGGGGGGAGGGGGGTAAGAAGAAGCCAAAAAATGTAATTCTTTTTATAACTAACTCAAATTTTTTTTAACAAGAAATGTTTGGTCTTTGATTAGAAAAACATTGTCAGGCTCCTTACATTCTTCTATGTATATAGGATGTTACAAGTCAACCGCGATAGAACCAAACTATAACTAATCTGGATTCTATCTCCTATATAAGTCACATGATCAGTCTATCTTCATCCTAAAGGAAGGTCATTGTATAATGACCAAAACATTGGTATTCCTCAGACAAAGCAGCTCCCTGACCCATAGCGACATGAGCTGCGGAAGCCTATGCTCTCGTGTAAAAATTGTATTTCAATATCATATTTACCCTGGGTCGCATGAACCTATTCAAAGATTTGTTAAATGCTATTGGTCCTGCAAGTGTTGTCTTCACGGAAGAAAGTGTTGCAAGAACGTTCTTTAAGTTAACTGATTCGTTTAAGTATTCTTTAATTTATAGATTGGAAATCAGACCTGTAAGCTGATAACCATTCCTTAACTTATGCTCTACTATAATACTGTCTACACTACTATGAAAAACTTTATTTTCCTATTAATGTCTGGGCTGTGTGAACAGGAGACCTAAAAATAATATTTAATATTTCTCAATTGCTCCACCATGTGTGATTTTCTTGAGTGTTAAAGCTGAGGCATACTTTTTCTCAGCACTCTCTCTCTCTCTCTTTTTTTTTTTTAGTGGTGTTTTTATTTTAAATTGTATTTGAATTCTTGTGAATAGTATTCAAAAGAAATATTTTTTTCTTTCTGAAAAATTTCTCCCTCTATTTTTTTTTCTTTTCCACAATTAGAAAGTCGGGTCACCAACCTACCCAGTACAAGTACACAGGACAGAAGACACTTGGACCACTATGGACAAGAGCATTTGAAGGAAGTTTGTAGTCAAAGACAGTCATGTGGAAGAAGTAGGAAGCTTTGGACTTTGTCAAAGAACTTCTATGAACCTTGGAAACTATAGTCTATTTCATTTATTTCTTTTTAAAGAAAGATAAGAAAAATTATTAGGTCATTAAATATAAATCTTGCAATGACCTCCTCTTTAAAGGACCAAGTAGTTTTAAAGATCCGATTGCTAACAACAGAATTAAGTTATAGGACACTTCTTGCACACTGCTGTTAGTTTGTAGAATTTTTTTTATGGTAAAAAAAGGGTTGTATTCAATCTACTAGTGTGCAAGTTTCATCAAATATCCCAAGTCAATATTTTTTCCCCTAGTTAAGGAAATTGTAAAGTTATATTTGTCAAGAATTTCATACACCCATCTCTAATTTATTACTTGTTAAAACTCCCCTCTCGACTTAAAATTGACATGATTCTGGAATGAATACAGTATTAAAAGCTCAGGACTGAAAGTGTTCAAGATTATTTTCCTTAAAATTGGGATGTAACATTTCAGGATTATTATCTAGTCACCATTTTAAAATTATAATGATAAATTATAATAAAGTAGTTTTACAAATGGGCCTTTTCCTCCACTTAGTTTTCCTGAGAAACTTCTTAAATTAGCATCAGTTTATTGAGTTGTAATTAACAATACAAACCCCTTAAAATAATTTATGATTAATGTATTTATTTACTTACAAAAACATGACTTTTGTAAGTTTAGTAAACAAATTTTGTTTTCGACACAATGGATCAAAAAATTCATTTTTGATTATTTAAAATTTGATTTTACTTTTGTGTTTTATTATATTAAATAAATCATGTTCAGCCTTGTCATGTGAAATAGATTTTTTAACGGTTATATTCTCAGCAATTCCAAATACATGCATATGTATGCAGACATTCATTCCTCTAAGAAGTTCACAATTGCATTCCTGAACACTGTACACTATTAAGTGAAAAGCTCTTGAAGTATTTAAAACCAAACAAAAAACATAAAGTAATATATTTCCATAGATCCTTAAATAATTTCAGTGAACAACAAATTCTAGAAACCAAATTAACATAATTACATTGATCAGGTTAGGGACCCAACAGATCTAAATTCATTGGATCTGTAATTTTTTTTAGTTGCTCAGAACCTGCAGTCCAAAGAGTACAACAGATAATGTGAAGTCAACAGTTTAAGGAGAGAAGATCAAAATGAATTTTATCACTGTCTAGTGATTGTGGTGAAAGAAAATTAGTCAAGAAGAAGCAAAATTATGGAGAAATATTCCCTGATTACAAAATTTTAATTTCTCTGATTAGAACACAATTTCTATACAAATTCTATTAAGCAAATGAAATTCCTCAATAAGATAATCCACCACATTTTCCGTGCCTATTTATAAATGTACTAGTTTTTCTTGATACTCTGCTTGACCCAGACAGCCAGAGCCAATTAGGAATCTGCAAGTAAACTAAAGGAGTATGCCGTGCCTAGTCAGGCAGTGATTCTGGGCATCAAGATGTGTGCAACAAGTATTTGTTGGGCAGTACAATGCTTACTGAATTGCTCAACAATAGTAATAGGAGTATTACCTCTGCTAAATAAAGTAGATAATGAACTCATAAATAATATGTTTTTCATTAACTTAACACAACATTAGTGAATTACAATGAATTAATTATAAGAAACTGCTTCGGGATGGCAAAATCCCGTATTATATGACAAAGCAAATATTTGACCTAATAGGCATTTTATCATTGTTGTTAGCAAGAGTGCAAAGGTGATAGAAAAGAAAAGAAGAATATTAATAAGGACACAATGCTACCCATTAGTCTGAACTGCAGAGAAAATTTCATTACATCCAAATTCATCACCTCAAATTTTTCATTACAGAACTCAAACAATAAATGTTCAAATATGGGAAACTAATTTAAGTGAGATTTGTTATTAGCTATGTGAAACCTTTCAAGTACATTTTTGTGGTAAAAATTGAAACGGTAAGGAAAATAAAGACTAAAAATAGGGTGAATATTCACAGTATTAACAAATCATTTTTCTTTTGAATGTAAATAATATTTAAGGAGACATTTCATTTTAGTACACTTCCTGAATTGGCAAAATCTTAAACGGACATTACTAAAAATAAAATCAAGAGGGGTCACAGAACTCTGGTTCTACATGGTACAAAAATTGTTGAGACCAAAGCTTGTTTATCGGCAAGATTAAAACAATATAGTTATTGAGGACTCCTAAAACTATTATTTTCATCAAAATCTCACTAATTTTTAGCAGAAATTCATAATTGCACAACATAAAACATTGGCAGATAATCTATAACTGAGAGCAAAATAAAAAGAGCAAACATGGGGAGAAAAATAAAACAATTTTTAAAAAAAGACGAGAAAAAAAAATTGCAAAACAAAAACTGACTGAAATATTATGAGAGGAAAAGCCAAACACAGAAAAGCAGTTTGAGGTTGCATATTTATTTTGTGCAGAGTAGACAAAGATAAAATTTCTATGAAAATCAAGAAATGTCATCTGAAATGATTTTTAAAATATGAAAAGAATTCTCTCCTTACCTACAGTGGGGTTAACGGGAGTAAGGGACGTGTAGGACCGAGAGCCGTTTCCTTCTAGTGCCGGAAGCATGAAACAAGAGGTTAGTTTTCACTCTAGCACGAGGAAAATATACAGCAGAAACTCCATATAATGTTGTGAGTATACAGAAAGAAAATTTTTCAGTAGATGTAATTAATTTCTTTTTTTATCAACTAGTGCCTTGTACGATTCTGAAAGCTAGAAGTAAGTTAGAATCATAAGAATTTTCATTTACTTACTCGAAGTACACAAAACATGCTTAAATTTGGGCATGAAAGACTCTGTAGTGCTCTAGGAAACAATATACTGAGATTCTACTGCATTTTTGTTATCAATGCTATGATGTGTATAGGTTATTAGAGTGAGTTAGACTTGCTTACACATTCAAGGCTTGAAAGCATAATTATTTAATTAGTTAATAATTCTTTGTTAAGGAAATGTCCTACATTTCATTGAAATGAAATGCAAAAATTGTAGCTTTGCAAGTGCCAGGCAAATGTAAACAGGCCAAATCTTTCAGTGAGTTTTCAGATAAGATGGCAGCAACACAGAAAAATTAAACATTTTGTGCAACTTACAGAGTTGATAAAAATTCTCATCAACATGTAAAGAAAGAAAAAAAGAAAGAAAGAAAGAAAGAAATTCATTGAAGTTTACAGTAACACTCACAGATATGAAAGACCCAATCTCAATTGCAGACAAGTAATAACAGGAAGTGCAAGTACTGAGTATGAGAAAGAAATATGTTAAGAACAATGCTTGCAGGCATTCTTGTGTTCATGTGCTCTTACTAATTCCTAGCTGACTTTGCCCCCAAAACTGTGAACTTAATTTTTGCTTCAGTTTTTGAAAACCCAAAACAATTTCTGAAGGGGGACTAGTTCCCCATAATAGTTAGATTTCTGAAAGCAAAAGTGATGCAGCATTGGGTTAGTAGGGTTAGTGGGACAGCAGTAATTATGGAGCTTGATCAAAGTACTATCTGTATGGTCAAATTCTATAATATAAACAAACCGTTTTCTTGTCGAACTAACATTATTATATAAGGTACCCAAAAACAAGTAATTGCTTCAACATTGTTTGTTTTCCTATAAAGACCATGGACTTCAAGTGTAAAAATTAGGAAAAATATAACTAGTGTTTTCACATAAATGTTTAACAAAAAGGAGTACATTTTAATTTAAAATATAACACTTCAGACTGTAATATTTAGCAAAAAGTTCTAACAATTTTTCTTTTCCGTAAAGACTTTGTGATATTCTCAACAGAATGCTTTACCTTGCCACAAAAAATGATTGTTTTTTATATCATCATTTAGAAATTAAGCAACAAATGTACAATCATTTCTGTGATGGACCCTAACTGAGTCTCCAAGAAATTTAAAAAACAAAACTGGTGACCCAGGGGAATAAAATTGAATTCTCAAATTAAGTTAAATTATATTATGAATACATTTGCAGCACAATTTTAAAGACATTTTCTTCACAATAAAAAGTTTGATTTAAATTGGTCAGATTTCAATCAGGAAACATACCGAGATAGGAAATTCAAAAATAGAACTAAATATTACACCAGAAAACTGTCTTAATCTTGAAACAATTTATTCCACCACTAACTTAACATTTTGACACAGGGATGTCGTTTGTCAAAATGTGGAACTCATGCTTTAGACCATTGACAATAATGCACTATGTAATTCTTGGTGAATTTTTGACAAATGTAGTTGTAACTGGATTAAAAAAGTGTACTGGTACAATCTGGGCAATTCTTTGAATTATTGAATGTTTTTCAATTACCAAATAAATTGATGTAAAATGATTCACAAATGGTTGAAAAGCATTAAATTTGTGATCATTTCTGTGATTCCTTGAATCTGGAAGCAATGTTTTGCCCAATGTTTCTTTGTGTATGTGTGTGTGTATTTTTATTTTATTTTTAATTTAATGCACGCATTTCTGAAAACTGACTGAGGAATAAAATGTTTCAGACTGCCTGTCGAGACTAGTACATTTCAGGTCTTTAGATTAATTTGCAACCCATGTCTGGAAACATCACTTGTTTCGGCAATTTGGCAATGCATGAAATACCTTTTACTTTCAACGACCCTCCCCCATCACAGTCACGTGCCTACAGATTTTAGGAAGGGTGAACTATTTTAGTTGGAAGAAAAAAGAAACATTTATTCTGGGGAGTCATTCATTCACATTTCATTTATGATCTTAGGTTTAGAAGAAGAATCACTTCAAAATGTTGACTCAACGTGCATTTTTGGTGGAAGTTCACTTCGGCACTAAATCTATTATAAAGTTAGGAAACGTTTGAACAAAAATTTCCGGAAACACCAGTTTCCAACAAATCAACCATTTGTAGATTAATTGAGCATCAGTTTATTGTCATTTTAAAGATATAACACTCTTAATTATTGTTCATTAATTGTCAATAATTATTATCGATATTATATTAATATCACAGCTCACAGCCTCTGCTGTCTTACAGTGCCAGCCACGGCAGTCTTAAAAGAAGGCAAAGACCTGCGGTTGCCAAATTGCCAAAACTAGAACAGGTGCTACCAGTCACGGGCTGTGAGTTACACTAAAGACCCTGTACATAAGTGAAATTGAATCGCACAAAACGTTAAAATTTAAAAATATTGTATTAAAAGAAATACATGACAATTCATGCCTATCTAATTGGCCCATCTAAGTTTCATAATGGTGATTTTAAACATAGCATAATATCACAAAACAATCAATTAGAGATATTTCAACTCTATTTTCATATCTTTTAAACAATGATAATTTGAAATTGTGTCTTTTTTTGCACTTTTACTTCTCGTTCCCCAACATTTTAATTTTGCAAGTTTTCAATTTGCAAATATGTATATCCGTACATCATGGCTGCCATTAGCAGGTTTCCAAGTGACAAAATCATCTAATTTGTTCAGGAAACCCCACATCTTTGAAAGAGGACACTTCGGCTTCAGAAAGATGGCTAAACTTACATACATTAGTAAACATACTCACAGTTAACAGCAAATATGAGAAAACATTTACTTTTAATTATTATAATTACAGTTGGTTTTAATGCAATAAATAATTAATACAACTGCCTCTAAGCCACTTTCCTAAGAATCTAAAGGTTTTTGAATGAGATGCAAGCCTGCCTTGGCAGGGGGAAAAATAGTCAGAATTCCTCGTAGGGCATTAACGTTTTAAATTTGATATCCTATAGATTTTATATCTTATGTAAAAGCTCTCTAAATAATGGAATTTACCTTAATACATTATTGTTGCACCAGTCCATGAGAAGTGAATTTAGTTCAGGGAAATGTAACTAAAGGAACAAGCACATTTCATTGTAATTTTGAAAATGTGAATGTTCTTTCAAAGCCCTCAGCGGCTCATTAGTTAGTGTGCTTGCTTTCCATAGTGCAACCCCGGGTTCAATTCCCGGCCGGGGCAAAATTATACTTGTGCACTTTCTTTAAAAATGTCCCAGTATCTACCTGCTGTATGATGATGAGAAAGCCTACCATTAGGTTATGAAGACCAATTTATATGGTGGGAGGATGTCTTCGTGCTAACCACACAAACCCCTTATCTCATGACCGAGAGGCTGGGCCACCGCTGGTCGGCCAATGCCCCTATCAGGCTGACAAGCCACAGGTCAGAGTATTCCTTCAGGTTCATTTACCCTCCATTTGCAGGCGCAACAATAATATTGGAGTCTGCACCAAAAGGTTCATTATATCTTCAACAATAGAATCCTTTCCCCCCTCTTAGTTTGTAAAAAAAAAAGAAAGAAAAAGAAAAAGAAAAGAAAAAGAAGAAAAAAAAAAGAAAAATGTTACAGAACCTTACTTCAGAGGGAAAATAAGTCATCTCTGTACTAAGTATTATCACTCACAATTTGTTTCCCTTCTTCTGATTGTCATTTTGATATAATATAAATAATGCATGTGTTGAGAAGCTGTAGGTCTAGTTACAATAATATAATTACATCACCTTAACTATACACATATCTTAGTTTGAATCTTGTTTCAATTGACAGTGAGCCCTTATTGGTTGTTTATTATTAGTGAAATGAAAAGTGAAACTGAATTCTTATCATTTTAAAGAACAACCAAAAAGTAATTAATTCCTATTGGAAAACTAAGGCATCAAGTGTGTGACAAAATGAAAATATACCTAACATGCCCAGTCGTTTGTTAAATATGACTATTAAAATTACTTCTTTCATCAAGTTTTGTGTTCTAAATCTAATGTGGACCAAAGTTTTATTGTGTTCATGACTTGTAGCTCCAGAAAATTTTATATTCATAACTCTTACCTTGCCCAAAAATGTCACAACCAAAACTGGAATCATAAAATTCAATATTTGAAATATCTTTCATATTCCTGTTTCATTCTTTCTGCAAAATAATACCCTATTTATTATTATTTATTCTTGCAGACTTCCCCCTCCATACTCATTTCCTTTCTCTTCCTGAACTCCTTGCACCTTACCAAAAACATACTTATCTTCTGTGTTAAAAAATACAATAATAACAAAAGTGGTATAATATGGCCATATTATGACTCTACAAGATGAAACCTTGAATAAGGTAATGTTGAGCAAATACATTTTATTCGCAAATATAAAGTGATACATATCTGCAGCATATTCCATGAACAAAATTAAGGAAGTAGAATGGAAGATGAAACACACAGTCAATTGGAATTTAGAAACCAATTGCAAATTCTAAAAATTCATCAAGAGTACCTGTTACAGTGATATAATGAGGAGAGCCAACAATGGCAGTTGTGCCAGCTGCCTGGGCGGCTGCGCCGTTTGTTTGATCTGCACTATCTGGGGTGGCCACAGATGGTTCACCACCACTGCTCACAACAACTTGGGCTGTCACTTGAGCTGCTGAGCTCCCGTTGGATGTTCCTCCGTTCGAAGAGTCACCTGGACTATCCAACGAGCACTCTACTGCTCCGTTCTGCACCAAAAGAATAAAAAAACATCTTACAGAATCCAAACAGCAAGAAGAGAATTCAAAATTTATACAAATTATTTAAAAACTATGTAATACTAAATACATAAATGGTTGGCAGAAGACAAAATAAATAATAATAAAAATAATAAGTTTGCCCTATAATTTCTGCACAAAATCAACAAGAAAAACTAGGTCATAATAAATACAGAGAAAAATATTGACTAATAATTGACAGTATTAGTGGAAATGTTACATGGACAATGATATATTCTGAACTAGATACAAATAATTTATTACAAAAAAATTATTAATAAAACTCTTTTTACTAATATTGTCAGATGAAAGCAAAGGCTACTGCTGTACCAAAAAAATTAAAATGCAATGTACAAATTTTGAAAGGATTCTTTGAGTAAGGCAAACAATAAAACATTTCATAATCAGAAAGCTTTTAAATAACACCGGAAATGTGAAGTGAACATAATATGATCATTTAAAATTATGCAATGGGGCAAATTTATCAAATCATAAATCAGTAATTTCACAAAGAAAAAATTTTAGATCGTTTTTTTTTTTTTCATCATTGTTTCTAATAGACAATCACAGCTATTCATTGTCCTACTTTCTGCACATTTGTTTCATGGTTCATTATGAATTCTTATGGGAAAATAAAAAAAAAAATAAAAAAATTGACAATAAGAGCAGAACAATAAAGCTCCAACATTTTATTTCTTTTTTGTAACAGTACATGACAATATTCAGAGAAGGATACTGAACAAATTTGTTGGTCTAGCAGCTGCTTTAAAACAACAATTCCATTGGAAACACACCAGGTGTGTTGGATCATAAGCAAACAAAAGGTGGGGATTTCTGTTCTGTGACCGCAAGCTAGGCATCAGCTGCAAGTTAAAAGCACTTTATCTCCCTTATCAGGAGACTTTGCCCACACTACTTTGAACAACACTTGACAAAAATCAATACTCTTACAAAGGTTGTGTTACTGTTATATGGTACAAGAGAACAAATATCTACAAATATGAAAATTGCATCAAGCCATGGTTGGTAATGAGAATTATAATATGTTGAAATATAACAATATAGTTTTTAAAACTTTTTTTTAGTCAAGAGGCCAGGGAAGAGGTATCACTGTTTTACCTTTCTGCTCTATCAACAGAGCAAACTACATAAACAAGAATTCTATTATAAGAAATACATGCAAATTAACTGATTGTAATGTCAATTACTTTGAAATGAATATGAAATTGCATATAATTTGAATTCAGCATTTCAATTAGCTTCTACAGAGACAATATGCGATCATGTTAAAAGCATTCCCTAATATAGTAATATAATAATTAGTACATAGTACAATGCGCAAGACGCAAATTAGTTAAATGCAGCAAATAAGGCAGTGCTTAAGCAAGTGCAAAGAATTTCAAATTACATTTTCATTATTGTAAATAAATTTGTCAATTTGTTTATTTAGTGATCAATTATTATACCATGTTTTCAAATTAATTCATACCCAACCAACCTATGGAATAAAAAAACAAACAAACAAATGCAGCAGCATCATCTGGAATACATAAATTTTACATTATCATACTACAGAAAAGAAAATATACCTTACAAACTGCTTTAAATAATACTAAAGTGCAGAATAAAATTTCTCAAATTAATCTGGTGTTCATGGTAACCGGAAAGTAATGATCTTTACAAAAGGAACTTGATAAAATACATGAAGTATAAATTAAAAGATAATTGAAAAAACACACTGTACAAGCAGCATCATATTGGTGCAAAATGCTGGATCTTCAGAAATGACAAGAAACTGTAAACAAATAAACATAAGGAAAATCACAGATGATAAAAATAACATAAAACAAAATGAAAAATATTTTTGAAAAATAAGATCTACAGGAACAGCAAGATAACAAAATCACCAGCAAAACAGAATACCCTAAATGTGAAACACATTATCATGCAGAAGACATCCTAGAATTGTGATTAACTTGCAAAAATGGGCTGCCACAAACTTGGAGAAGCAATCCCACCTGTGGAAGAGCAGAAAGAGGCACTGCAGTGATGGACACAGAGTTAACTGCTGCGGCTGCCGCGGCTGCTGCTGCTGCTACTGCTGCTACCTGGGATGCACTGCCCACCACAGTCACACTTGTGCTCGAATTGAGCCCCTGAGCCTGCACTTGCTGCTGCACTTGCTGCTGCACTGCTACTACTGCAGCTGCTGCCTGCCCCTGTGGCTGTGGAGGCTGATTCTGCTGCTGCTGTTGGTTGCCACCACCTCCTCCTCCCCCTCCACCACCCCCTACCTGTTGGTGTAAGTCCGAAGATGGCGTAGGGACTGCGGCTGCTACTGAAGCTGTTGTCGCCGTGGTGGCAGCAGCCATGTTGAAAGCTGGCTGTGCCGTAGTCATGGCAACAGGCCCACCACTACCTCTCGTTCCGTCTGCAACACATCACACCCCAGCAGGCTTAGTATTGAGGATCATTTCCTGGCCCCAAGGTACAAAGTTTAATCTGGCAGTGAGTCATGCATCTGTACTGTATTTGAATTTGCAAACCTTTTTAAAGGTATGTACAACTAATCAATAACTCTCCATTGATCAATGCATATGCTGGCATGCAAATTAATTGCACGATTCAAAATTGTTTAATATAAGAAATTATGTTGCAATTAAATTTGTTATAATTAATTGGTATATTTATATTAAGTTCACAAAATGAAGTAAATTATAATATATATATATATATATATATATATATATATATATATATATATATATATATATACACACACACACACACACACACAAATTTATTAATGTGACCAAATAACAAATAAATAATAAATGAAATCATTAATAAAAAAAAAGATAATGAACCAGAGTTGAAAATTAATACAACATGGAACATTCAAGGTTTCAGCTTTCAAAAGGGAACAAAGAGGCTTTTTGACCACTCCAGAAGCATGCATTGAGTCAGTAGTCAATAGCTTGTTAGATAGCATCTCTATAAAGCACTTCAAAGGATTCCCAGTCCACCTGCTTTGCACTTGCAGGCTATGAATTGTGTGGGACCAAATGCACCTGAACGCACTCACCATGAGTCACACTGGAAAGCTAAGGTGCGTTGGACTGGGAGGAGGGGCTCGGATACAAGAGGGGATGATTGTTTGTCCCCCTCTGCAGTGCCTTATTTCCCCCTCAGCTTCCCCCAATTAGAGCAGATAATGTGTATCCATGACAACTCTCTCAGGCAGGCAGGTATGTCCCCTCCCTTTCTTTCTTTCAAATAATTCTCTTGTACACCCTCTTATTTTAAGAAGTCTTCTCTTCAGAACTGTACCTATGTTCTCTAATGGGTCTATAAATGTAATGTAATGATTCACTTCAGTGCTAAGCATGAAAGCAACTGTTACATATTAACCTAAAAATAACAATACACTCATCTTCTCATATGTATACTGAATTAGCAGACAACAAAAATAATGACTTAATGTATTGTCACAAATTATTAAAAATTCTCGTACTATCATAAGATTGTTGTGATTTTTTTACTAAAAAACTCAAGACATTCCAATACTCTCCAATGTCATGTTTTGATAAGCCTCCAAATTTTACTATTATTACATTTCTAAAGGATGTTTTTGTTTTCTTAACACATTCCAATTGTCAAGAAATTTTTTTTTTTTTTTTTTTTTGAAA
>BOPP01000023.1:693661-710005 GCA_017312745.1 Gryllus bimaculatus | reverse complement strand
AATAATAATAATAATAATAATAATAATAATAATAATAATAATAATAATAATAATAATACATCACAAATTAATTAATGTTTGGTTAACAAGCATGATTTTCAAATGTGGAATAGAAAATTAAATAAATGCAAAAGATAGTACATTAATAATCTTTCCATATTACTCTTTTAAAATCAATGATCAAAATCTTACATTTTAAAGATATTATAAAATTTTCCTGAATATCATAACGATTTTATGTAAGCTTGTTCAACATTACATTTATGTACTAAGTTTACAAGGGATGATTGAAAAAAGTAAGATCAAGGAAATGGCATTGTTCAACAATTGCCAATTACAATATTATAATATATAAATAATATCAAAATATTGTTTAATTAATGATCAGAAACTAATGCAATGAATCTTGAAACGCATGCCACACCATAGAAGCCGTGAAAAAAGGTTAATAAGGAAAAAATGATTCATTTAACTTTGAACCTTGACTACACATATGTATGATAACTAACCAATTAAAAATAGTGTCAATAATTAAAATCTTGTTCGCAAAGGTATGTAATAGAAAACTGAAATAGTACAAATGGATGCTTCTAAACATTAAAGTCCATGTAAACTGATAAGAGTCAACAATACAGGAGGATCACCATTTTCTCCAAGAATAATGAAATGATGTAGCATGTAATTTGAATTACTTTTTACTGACCTTCATCTTATCCTTTTAATATTTTAATTCATATTATTATTTTCAAAAATCTCTAATTTAAATGTTTTTATCACAGAACATCCCATAGTAACAAATTACAAAATGCACAATGTAGCGTAATTTTAAAGCGTTTCACCCTTAATTTCAGTCTACCATCCAGTGGTGGAAAAACATCACCTGGGGTAAAGATCCGGTAATTTACCAAAAGTAACATTAAATTGTGACATTGTCAAGATGAAAGGTTCAATAGGAGATTGGGAAAACCATATTCAGACCATTTGTTTCTCTTTTGAAGTGAAAAGTGTAGTTAAATCATAGTGAAAGGTGTGATTCCTTTTACAACATGATTAAAAGTACTATATGTCCTTTTATGAAGAGGAATAGCATGAGTAAATCCAAAATTCAATTGTTAGCTAAAACTCCATCTTCACCAAGAAGAGTAGAAAATTTCACGAAGGTTAGTAGTTCTGGAAAGAAACACTTGATAAAGAGAGATTGAGAGCTTCAAATAAAGCCCCGAAAGAATTAGAAGCAAAGGCATGTGAAAGAAGAAACATAAGAAAAATTGAAGAAACTTAAGGAAACCCTGATGTCCAAGTTACTGTGCAGGAAAGCACTAGAAACTTTGATTGATGTGTCAGTTAACTTTTCCCATGATATTGTTTACTTTTTCTCCAAACCTACCGGACAGAATAGAATGAAATTTTCAAATGTACTCTTCTCCATATGTTAACACAGGGATTTGCAATAACTTGTGTAGGCGAAGGTTTATAATTAAGAATATATGCAAAAAACACACTCACACACACAAGTATTCATTTTTTTCTTCTAAAAAACCAAAAATTATATTTGAAAACCACTCTGTTAAAATGTGATCATAGGCCTAAAGTTTCACCTCAATTTTTTAAAAGAGTTCTTATAAATAGTTTCTGAGAAAAGGAAAAACAAAATCTTTCAAATGAACATGGGAGGGATAGGGCATTCTGGAGCTTCTAAAGATTTATTTTTGCACCAATTCAAAGGCAAAAAGTATCATTGGCTCTTCCTACTCTTATTTGAAGTTAAATATAACATATGATTTCATTGTTCTTCAAGAAATGATCATTAGCACTAATGAAAGATGGAGAATAATTACTTTTGTTTGAAAGAGAGAAAAGTACAGTGAAAGTGAAATAAATTGAGTAAAACGTATGTTGAAAGTGTGGAGAGATGAAGAAAAGAATAAGAATATGTAAAGGAAATATGCACACAACTGAATGGTACGTATAAGATGGAATTTAAGGGCTAGAGTAATCAGTTCAGCACTAACGATAGACATGGCAACTGTGAGCAGGCAGAGGGGAAGAGAAGGAAAGGACTGAGGTCAAAGACAGCAGTTGAAAAGTTGAAGAGTGGAAGAGAGAGGACATTGGTATATTATGTTAAATTTCTGTGTAATTGAAAGTTGTTTTTTTTACTTCTAACTTACTTAATATATATTTTTACGACATTTGAAAAATAATTTTTAATCATCAAAGTTTATAAAAATTTAAGGAAATCTACGAAACTAAAATATTTTTAAAATTCTTCTGAAGTCCAGATACAAACTGAAAGAAAAATGTAAGGGCATTATAGTTCCCAAATTTTGGATCCATTACTTGTCTTTACCATTATACCACCACTGGCCTTTACCATATACTGCACACTCACAATTGGTGGGTGGCATAAAAGATGCATGTCAGTGATGTTTTGAAAAAGAAGCACATAGGAAAATGAGAAGCAGGGGAAAATAGAATGCCATATCAATATGCCATGAATCTGCTTTTTTTCTGTTCAAAGATATGGCATTTAAACTCTGATACAAATCAATGGACAATCAAATACTTTCATGGCAATTCTACAGACATGTTTTTTATAGTCATGGCAGTAGTTTATTATTCAATGCATTCAAAGAATGGATAAATGGATTCCTTTTCATCTGTTCTCACTACTCTGTTTTAGATCATACCCAACCTGACTGATTCTTATTCTGAAGCACAACCACTAGTCATCATCAGTCTTCCCACCTCCTGCTTTATAGCCCAACTTTCTTACAGTTGTGACTAGTAAACTCTTGTCGATCTAAGTATATACTTACTTTTAGTGAATTCAATGTGGCTTGCGAGCTAGGACTGTTCATATTATCACCAATTTTAGAGGTCATTAGTATGTCATTGAAATACAGAATTGAAATCTCAATGAATTTTTAAATTCCATACGACCCTCAGAAAAATTCTATTCCCCAAATTCACATGAAATAAATGGCTTTTTCGCAAGATGAACAGTTTGTCCATAAAATCTGTTGCAATGTCACAAAATGTTTGAACAATTCCTGATTTAGAAACAAGACAAATTCTGCAAAATTGAAATTCAATTTTTTTCTCTCTCAATGAAAGCTATTTTGAACACCCATCAAAGATAGTATTGTGAGTGCAATTAGTGTATTTCTCCAAAGAGACCTGTTTGTATTCGAGATACATGGTAGTTATACGTGTTGTGTTGTTTGACCCACAATGTGTACACACAAGCGTCTACACCCACATCTGCACAGATAAAACCACCACCAACAAAACCATAGGTGTGCGCAGCGTAAAACAAACATTTCTGCCCCCCCCCCTCTTTATTAATTTTTTTTATTGACTTTTATATGTACAGCAATATTCAATGTATTTTTGAAAATTCATTTTGGGTCGGTTGTAGGATGCATTGACTCCAACTTGCACTTTTTTGGTATAGTTTTGTACATTTTCGACATTTTGGACTATTTTTGGTCATACTTAGAGAGATATCAATGAGCGGACCAAGTCTAAATTGGCCACTTGCATAGACTCGCAAATTTGTCAAGTTTTTGCGCTGAATTTGTCTGTTACACAGCTTTTAGTACATAAAGAACACTTTCCAAATTCTTTTTTTATAGTTTTGGGAAAATTTAAGAAGTTTTCACATACTTCATTCTGAATTTTTATGTTCAACATTTAAGGGGCCCGACTGGTGGGTTACTGGGCGAGGCCTAGCAACCAGGAGCTTAGCATCGCCTTCTCACTGCCTCCACCTTGAAGCTAACGACGTGTGTCACCGTGAAATTCAGGGTAGTCGTCTACATCTCTTCACCAGAAATCGCGCCCACCTACGCACACGCGCTTCCCCCCTGCGGGGACAGAACAGTTAGCAAAGCGTTCTTACCGGTCTCTCTCCCTTAAAGCGGAAAGACTGGGAGTGAAGGGTAGTCAGACGGCAGCTGGGCAGTGGAAACGAAACAAGAAATACGGACGGACGAACCCGGGCGTCTGTGGGCGCCTTCGAGATACGGTAAAATACGAGATACGCAAAGACATGAAACACTGGACGCCTTTAAATCTGTGAAAATTAAAGGTGCTCTGTTAAGCACAGGGCGTCTGTGGCAGCCTTCAAGGTACGGTTAAACGGTTACGCGACTCAATCGCGCAAACACGTACGGGTAAAACTGACACGTACCCCAAGCGTGTATGAGACGCTTGAGAACGTCAAGAGCGAAATGACGTCAAAATACAACGTAACAAACAACATAAATTTGTTTAATTCGTGGATACTACGTGATAGGTGACCAAATATATCAAATTAATTTATTTGTATGTAAATTATACTCTGAACCTTGTAAAAGTTACGTAAGTCGCGCTACGTATCTTGTACGAAGTAAAAGGAAGGCAATTCTCGTTTCCTTCGTCATAGCATGGACAGAATAATCACTTCAGAATTATTATTTTCAAGATATGATGTTAATGGCGACATCACGAAAAGCAAAGACAATGCTGCTACTAGACACGTAGATCGTGTTCTTCACTGTTCGGCTAATCAACACACTTGCCAGACACAGATGGGCTGAAATTCTCCGGTCATAATTTGATATGTAGTGTCGTTTCTTAAAGGATTGTACCTTAATAGCCCATACATTAGACGTGACTGTTAAGCCTGTTGTCGCTACCGTTATATATAAATAGACACTTATTTGATGATTAAAGTTTTGAATCTAGAAGAAAACAATTATCTGAATAAAGATATTTTGCTACACCTTGCATTTTAACTCTCTAATGTTGCAAATAATAAACTGGAAAATTCCCTCAATATGCTACAGAAAAATGAAGGTTGTGCACAATTTGTAAGAAACTGGCGTTACAAAACCCCAAAGCTGGCCTGCATAGCCGAGGTTTTTAAGGCTGAAGAGTCGTACCTGCCTCGGTTCGAGGGATCACGGGCTCGAATCCCACTTCGGGCATGGATGTTTGTGTATGTTCGCATTCTCCTTACGTTCTCTTCCTAGTTCCCCAATCGTTAAAGCAGTCACAGTGGTCGCTATATGACCCAAATTGTTAAAAAGTGACCTGAAAAAACGTAACCACGGAAGTAAATGATAATTACCCAAACGCCTGCACGGAGAAGATTTATTTTTTCGACCAAAGTTCGCAGACTATGACACGAGGTCCTGGTGCAGACGTTGCCATCGTGCATAAGTCAGAAACTATGCATCTCAAGGTCTTCTAGCCAGGTTCTTCTAGCCGTGTCCCTGAGAGACATAATTATGCTTCTCATGCCCAAATTTACAAGAATATATATTATGCACCTACTATTATTTTTTAGAGGAAACCCTGGTTCGCAGTAAGGAGACAAACGTTCGACGTTGGTTTCCAATATGAAGCTATATCCACATTAAAAACAGTTCATTAACTAATGGTGGTAAAACAGCACGTACTTTTCCGCATCAGTAACGGTTACGTAAAATTATAATGCCGCATTTTCTGTCTATATTAACACACCTCAGCCATCCCTTGTAAAACTCATTACCAATCGCAGCGCGAAAGCTTGATTTTAAATTAATGCATCAACACAAAGTGAACACTTCAAAACTGCGTTCCATACACCCAGAAATATTGCTCAATACAAAATTATTCTCAAAATTTTGATCTGCCATGTCGCTACAATTGTATTGCAACCTCATAACTCCCGAAAATATTCTGTCAAAAAAGTGCGCGGACTTTCAATTTGCAATTCCGAAAATCGCGCGATACTAATCATATTTGCAAAAAAAATGTATCTCACCTTACTTAAAGATTATATTTTGCAGAACACATTCAGTACGGATCTCTATCACCAATTTGTGGTTTTTGCGATTGTTCGCAAGTTTCGAAAATACCGAAAATGGGACCGACGCCATTTTTATAACTGTGAATTGAAGGGGTCGCAACATCAACCGCATCGATGGGAAAAATAAATTTTGGTGAAAATCCAGCTCACTATTTAACCGCTGGCGTTGTTCACGGACAAAACGTTTTGCCGTAAACGAATATTTTGGTATGAAGGACCCACAAAACGTGGGTTCTGACTACGTGCTACAGAAAACAATTAACTAGTATAGGAACAAAAATTTTCTACTTGTCCGCTATTGGGGGCCTACAATATAAATTTTTCTACAAAAATGTTTTCGTTGCAGCATTATATAACGTTTTTCTGTACTAGGCATGTAATTCGCGAGAAAGTAAAAAAAATCTGTGGAGGCAGCAAAAACTTGCTTTGATGATTATGAGTATTTGCAGAAACTGCACCAAGATAGTCCTGGCCATCGCCTTCCTATGTTCTCGTTAGAAGATTCTGAAAAGACGACACGCAATCGACACGATCAACACCTCGGCGTGAGAATCATGAAGTATTAAATATGTGGCCAGTATTACCTGGTTCTGGCGAACGGCAATCATTCTTCTTACCGCTCGTAATTTTAGTGCGATTCGCGAGCACGCTGATCGCACGAAAAACGCTTTGGAAACGTAATTTCAACTTGACGTAATAATACAACGTAAAATCTAATTTTTGATGCGGCCAAAATGCGTGCTACTTCGCCTTTTTTCACGAGCAAGGCGGATCGCTGAGAAACTGCTCGCGGCTCCAGATTCTCAAACAATGCGATCTCGTCGCGACTTTTTAGAATTTGCAATGCTGTCCGGCTCTGCGCCCAAGAGAAGGTGCGATCTCTTAGCCACTTTTGCAAGCAGTTCAAAGTTTCTTTCATACAAAATAAATTCTTGCTCTTTGTGTGTGTGAGAGAGAGGGAAAAGGAGAGAGAGAGAGAAGAGGGAAAAGGAGAGAGAGGAGAGAGAGAGAGAAGAGGGAAAAGGAGAGAGGAGAGAGAGAGAAGAGGGAAAAGGAGAGAGAGGAGAGAGAGGAGAGGGAAAAGGAGAGAGAGGAGAGAGAGGGGAGAGAGAGAGAAGAGGGAAAAGGAGAGTGTGTGTGTGTGTGTGAGTGCGTGTGTCCGCGGGTTTGGGGGGGGGGGCAAATTAAAACAATATCGAAGGCGCGACGTTTGAAATATATGTTATTTTCTCCTTAAATAGCATCAAAGAATTGTCAAAATGCTTGGGTTTGAAGTTTCAAATCAAATTTGAATTAATTTGGCCGCCTATGTGCCAACAACAACAACAACAACAACAACAATCTTCAATAACGTAGTTGTAAAAGAACGTCAAAAAATTACACTTTCGCAATTTTTTCTCAAAAACAGCTTTAAACCTTTTCTTTAAAATTTCTCCTCGTATGTATCAAGTGCTAATGCCCCCGGTGGCCCATTGGTTAGCGTGCTCGCTTTCCACGGCGCAATCACGGGTCAGATTCCCAGTCGGGGCAAAATTAAATTGTGCGCTTTCTTTGCAATGTCCTTATATCTGTTGCTGTGTGACGATGAAAAAGCTGTACTCCTTAACCCATGGCCGCAAGGCCCGGGACGCCGCTGGTAGGCCTTCGCTCTTTGAGAACTGTTGTGCCAAAGTACACATATGCATTTATACATGTATCAAGGGACGGTAAAAAATATGGTACTAATCCTATTACTGGTAAACTCTCCATATTTTCGAAAATTGCAAAAACTTAACATTTCAAAACTACAAAATTTAACATAAGATATTTTTGTCTCAGACAAAGTCTGCTGTAAAAAATCAACCCTTTAAAAAAAGTCTCATGATTTATTTTTTTTATTGAAGAAACGAGTAGTTTTCACGTAAGTTGTGCTTGAAATTAATACAATACATAAAAAAATCTCAAAAACTACCCAAAATTGTTTCTTCAATTTCCCCCATCCACGGATAGAAGGGACGCTTCAAGAAATGCCACGGATATCATTTTCGTTAAACTCTCTGAATTTTAGATAATTACAAAAGTGAGAGATAATGCGAGAAAATATGCAGCGGTAGCACCTATTTTCTCCAAGCAATGTGTTTACCTCATTCAAATATCTGATTTTATGTTTTTTAATCTGTACATTTAAAACACTAAGTTTTCATTTGGAAAGAAATTTCAATTTTCTACTCAACAAGTAGTGATGTATTGTTCCAGAATTTTAAACCTTCATATCATTTGTCTCAGAAAATAAGTACTGAACGTACTTCTCTTGTACTCGTCTATTCCTTTCTACAGTTATTTTATGCGGTGAAATCGTAGGTTCAGCTAGTATGAGTAATATTCGCGTGATTTGGAATGAAATTGTGACAATGTATTAAATACAGCTAAACAAGATGTTTTCAAAAAACGGCTTCACTTTTTTTCTCGAAAAGAGCAATACCCATTTAGCAAAATGGCAAAGGTCCAGTTTCAATTAAAACATCAGAATTTTCGAAAATTGCATAAGTTTAATTTTCTTTTTGATGTAGAGAGAGTTGGTATACCACGTTAGCCGACTGGTATAGTGGACGTCTATTGCACGAGTGGCACCAAGAACTCGAGTTCAATTCTGATCGCGCGAAAATATATTTGCCTCCTGGAAACACTTTTGCGGAGCAGGTAGAAACGTGGAGATGCAAAAGCGATAAGACGGGGGAGACGAACGTGGGCTAGGAGAGGAGGCGTGTCGTCGGGACGGGCGAGGAAGGAGAGGGCGGGCGACCGCGGTAGCAGCGCGTCGGGGAAGGGGCGTGGGAGAGCGTGGGTGCAGCATGCGGTACCGTCCCCGTTTTCGCCGCCGCCGCCGACCTGTTCCCAAACACGACTGAATGACGCGTGCGCGCGTCATGCCGCGCAAGGGGGTGCACACACGTGGCCCCACAATAGGCCGCCGCCCCGCCCCCGACCTCACCGACGCGCGGGAGGCGGAGGGGCAATTTCAGTGCGATTGCGTGGCTGGTGCCAGTGATTCACTCCCTCCGTTTTATACCTGTCCCCTCCCCTCCCGGCTTTGAACTTTGTTGCAAGACGCGTTCGCTGTAACGAGCACGTGCCGCGCGCTGCACTGCCCCCTCGTTTTCAATACAGGTGCGTGGTGGCCACAAGGCGGGTCAATAACTTGGCGAACATTCGGCGACCGTGATGAGGGGACGGAGGCCCAAACGGGAAAATAGCGCGTTCGGGTTTCACAAGGCAATTCGAAAAGACGCGAGCAAAATGCTCCAGTGAAGCTGCGACCTGAAGTTATCAGAAAAAGGGGGATGAGAACGATTCAGAATAAAGCACGAGACAAGTTCCGCACGCTCTAAAAATACTGTCCACATCGAAAAAATATGCTTTCCATCTCTTTTTTGCGTTATTCCTGTTATATAAACGAATTTAGTAAAATACAAGTAACGAGCTAGTCTGAAACTTACTTCCCCGATGATAGTTTTCCCCTTCTGAAGGTGGTCTGTGAGTCCCATACAATGAGAATACCTAAAAATTGTTGCCGTGACTTTCCCAGCTTATGGAACATCTACTAATGTGAAACGTCCGAAACATATGTGATTGCGTCTAAACATATTAGAACAATGTTCATTCGAGCAAGTTGGTGGTCAAATTGTCAACAAACGCAGCACTCATCGATCGGAAAACTTGAAAATACCCAAAACTTCGAGTACAATGTAGTGTACTAGGCCTGTCCATATTTTTACAATGTCAGCTTGCTCACGAATCGTCAGACGCCGATCATCAAGCACGGCATTGTGAATTTTGGTCACAATTTTAGTGGTGTGGTAGTGGAGGTTTTAAGAGCGCTCTTCTTGAAAAAATGAACTGACACGTTTGAATTCAGCAGCTCACTTTTTTAACCGTCAAACACGAAGGGAAACATCTTTCAATATGGAATCAAATTCCACTTTAATGTCCGTTGGAGTTAAACCTTTTGAAACAAAGTATTTTATTATCGCTCGTAATATAATTGCATCAACTTTGCAGCGGATTTACACGCCTGTATAATAACAGGATCACAACTAGTGGAGCTACAACAGCCCATACTTTCTAGCGTTATTGGAAATAGTTACGTAATATCAAAATATTGTAATTTATGGCATACTAAAAACTCAGTTATAACTTGAAAGAGTCAAGTCAGATTATTCAAATTCTGTATTTTTGCGTTCTCTTTCGCTAGTTCGAAAATAGATGTAAACAAATGATCAACCTTTGAATATATTTATATTGTGATCTGAAACATGATGTATCTTTCCTCATTTTTTGAACATCATGTATCACTCGATTATGTAGTTTGTTACTGTTCATTTCAAGAATTTCATTATTTTCATTTGGCATCTGTACATGGATTCTACAATATTTCTGTAGTTAAGACAGTTTTACTATCTTGACACGAAAACAGATCACTGATGTTATACTCGTTGCTACCTCAAAGGAGAGACTAAATTATTGGGTTTATTTGTGATTTACACCTTTATTCAAGCCCTCTTACAATATAAATATTTGCTTTAAAATAGGTTTATATCATTACCTAATCGCAGTTACGATAGAAATGAATGAATCTCCAAATCATCAAAAGATTTGAAAGAACTGTAAATAGACTATTACACATGGTTTTAACACTTCTTCGCATTTACATTTCAAAAAAAATAATTGTCGTTTGGCATCATGTGTGATGTCTTAAACTTATAAAATTAGAGACAGGTACCTTATCACGAAAAGGAGGCGGCTGGGTAAAATACTGTATTCTACGAAATAATTCAGCTTGAGCTCTAATAATTCGCAATACACGTTACGTTGCAACGCACGCTACCATTGGGCATCGTAAATTCTACGTAAATTCTCTTTAAAACCCAGATACATGTTGCACTTCTTAGTCTATATTGTAATCTATAATATGAGACTTTTGGACTTTCTATTTAATATTGGTGGTCAGGAATACGCAGAATTTCGAAATCTATGAACAAATTAAATTCACTATTTGATATCATGTCCCATTTAATCGCAAAGATCAAACAAAGGTTTCTATTTGATAATAAACACTTGGCAATATTATATTTACTCATGTCCTATACCACACCTATGTGATATATACATCACTTGAAACTAGCCATCGGAGTTTCGATATGAAGCTATTTTGACTTTTAAAGCAAATATTTATCAAGGACAGACAGTTCGTATGGTTCCAACAACAATGTTTTCTTTTACTTTTGTTCCTCTCGGGTACTAATCTATTTTCTTTTCTTCCATTCCCTTAATCTGCGCCTGCAACACAGTATTTGAAAACTAAGGTGGTGCAGCCGAATATACATTTATTATTTGAAAGAGTGAAAATGTTTTTGATTTATAAGGCTAGTAATCACCCTCACGAGCGATGCAACTTACAAATTCATATGCTTTTTTAATTTCCTTGATGATCAGCCAAGTGTGAAATGAAGCTCCAAACCCAGGTGATGCATAATTTGATACACATCGCCGAGCAAACATTACCACCTTGATTCGAAAACTAGATAGGTTGAAAGTAATTCAAAGAACAATTCAACCGTTTGGTTAGATAAAGTATTGGACATTGTGCCAGCTGCAGTACTCCTGCCATCCCACAACCACACGTTTGTAGTGCAGATTACACAGTTTGGAACCAGTAATCTAATCTTTTCCAGCACAGGCTACAAGACGCCTCAAATTCAAAGCTTGTTCTGCGATTGGCAACCGGGTAGTTCATCCGAAAAATTCAAATCAGAAAGCGAAATGTTGTACCGTGAAGATCATGGGAAGTGCCATTTAGTCTGTCGTCGCAAATTTTGTATTGTAACGAAAGATACCGTTTTACTGATCTTTTATATTTTACTATTCGCTCAGCTCCACGGTTACGAAATGTTTAATCGCAATGTGATCTTCGATTAAAACTCACTAGTTTACATTCTTATGTCAACACGCGAAAGCATTTTTAGGCATGAGCTCTGTAAATGAATAAGAACGCAAATGCAGTTCAAAAACATGGCAAACGTTTACAAATATTTTTTGTTCAAAACTCTTTCCATATACTTCGCAGATGGACGTAATGAATATTTAACACATATTGAATGGGAATGGAAGTTTTATCTTGAATGACAATTAAAAACAACACATGAAAGTTGTGCTAGGTTTCTGAGCACACGTCAATTACCTTATCGCAACACCATACGAAATTCGTTTCTTCTAAGACAGGGACTTCCAACGAGCGCATTAAATCGTATCTACACAATTTTATATTTCTTTCTTACTTGTGTGAGGGTGCAGAAGTTATCTAAACTTCAGGCAAAAAGTAAAGGCATATCGACGTACAATTTTAGATTGGCCGCATTTGTGCAATACGTCTAAGCTGATGGGTCGGCGGAAAATATAAAAAAGAGAGTATCTTCGTGATGTGTCGCAACGAAAGCATGGGATATAAAAATCACGAATAATGCAAATAATCAATAAGGCTATGACTATGGAGTTTTTTTGACCCGATTCTACACAAAGCAATGCCGTAACAACACCTTTTTGAACAGGCATCACGAATCACGGTGGCAGCACCGTATTTTCGAATGAAATGTTTTCAACGTCCGCAAACTGGAGGAGACGCATTTACTTACAAGAGTAGCTACAACAGCACATATTTTCTAGCATTATTGGTAACGGTATGTAATATTATAATATTGCAATTTCTGCCTACTAACACTTCAGCCTGGAAGCCTCAGTTGGTGAGGGGTTAGCTTACTGGCCTCGCCTGGCTAAGACCAGTGCGCAGGTTCGATCACGGCAAAGGTGCTAGGATTTTCGAAGAGTGGAAAATCCACACTTTGTGGCATGTACAAGAACCCTGGCGGAATACCTGGCAAATTTAATCCTTCCAACATCCGCCCTAACGAGATCTCTTTCCCTCAGACAGTTCGGATATAGTAACTGAGACCATCTGGTGGAGAAAGATCATCAAATCTCAGGCGCATTTGAGAACCTCTCGCGAGGCGCACCTGCTTGATAAGATCCCCAGACGAGTGTCGAAAACTTAGGGAAGGCAATGGAAAACCACCATGAGTACATCCTCACAAGAAAACCCAACATGGGTCACCTAACTTCATCTATGGAAGTTAGAACCAAGATGACGACTTCAGCCACCACGTGAAAAAGTTCAAACAAATTCAAATGAAGCGCCTGCAATTATTTCGACAGACATGAACAATAGATATTTCTTACTTTTACAAAAGAAACAAACATCAATAAATCTCAACAGTTACATTTCCAGTACATGAAACAGACAAGCAAGGTCAATTTCACATATAAATTAAACATCCAAGACTGAAGGTCATCCTTAATGCATAAAAATAAGAATACAAATATATCACATAACATCGTTTAAATATCATAACTGGAACACGATAGAAACGTTTATACGAAATAAATTCTTTTAAAACATAAACAATCACAAATGCAACATTTCAGCATGGCCCTTGCTGTGTGAAATGTATTCCAACAATATAGTACGTAACTACGGTGCCATTACCAAACACTTTTATACATTCTCAATATATATATATATATATATATATATATATATATATATATATATATATATATATAAACTCACGTTGCATTGTTTGGCAAATTGTTAGTACATCAAACTAAGCGCGGGAAATTCGAATTTTCAATTTCGAAAATGTAAAATTACGATAAATTGTCATAATAAAAAATTGTTCATGGCCTCTTTAGAACTATTTTTTGAAAACAAATTTCAGTTAACAAAAACAATCTATCATTAATATTGTACTTTTGCAATGTTAATTTCGAGTTCGTTGAAAATGGGACAACACCATTTTCTTTACCACCTACGGTAAAGACGAAACGAGGATATAATTTCAAGAAAATTTTGGAGCAGTTTAAAAAAAATAATTGTTCAAGATTGTCTGTTTCACTCAAAAACTATTCTCTTTTTTCGGGCAGTCACTTTTCAGCAGCAGTCGAGCAGTCACTGCCCGACGCAACGAAGTGACTTGCACTTCGGGGAAGGCTGTGCGGTTCATACGAGACAAAGAACTAGTGCTTTAACAATACATTCTTTCTTGCATTATTAGCAACGGTTATGTATTATAATACTACCTGAAAATGTTTGGCACACGCTGGGATTCGAACCAAATTACTTAGGTTCCATAAGCACTTCACTTACAGCTACAACGAACTCCTGAGTTATACGAACGTACCAGAAGTAACAAACATCTGCAAATTTAGCAATTTTAAAGAAAAATACCTTTTGTAATTTTCGAACATGCCGATATGTCAGTGACATTTTTTGTATGTGTATGTGTATTAGAGAGAGAAAAAAAAGTTGGTACCAATTTTAAGAAAATATCGTTGATGCTTATGTGCTGCTTTAAATACTTTCTCCATTCTTCCGTACGTAGTATGGGGGAAAAGTATACTAAAATGTAAAGTAATAGAAATAACGCCAATATTCTTCGCACGCACCGTTCTCATCAACTAGTTGTGTAAAGTTCTTAGTTACACAAAGCGATATCTCTAGAATTGCTTCATCACGGGATGGTATACTTGTAATCAATATTCAATTCACGCTTCTGAAGAACGGATCATATCGTAACTGAAAGTTCATGACTAGAACTGGGGAAGTTTCCTAAACGATGCATTCAAATATACCATAAAAAGTTCATGTATGCACATACATGTTTAAAATATGCGTTTGGTCACAAAGACATGGATTTTGCAATCGCATCTGCTTGTTATCCAAAGAAAGAGAGTACGTGCAAATTAAAAACTAACTACATTTGCACGTTTTATTTTGCATTAGAAAAGCGAGTATCAGTTATTATTTGTTGTTGTTGTTGTTGTTGTTGTTGTTAAGATAATCTGTTTCTAGGAGGCCCTCCTATCATGCATTATTTCGAAAATGATTTTTCACACGATGTGATGGGATTCTATCTGTATTTGACACATGTGTGACAAACACTATCTCTGAAAGGCAAATATCTAACAAATAGTGTATTTTCTCATTTCATAATCATCTTCCTATTTAATCATTTACACAATCTGTATTTGCCTGAACACAGTTCACATAGCTGTCCCAGATATTCATTGGAAGGTTTTTGAACTAGCCTGCTTAAATCTGGAAACTATATATTTTCAATTTAGTAATAACTTTTACTTAAAAATAAATGTTATTTTGGCAAAAATTGTGAACACGCAAATAAAAAACATTTTTTATGCCCCACACCTCTAATACATACATTATTATAAGCGAAAAGTTTTCTATCTGAGATTGAATATTTTGCAAAGAAACATATTTTATGGATCTAACAGATATAACCGTCAACACAAAACCTGCAATTTTCCAACTTTATTCATGACAAACAAACAGCACTTTTCGACAATCAATCCGATTCAAAACACGACTCAAAATGAAGCTTACTATATCAAAGGCACCTCCTAATAGAGGCAATAATTATCTTCCCTTCCTGAATTATAAACGTATAATAATAATAATACAATTACAGACATCGATTCAATAATACTGTCATGTAATTTTTTGAGTTTCTATGGTTCCGATGCTTTTCTGTAATTAGAAACATACATTTTACTATAAGGCGGACTGAGAACGGTGATATGTGTTTTTTTCAAATTATTTCTCCAGATTATGATCATTAAATTCATATTTAAATAAAATTATTTCGCACGTTATTCAATGCAACCCCTAAATTCTTCTTCATCATCTGTAGGTTTAAAAGCAGTGCAAAACAGGTAAGCGAGGATTGTGTATTTTCAGCGCCGCCGCCATACCGCCGAGTAGCCAGGCAATCTGATTACAGGACATCCGAGTCTCCTGAGTAGGGCAGGGGCGTTCTACTACGGTTTCGACATTATCACCGTTTTATAATCATATTACTTATTTCCATTAGATAAAAAAAAATCATTGATTTCACAATTTTTGTCTATCAGCCAATCTGACCTTTTCTCCGGGTTCATTTCTGAAATGTCCAAACGGCGAAATGAATGAAAATAAAATGAAGTTCTTTGTTGGTTACTTTTTTTCAAATTCTTATTTTATCTTATATTAAAGGTAAGGCGGCAGGGGCGGGGCCTGGCAACGCAGAGCAGGGCAAAGACTGTGGAAAGAGAAGGGTGATTTTGTGTAGAGAGGCGCAGGGCAGAACAAGACAGGGCGGAGGTAAACTGGTGATTGAATTTATTTCTTAACTTGTCGAAATGTCGATTGGGTCTCAAATAACAATCCAACTTCCCACTTTGCTTCTTATAAATACTCTCGCACTAAGCATTAATGCTAACTAAAGATCTGAAGGGCCATATATTTCGATTAGCCATAGAACCAATTAACATATTCCTATCCTCCCAGTATGTAGTATGTGTGCGAGTTGTTTTGGGAGTGAAGAATGTAAGTTCTAGGATACCGAAAATTTTATATATAT
>BOPP01000023.1:649294-693617 GCA_017312745.1 Gryllus bimaculatus | reverse complement strand
TATATATATATATATATATATGTGTAAAGCGCTCTTATCCGACAATTGTTATTTCTTATGTGAATTGCGAATCATTGTTTTTCAATACAAGTAATTTTCGTCAACCATGCTCCAAACAGGCAAGCAAGCATGTTTTCATAGAACTTCAGTCATAGTAAATAGCATACTCGTGGGGGAACTCTTGCATGTTAAACCCCACCCTTTCCCTATCCTTCCGTTTCCACCTTAAGAAGCAAAGTTGTTAATGAAACGTGTTTATAAGTTTAAAGTAATATTTTCACATGTGAGAAATAAATACAACTTATTACCATTAGAAATAATTCAGTAAGCATAAGACTTCAGTTCGGTACATGGGAATGTTACTCAAACGATATTTCCGAATTAAATATTTTAGCGATATTCAATATCGATAAATGCCGAACCGGCAAAAAGTTAATGCAATGTACAAGAATATCTCATCCTATAGATTACGGCGTAAGAAACGTTTCTTTGATGCCTTCGGTCTCAAAAGTTCAGTTTTTTAGGCCCTAGGACGTTTCATTTAGGAGTTATTTAACGATAAAGATTTAAAGAATGTTGACAGTGTTGCAGGTTGCTTTTAACATCAATATTATGCATCAGTAGATGCATTTTTTAAAACAAATCTTTCATATTTTTAGTCAAAGTGCAATTCGTCACGTCTCCGTGAAATTCTCTTTCTTTAGTCTTCACTTAAACATATGCTGTGTAAGAGCCGCAAAAGTTATCTACACAACAGAAATAATGTAGGAGACGGACGGACCGGCGTTTGGTCGTCAATCGATTTTTTGTTATCAAGGGCCCACAGGGCATGGATTCTGGCTACACCATGTGTTAGATAATTTTTTTTACATTTAGCAAAAGGATTTATTCAAGTTTTTCCAGGGCCCGGCAATATGTTTTTCTGCCGTAAATTCATCGCTGTCCAGCGCACGATTACATGACTTTATCTTCTTACGAAGTACCTTTGTAAGGGCGAAAAAGTAAAAAGTGCCATTTAAATATTATTGAAAATAAAACATCTTGAAGTAAAATTAAAATTTTAAACAGCAACTTTTTATATTTCAAATTATTCTCCCTATTTAAGAAATTGAAATTCCTATTTTTACCTCTTACGAGCCTAAAAATCTCGAAGTCCTTTAACGATTTATCGCAATTCGTAAACCTTTACGATGCTACGTACAAGGTCATACTCTCGAGTTGGCATCAAGACGTCAACAACTAAAGGTACTAATGAAAAGTAAGTAGCGTCTAGAAAGATCCTTGGAATGAGGTCTACAGAAGGCATCTACCATTACGAAGAAATACCTTCAGTCACTTTACAATGACCCATGAACGATATCACCGGCTTCGATCGCTCACCTGAATTACTTAGCCTACATCGCCGTTGACCGGGAGGTCCTAGTTTTCGAGTTCCGACGGTCATCGATTTTAGGATCCAACCAGTCTGAAAGAAAATTCTAGCGGCAGGCTACTCTGATCGGTGGTTTTCCTGTGTAGACAAATGCCGGAGCAGCACCTTAATAAACGGGCGTCAGATCGCGCGCGATGTTTTCCATCTCCCTTGTCCCCTCTTCTTCCCATTTCACTTACACGCATTCTACTCCACTTATGTCCGGAGCTTATAGCTCGTTTCGGCAGAGGCGGTACCCCGCATGGGGGAGATACCCGTCGCGACAACTTGCAAGCCTACATGCAGGTCGGCGCGGGTTATCGCTTTCCAGCAAGGGGAAAACACCGCCACTTCCCAGGATGTAATATGCTTAACACTTAAGGGGCACGTGACCTAAATAGACGATCCGCTCGGAATCAATATATGAGAGAGAGGGATATTTCTGGAAAAAAAAGAAAAGAAAAGAAAAAAAAAAAAAGGCATACATGGTTTCGGCCACTTTTTGTACATAACGAATCGTCCACTGTTGCTTTAACGCCGGCAACACCGGGTAGAAGTGACAGGCGTCACCGTCACCACTGGATTGTATTATTTTTTTATTATTTCAAGGCTAAAATACGCATTTAATTGTCGAAAATGTCAAATATATTTGCTCTAAAATAGTTATCGCGTCTAATGTTCTACGATTTGTAATGGGTTTTACAAGTGATGTTTGAGATGTGTTAAAAAGGACAGAAACTGCGGTTTTCTTAATATTACACAATCGTCACTAAGTTCTATAAAGTACTTGCTACAGAAGAAATTTATTTTCATGGCAGATCAGCATTACCTCCAATCCGATATTCGAGACCAAGTAACAGCAGATACCTAATATTGGATTATCTGTTATAACCAAATCTTCGTCCGTAATGTGTAAATTCTTATCCAAATGTTTAAGAATATAGTAGTGTTTAGCACAATTTCAGCTACGTGTTTTTATTTTCATTGATTACATCTACGCCTTCTGCATTATAACAACAGCGTGTTACATTATGTTTAAAACAAATAAATTGATCTGGAACTTTTTCTAATATTTTCCACATAATCCTTTTGAAACATTAACGCATCTTCGTAGATTTCCAGAACATCACAATTCACACATTCGGTCCATATGTAACACCGAAAATATCTTCCGAAAGGGTGATGTTGACAAATCAGGAATAAAATTGGAAAGCACCTTCAATTTTTATTCTACTTATTACATTTACATTTTACATACAGTCACGTTGTGATGAGAAGAATGACAAACATAAAGCAATCGAGTAACGACCATTATTTTCAGGGTGTCACATAACTCTGGCTTTAACAAATTATTTTATCTCCTCCCAGACGGGAGTCTAAAACAAAGGTAACTAAAAATTTGCTAGTTTTTGCCACAACTGCACCCTAGGACATACGGAACAAATATAGTGTCCAGCATCTAGGCACTACGCTTGTTCCGAATTACCAGGATGTAGTTGTGGCAGAGAATCCGTTAAAAAAAAAAACTAATTTCCTGTTTTTGTGGAAGTTGGTACCACCAAAACCCGAAAATTATTTTTAACTGAGCCACTGATATCGCTGAATAAGGAGTCCTTTTTGCTGGCATGTGGGGCATAAGGGGTTGTATTAAATCGAATGTGAAATGAGGATGTCTCATAAATCATACGTGGAAACCAGACAACCAGTGTGCTCTCGAGAATTCCAGACAAGAGTTCGGTGATCGAGTTCCCTGATCAGTCCGTCAGTTTTCCATTCACCGTAACTGAGGCCTCTTTGACGGACAGAAAAGCCGCAGAGATATGGTTCCCTTATCCTTCGACATCGGCACGAGAGAAAGAAGGATCTGGTATCAAACATCGCGATCGTGGCCATTAAAAAAATAATTTCTATATTTGAAATATATTCACAGTTACTATTGTCTGACTGCTATTTACATGGACGTATTTATTGACATTGTGTTACAAAGTGATCTGGGCACTCCGGTGAGCGAGTTAACTTACTGGCCCCTGAACTCTCAGAGCGCGGGTTCGATCCCGGTTGATGTGCGTAATTTTCGAATGGCAGAAAACCCCACAGTGGCCGTGTCACGCTTGTGTCATGCGGTTTTCCAGCAAATTTAAATCCTTCCGGTAATTTCCCTTCCTAAAGAGATCCCACGTTATCTGGACAGTTCCAATTTAGTGGACACGTGAAAAATATGACAATTAAGGCCCATTCACAATACAAACATAAACATAAGCACGACGTTAAAATAAAAGTTAGGACTACGTCCACAAGCGGACTTATTCACAATGCGTTCGCATAAGCATAACACGTGAGACGTTAACTTAAGCATAAGCACAGAAGTTTCAAGCTTGCAAGCTTTTAACTAAGACATAAGAAATGAACTAATCACAGTACGTTAACTCAAAATCGAGTATCGAAATAGAATTGAAGTCTATAGACGAACTAACGCCATATGGGCCATGGGCACAGTCGATACCTGGAAATTATTCTCACATCCAACCAACAGTAAACTACAGTTTCACAGCCAATATTTTACCTTATTCTGCTTACGTTTATGTTAGACATTGTGAATACTTCAGTCTATCACTTATGTATCTCGATCAGGTTTTTGTCGTTTCCCTGATCCATTGAGCAAATGCTGAGATGGCCCCTTGTTTTGCTTCTGGACGTAAATGTAGCTTCACTATGAGCACGTTTTGTTGAACTCTCATTTTGCTTGTAATGGTAAGAGTGGAGGTAAGGGCGAGTTGCTATTTTGTTAGCAATGCAGAAAAATCGTACTTCCAATTCGTGTCCCGATGCAAATAAGTTTTCTATAACTCGGAAACGAAAATAAATATTTTACAAATATTGCTAATCTTGCAATTTTTTAAATTTATTTTTATTTATTTACGTTAAACTTTTACTCATCTTTCAACTATTTATTGTTAAAACGACGGGAAGGGATTCTGGAACTTGCGAAAATGTGCGCAGATTATCTTCTCCCCCCTACGTCACATACAGTTTTTACTTTTTGAATAAATAAATCTAAATGTTAATGTTTACGTCTAAGCGTTATTCTTATGTTTACGTTTGCATTGTGAATGAGCCTTTAACAAACTTAGGTGCAACAGGGGAAGGCCGCGGGCGGGAAGCACCACTTAGAAAGATCCACTAGGGCAGACCGAAAATTCGCCCGTGAACTGCATGTCGGGGTGGACGTCACTCAGCGGCAGGGGAAATAGCTTCTGGAGGGGCGCAAGAACGCGTACAACCATGGGCTCAGAGTGCAAGGCACATGAGCTACACAATTATCTTTAATTTTCGGACCTAGGAGACGGTGTACGCAAACGCGCAAGTTGGCACGAACAAAATTCGAAAGCAATGCAATAGGTCTGGTGATTTAAAGATAATAGATAGTGATATTAGGCTTCTTGCACAATCCTCTTGCTCTTGATATTGTAAAGTCATACTGTAACACTTTAAATGTGAAGTTTACAGATTCACACGCACCCTAAAAACCACATTGACTGGTACTCAAGAAATTTCGAAAACATCTGTTTAACCCTCCTTGTGCCTTTTGTTCAGCGACAAATGTTTTTCATTTTTACTAAACTACCAATTACGTAAGTAAAAATGCTCATTAATACCAACTATTTGTGCAAGTATAACAAAATTTAAAGCAACTATTTTTTTCTCAATTAACTTAAATTCCTGTTGGGGTTAAAGTAACTGTAGGCCGTCAGTATTTTCTATTGGTACTTATTTGCACCAAGGACTTTTTATGCATTTCGAAGAAACTAGCGCGCGGATATTCTCACAGTATTGAAGCCTCTGACCAAACAGGGGTTATTATTTTTTTTATTTTAAATCAGGATATTTGCGACTAGTCAACAATCCCTTTTTTCTGAAAAAATCTTTGGAATGTTATAAAAACTCAACGCAAGCACATGCATTCTCAAATCCACAAGCCTCAAGTTTTAAGTTGTTTACCCAAACTTAAACCCATTCCAGCAGAGGCAAAAAGCTGTACGAACGGCTTTCAGCACTGAATTACATTGGCAAAGGACAAAAAAATAATATGCAATGCATTAAGAAAACTGCCCTATTGGTTTATCTTTTTCGTTGTGCTAACGGAAATAATTGTCATCACGATGCATTTAAATTAACTCTTCCATAATTTTCATTTTCTTCATTCTTGTGGAGTTGTAAAAGTGTCGGTAATTGCATTTTTTAACTGTTCGTCATAAAAACATTTCTGATCAGGAGCCCACATGGAAGGAGGGGGCACATAAAAATTAAACTTTATGTTTACATGCAAAGTAATTTCCTAATCAAAATTTGCTACTGGAGCAAATGTGAGTGCGAGTGGTGATTCCAAACAAAATAATGAGAGCCGAAAGCAATACTTCACGAATTAGTTCTTTACAATGCACGTGATGTATGCAACCCGTTAATTGTAGTTTGGTACCATGAAGACTAGAGAAAAGTAGTATATGGCATGAAATATAAAACAAAACGCAGTGGAATAAAAATATCAAGAAATAACGTTATGGCATCTATCGAAACTAGTCATCTCGCGGTTCTATAATTACATAAACTCCACTCTCGTACATAAACTCTCGGACACAAATGTTACGATAAAGATTAAGTTTCAAAATGGTTGTCACAACATAATTCTATTTATTTGTTGTTCAGTCCCTTATTTTAAATTATAGACAACCACAATGACAAGTGCCAAAACGTGTTTCACATAATTTTATTCACTTATATCACTACGACGTTTCGGTAACTGTTTTGTCTCCTACATGAGGTACAACTGAACACTTAATTACAAAATTTTTCATGAAGCCAAAATGATTTACACAAAATTACAAAAATAACAAATAAATTAATACTGTATCCAATTCAAAGAAAGCTCACCTGTTATAACAGAAAACTAAAACTAATATATATACAAAAACTATATACAATATTTATAAATTATTAGTAAAACATTAGTTAAACAAATTGAATATTAGAATAAGTAGGGGAGTGCTGTCCAGCCACTTTACAATTGAACGTTTAAATTGAGTCGTTGGTAGTAGAGGAATAACGGAAATTAGGAGACTGTTGAAGGTGCATTCAGAAAGGTTTGATCCTAATTTTAAAAAAGGGGAGGTGTTATTGACGAAAAATATTTAGTATGTTGTCATAAATTTTTGTAAACTGATTGGATTGTATATCTGTATTCATAGTGTTCTGCGTTTTTATATTTAATGTTTCTAGTATTCATCTTTTATTTCTGTTGGGTTCTACAGCTAAAATACGAAACATCAAAATTTATTGAATGATTTAGATTAATTCTCTGTTGGGATATTGAATTTTGTCTATTTGTAACCTCATTGATTTCTGTGATTTGTTATTCTCTGTTTGGCCAATATAACTCAACTGACAATCATTGCATTGAAGTGCGTACACTGTATCTATCATATCATGTTTAGGTATTTTATTTTTTACATTTCTTATAAGATTCTTCTTAATTCTTGTACTTTTAATGTTGATACTGTTCTTTAATTTAAACTGTTGTCGCAACGGAGGGGTCTTTTTTCAAAATGGAATAATACGTTACGAGAAGTTTGAATAGATTCACTGGAATGGTTGGCTACACTGTTGGGCGGAAATCTTAAAATTTTATTGACCAGTTTAATATATTTAAGAATGAATTTCTCAGGGTAATGGTTGTCCAAAAGGATTTGTTTAACTATATACAGATTATCAGTATGAAACTGATGTAATACTTCTGTCAACTAAATAATAGATAACTCCAATTTTCATCCAGGTTTGATGACCAGATAAAAAAACCAATATAATCGCTGAAAAAGTAGGTTTAGTATACAAATTGGTTTTTAATTCGTTATCATGTCTAAAAGTTGTAACATCAATGAAGTTAATCCAATTACGTTTTTCCTTTTCTTATTCAAATTGGATAGATTTATTAAATGTATTGAAGAGTTCTAAAATTAATGGAATTTTCTCCTCTTCTATAATAATAAATGTATTGTCCATGTACCTGATATAATGAATTTATTTTTTTGTTCAATATAACGCATCACAATTTCAGAGAGCTTAATGGGCCTACAATAGGACATCCTTGTTTTGGGGAATAAATTTTGTTGTTAAACAAATTTTATATTAAAAACCTAACACAAATCATTATTTCTTGTTCAGGAATTGAGATTTTAGATGAGTTTTCTTTCTAACTTTGTTGGATTGTCTCTAAAATTAGTTGATGGGGAATCAAAGGGAACATTTATATAATATCAAGTGACATCATTCTGCATTTCTTTTCCATTTTTATTGTGCTCAATTTCAAAATCAGTTCATAACTATTCTTAATGACATATGGGTAATCAACATTATGTAAGGGTTTGAGAATAGCAATGAGGTATTTGGATAGTTGGTATTCAGGAGTCCCAATGCCTGTGACAATGGGATAACCTTGTTTATGTACTTTCAAGAAACCATATGCTCTAGGTAAATTCGCTATCGTAGGGTAAATCTTGTAATAAGGTTTTGTATCTACGTATTCGTTATTTCTCCATCGTTTTATAATTTGTTGTGTCTGTTAGATTCTGGTTACCTTTTCCAAAAGTAATTACATCATATGTATTGCTATCAGTAAGTATTTGTTCAAGTTTGTTAACATAATCTACTTGATAAATGGCAGCATGTGCACCACCTTTAATCACACCGAATGAACAGAATGGCTGGATTTTGTTGCATAAATTTCTTTATGACATTTAGTTTTTTAAAAATTTCAATTTGTTGTTTGTTCAATTTAATATTCTGATTTAAATATTTATTCAAATGACTTGCTACATCAAGTCTAACTTTATTTCTAGATTGTTCAGGAATTTTAAATATTGAATTTTCAAATTCCTTAATAATAATAATAAATGTAATTAATTTCTTATCTTTATTAGTAGTGGGGAAGCTGAAATTCTTGCCCATATTAATAATATCCACAACCTGTTGAGGTATGTCTGTATTAGTAAGGGTAACAAATTTCCCATAGAATAAGTCTATCAAATTTATTGTATCTCAAATTTTAGGTGTTCCAATAAATTCGTTTCAAATGGGTTAATTGGGTTATATATAAAACATATACAAAGCTTAGGGCCCATTAAAAACTTTCGGTTATTTTCAATCTTATTTAAATTTTTAGGAAGATTTCTCAACTGGCAATGTTTATCTGCAATTGCTAAAGCTAATATTTGCATCTGGTATTTATGTTGTTTTTTTTAACAAAAATAATTCATATTTTCATTGTTAACAAAGGATATCTGTTTCATACTATTACTAATAAAATTTGGGATGATTTTAGGTCTTCTACATTCAATTAAAAAGAAAACAGGACAGCACTCCTAATTTTAATATTCAAATACGTTTCTCTATAATTTGTAAATATTGTATATAGTTTTTGTATATATTAGTTTTAGTTTTTTGTTACAACAGGTAATCTTTCTTTGCATTGGGTACAGTATAAATTTATTTGTTATTTTTGTAATTTTGTGTAAATCATTTAGGCTTTATGAAAAATTTTGTAATTAAATTTTCAGTTGTACTTGATGAGGGAGACAAAACAGTCTCCATAACGTCTTAGTGATACAAAATAATACATAATTTTATTATGTGAAAAAAGCTTAGGCACTTATCATTGTTGTTCATAATTTAAAATAAGGATCTGAACAACAAATATATACAAATGTTACGACTTCTCGATTGCTTTAATGATTAACTTTCACGCGTTTTGGCGAAGAACGAAGCCAAGAACCCTTTGACGAAACTTTTTTATTAACGTGCAGGCATAACTGCTCATCATTATAAGAATAATCTGAGACGTTTTTCGCACACGAAATTTGCAGCCTTGTACGATCCTCTCCATGCTTACACTTTTAAAGTTTTGTGATACGCGCTGATAATCTGTCTCGACCCTCAATCCATCTCCCAACAACCAACTCTACCTCGCGATTCCGAAGTAGCCCGATTTACGTAGTACGCTCGCGCATCATCGAGTTTCGGAAAAACGCATCGTTGAAATTTGACAACCCCTTATGTATGGAGGTAAAAATATACGATTAGCAACAATCTTAATGGGCAATTTCCGAGCTCCTCCATCGCTATACTTAATCAATCAATAATCGTGGCGCGGAAGAGGGAGAAGCAAGAGGCTAGTCGTGGTCAGCCTCAAGAAGTGGCGTGACAGCGCTTGCCCCTACTGCACCGTCCCTCCCCCTCCCAGACAGTCTTCCGACAAGCACGCACGCTCCCACCCCTTCCATCGGAGGGTCATAGCAGAGTGCTAGTAGGAAACCAATTTACTCCACGAGTATCGATCTACAATCGTGACACAATGTAAGTTTCTGAATAACATTGTACGTATACTAATTCCTACTGGGAATTTGTAAACAATGTGGCATGTGAAAATAAATGTAGATGATCAGCTGTTGACAAAAGGTAACACCACTTAAATTATGTATTTACACCTTCCCAAACATTAATACAAAGTGAATCAAAATCTGAAAAATGATTTCTCCAGTTCATCTTAATGTATGACCTGTTACATCTGAGGTGAAATATCCCCATAATTTAGTTATAACACAATCAAATATTACAAAAGTTAAATGAATAAATATTCATTTTTCTCAATGACATGACTTATTTAAAAAAATGAAACTTGTAGTAACCAAACATTGTCCAAATGTGCATTGTGCTTACCGACCAATTTTTAACAATAAGCAACATACGTTCACGTTGCTGATTTTATGTGCTGGTTGCAAAAATATTTGGTCTTTTAGTACCCTAGGAGAATTCCTTAAGAATCATTTACATGCACGTATCTACTTTAATCTTCCATGCACCATGCAATAAAGATATTAGAAACAGAATAGTATATTACATAGGCACAAACTAGATAATGTTTACTTTCCAAGGTCTTCAAAATGTGAAAATTAATTTAAGCAAGAAGAACAAGATATTAAAAGTGCAATAAATAAATAAATTCTACTCTATTAGTTGAAGTACCTTAAAAATAATTCTCACTTCTTACAATATATTACTTTTCACACAAATCGAAGGGCAAATTGTTAAGTTTTTCACTGTACTACAAACAAACACTTTTCAATTTAAACTGTCACTAAGAAACCCTTTGGAAAATATAAATCTTAAATAGTTAACTACCTGACAATAACAAACAAAAGTACAAAGCAGCATTTGAGTTTTTAGCAACTATAAAGGAATCACAATGATTTGGTGCTTTTCAATGTCACTTGTAACTTTGAATTGAACTAGGAACTCAACAAATACACAAATGAAGTTGCAACAACGTGTCAGTAACCAAAAGGTGAGTATCATACAAGACCAAATCATTTTCTAAGCAGCACAACGATACACACGGGGTTGTTGATCTTCATTTTACTAATAAATGTGTATTTCTGTGACATTATTTGCAGAAGCTCTCATTGTTTGCAGGTGGTCTTTGTGACCACCGTAAGGCGTCAAACACGAAACAAAGTCACAATACAGCCACGCCACAACTTTAAAAACTTATAGCACATAATACAACTACAGATTTTATGAAAACAAAGTCCGTAATTAAAATAACATCGCCATCTTGCTATCAAAACGCACAGTGGTTCCACACGAAAATACCAAAATTCCCGAAAATATACGTTTCTTCAACACAAACGACAACCAAAAGGCTTGACAAACACCTATTGCATGAAAACATAAACGGTGGATCATGCTTCAAGCTGCCAGTTATGTGAAATTGACGAGAGTTTATATTCACCTTGTTTGTTGTTGATTGGTGGCGGCTTTGGTGTCTATGGCTACGGCATCAGTTGCTAGCCGACCGCAACACGCACACTTCCCGCGGAGTGATATTATTGTACAGACGTAATTCGTCAAAACAATTTAACCAACCTTGATAACTTATTCACTTTAGACCAAATTTTACCACTTTAATTCAGGAAAGAAAGTGCTTTTGCCCCTTAGAAAGCACTAAAAGTCAAAATGGGAGTTAAACCGATGGATTATTTTACATTCTGGGGTATTATCGTACGTATCTAAGACGTTAATACGAAGTTAATTTTCTCGATTGCATTGGGCGAGCGCTAGAATTCAATGCGAATTTTCATATCCATCATTATAAATAATAATATGAGTTCCGAAAGTGGAATTTAATTTAATTACATAATTATTGGACCGAACTCCTAATTGTTTACCATCTTTCTAGTTTTATACTACACAGACGTAACACGAAAGTGGTATATCTTTGATGAGATCACTGATTTCACTGTGTGGCGGGAACATACGCTTATTCCGAAAGATCCTTCACTTTTAACGCGTAGAACTTTGTACTTTCATCGATTGTATACCTAACCATATTACATCCCTCTCGCCGAGAGAATGAATGATTCTATTTCATAGTCAATTTTACATTTTCCGGTGACTTTTGTTTAATTTACGAACTGAATTTCACTTTTCATTACAGCAACGCTATCGTTACTACTATAACTATCGACTTCGTTCTAAGAATTAAATCTGAATAATATATGCTCTAAAGCATTGCTACTAAATGTCTACAATATTGTAACTCTTCTGTATAAAAGAAATTCTTCCGTAATCTCGAAATTATAGAAGGATGAAGTCAAAAGAAATCAAGCAATTAATTCATCTGCACATTAATAATTATTGTAACCTAAAAATTTCGTTACTGTTCCTTTCTAAAAATTGAAAAACAATTAATTATCCGCTCAAATAGATGTATTAGTCAAATAATTCAGTACCGGTGAAATTTTCCTTAGAAGAACAGTAATAGAGTGTTCATAAGAGAGAAGTGGCCGTTAATAAGAAGTTTGAGAGGAAAAGAGAAAAATCGACAAACGTCTTTGAAAATTATTTGAATTATTCAATTATGTCATGCTCTTTCGAGGTAACATAGTTCAAACATTAATGCAAGTGATCCCTTATTGTGCCCCTACACTATGAAAAAGAGAGACAAAGCAAAAATCAGCCTCCGTCCACCCACCGACCTTATCAGAAATCAAGCACGTACCTTGAAAATCCAGAAATAGGACGACAGTATTATAATATTAAGAAAGCATTCAAAGAATAGGAAACAAGTATATAAACACAGAGTCACGCGAGAAGTGGAAGTTCATAGAAAAGGGGATGGGTTAGTGAACTGGGCTTGTCTGCTGTGCGTCAGCGAGAACAAATCTAGTAATATCAGCTAATATAAATGAAACTACGGTAATTGCCTCTCCGTGTCAATTTCATAGAACGGCTGCTACAAAGGAGTTCAAAACACATTCAAATCTATGAAGAACAGTTTGTGAGTGTAAACATTTTCGCTAGAGAGTGATTCTGTTTGGAGAAATTTACCTACTCTTTTTATTCCAATATGATTTTCTTCTTATGTTAATGAAGTTATATGGCGTGGAAAATGAACGATTATATGTGGAAAAATTCTTGAAATTTCTCAAACAGTCATAAATTATGGACTAATTTATATTTACCAATGTGATTAGCACAGAACTTACAGAGAGTGCTATTCTTACTGTAAACGTGTATTGTAAATAGCCTGGATTTAGAAACTTAGATAGGACATATACGTAATTTAGGTATCACAATCCTACACATGTAATTTTTCAGACGGGTGCATTGTTTATTTTACGCTTGCATTATGAATGGTAACAAAGTTACAACTTTTACCACTTATAATGTAATTGAATGAAACATGTAAAATTAAACATTGAGGTTGGTTTAACATTGTCATATGTACTTCAGGCAATTGTATTGCTCAGAGTTGGAATCAACACTACTTGTCACGGATGTCGGGCGTGTTTAAAATGGTACGAAAAAGTTTACATTTTAGGGAAATCTAATATTTAAAATTAATGTTGTGTCTAATGCAAAGTGTTGTATACACAGAGAACAGTGCTTTTAATGGTTGAACTTACGTCTTGATAGCTGCCTTTGATTTCGAAAGACCCGGTTCATTTCCTCATCAGGGATGGTCGGAGCATTGAACAGATCTGAGCGCATTGTCATATACTCGTGCATCACGTCATCCACTTCGTTCTTAATAACAACATTTTTGTTATGCCAATTGCATCCGAGATTGCGTCGCTTGGAAGACATGTCTTCTCACTTGTGGTAACTTTGTTTCAATAATCGAGGACCGTGATCATTTATTAAAACAATTGAAGTCGTTTTCTGGTTTCATTATTATGCTTTAGTTCGCTGAGTGCCAGTTCAAGACAAAAGGCGGGCCCACTTGCTCGAAAGTATTGAAGTGCATTTCAGCGGTAATTTTTTATCAACTATTTCAGGGATACATAGGGCCTATCGTTTCAAATTAGTGAATCATGTGGATATATCTGCGATACTTCAGTGCGACTTCTAGAATTAAAAATATTCGCATTATGTGTATTGGAATAATAATTCTTAAATAAGTCCAAAAAAATACCCTTCCTAGAATTTTAGATGTATTTCTGCCTCTGATAATTATTCGATTTGGCGGCGCAATTCAAAGAAAATACACGTCATTAGTGTGTGACTTCTGATTATGCATTTTCCAATTGTTGATATTTTAGAAAAATAAAAAAATATCAGAAATTGAGTAGTTGAGTAGACAAGGATGATTTGCAATATAATTATGTGCAAGTGTTGGAACAACTGTTAGTTGCAGTTGATTTCAATTCTTGACAGGATTTAAAAAATTCAATGTGTCAATAAATATTGTACACTTGTGTACAATATTTTGAAATAATATTCAGTGGTAATCAGCATTTGAACTGGAAGTAACTTTTTCAGCTTTTGTGAATTATTTAATAAATTGAGACTAATTTATGTAAATGTGTTTAATCCAACTTTGTCTGTTCAGGAAGACTTGTATGTTGACAGCAGATAAAATAAATTATAAACTATGAAATTATACACATCTTATAGCTTAGCTGGAAAAAGAATACTGTATGTTCTGGATTAAATTTCTGAATCTTTACTGAACATGAGAAATTCACACAGAATATCAAGTGAGTCGCAGGCATTGTCATTCAAAAGAAGCATATAGGAAAATTGCTCTTTTGCTAAAGGAAAGGTAATTTGATTGTAGTACATGTGTCATTAAGTTATGTCTCAAATCATACTTTATGGAATAATTTCATTTAGGAATGCTATGGCAGTAATTTACATTCTATAAGGGTATATATTGACATTATTAGTATTCTTTACAATCTATTTCTTATTCAACAGCCCTTTCAGTTTGTTTCAAATGTGATTATGTAATAACAACTATGTCCCATCACATTCTGTACAATAACTAGAGACATTTTCCTATACAACAATAGTAGCCTTTTTCTATTGGAAACATGTTTTCATTAGTGACATTTACAACTTAGAGGATATCTTTTCCAAGGACACATAAGAAAGTAGAAAAATGGCACAGACCATAGCGATGTTTGTAAATATATAATATATAATATATATGTATGTAGCATATATTTTTTTATAATGAGCCATGCAGTAGCAGAGAGATGGACTGCTCATTTCTGATCTGCTTTTTCAAGGCAGACATCACCCTTTATCAATCTTTTCAAAATTTATTATTTTAAATACAATTGTTTCTAAATGCTTTGCACTTACTGAATAGAAATTGGACTGATAAAGGAGTAGGGAATGACTAGTAAGAAGAAAATTTTGTATCACTGAAAGGAAGGGACCAAAGGGTTTGGAAAGTTCTGGCAGTTCATCATGGCTCAACTAGTTGTCAGCAAAGAGGATTGACCCCTTTTAACTGAGAATGGTTTGCCAGATTTGTTTCAAACCTTGATTCCTTATTAAAATAGAAGTACTTGTCTACTCATTGTTAGTAAAATATTTAATATAATTACTTTTTAAAAATTAGTACTTATTTACACTTTTATTATTGGCATCAATCAGTTTGCTTTCTATTATGCACTAATAATGAAAAATAATGTCCTATACTTCTGCATGAACACAAGTTTTGGTAAATTTGATAGCAGTAGTTAGAATCTACATTATGCAGCAGTAACAATTCAATAATATTGGAGATGAAGGTGATTTAGCATCTGATGATTACATGAAGATGAGAATAAAAATGATAATTATAAATGAGTAGAAATACAACGTAACAACAGTTTTAACAATTTAATTTATGTACAGTTTAAACAGATTAGTGATTTTAGTCTGCCATATTAAGAAATACAGTTTTTTAATTTTCTATCAATAGTAAGATGATTGATCATACAGGTTTATGCCATTAAAACAGTTTCAATAACTTAAAAACATAAAGAACAAATCATAGCAAACCAGTCTCAGACTATTTTATGTATAATATTTCAGTTTGTCATAACAACAGTTCACTAAATGAAGAAAGAAAGAAATTCAAGTACATAACTAAATAACCTCAAAAATCACAGCTACCATATTTCTTTGCTCTCAAATAAGTATACAATATACACTATAACCATGATATGTGCACAGAATGTTAATGTAAGCTTTGTTGACATTGAAGATAGGAAATCTTGTTTCCCCTGATAACTTATTTAACCACAAGTTATACACTTTGCGCTTTACCACCTTATATATTACAATAATTATTATTAACAAGCACTACTGTAGTTCATATCTTTTGTGTAGTGTACATAGACTGCTGTGCATTCATCAGCAACACATTCAAAAACAAATGAACTATTAAAATGAATGTAAAATATGCACACCTAAAGCTTTTTTTTATGAGAATCACCACTATTATAACATTCACATATACCTTGCTTTTGTCATTTGCACACCCACACGCTATCTTTTTACAAAGATTTTTCAGAATTTTGTACAAATTGTATCTTATGCTTAGTATGCAAGTTTCTTATATAAATACAAAGAAAACTCTTTCATTGCTGATGCTAATTAAACTTGATTAAATTATTATTTTTTGGGTTGGATACCTGTCTGCATACAATAACATAATAAAATAATAATAATAATAATAATAATAATAATAATAATAATAATAATAATAATAATAATTGAGGAATTGTGTGTTATAACCATTATAAGTAAATGAAGAAAATTAATTATTATTTTTTTAATGAAGCATTATAAAAATTCTTACGGTAGTCCTGCTAATGGTATTGCTGCCAACTGAAGTGCATCATAAATATTAAGGAAAATGCAAAAGATTATTATGTTGATTCTCTAATTTCATGAATTTTATGGTCTTGGATTTGAATTTTTTTTTATTGTACAGAGTTAATATAATAATTTTATGTAGAATAAGGAATGCTTTATTGCCAATAGTTTCATGAATTCTTTTTTTTTTATTTTTTTAATTTTTAGGTATTTAGTTTTGAATGTTTCTGTAATCATACATAAAGTTTGGTTTTGAAGTTTTACCAATAATATTCCTCTAATAAATAACAGTTGCATTTCCAATGTAATATTCATTTTTATTGGCTAATTATTGAAAAAAATTGTTTTGAGTGTTGGAATAAGAATAATCCTGCATGAACACATTGAACATTAATCAATAAGTAGACTTCTTTTAGAATAAGAAATAAAAAAGCAACAACAATGGTTATGACAAACATTTCCTCTAGAAACATTCACTTTCACTAAAAATATACATTTTTTGAGTGATTTAATGAGACATTTACACATTTTGCATCACTTGAAATGTAATTAATGTCATTACAATCTTTAATTGTTCTATCACGGAGCACTACAAAGTTCTGTTATGTATACTGTATTCAGATATTTTGGTAAAAGTAAATTTTTTCACTTTGAGTTTTACAGGAGAAATTTATGTAAAGTGATTTCACAGCTATGTCTTTCATAAAAATGAGTTTTAATGGAAGAATTTCTGTCAGGAGAACACTTTATAGGATTCATAAAATATGACAATGTTTTAACACTCTTTTGTACGCTTAGTCTTAAATGGTATTTTAAATAATATCTGTTTAAGCTATCTTAATCATTTGTATTTGAGAAAAGTAACATAAAAAGTAAGAGTGTTATTCATATTGACATTATGAATAACGTCACATTTTATCACTGACATACTTCTATGGCAAAATAAAATTTTGTGAATAACCACTGTACAAATTGTTTGTCATACAGGCAAATTTCACAGTCATATCAACTACATCAGCAATGTTTGAATTACTTATACTGATCTAGATTCAGATAATGGTTGCACCATTGAATGAACAATTTTCAAGCAAGTCAAATCAGATCTCAAAGGTTTTTGTAAAGACAAATTTCAATACACAATATATTCTTACACTGTGAATGTCTGCTTAAAGCTTCAGTTAGCCGGCAGTGATGAAAGTAACTTATATTTAGTACCGATTGTGTAGACATTGCAAAATATAGACACACAAGTCTCATCAACAACAAAATTCACATCAAGCAAAGTACTGTTTTGAAGTAAGATCATTCTACTCTCCTTTTTATGCAAAAATCTGCAATTCATTAATTCTTTTCTGAGGTGATTTTTTGTTATATTCAGAAGAACAAATTATATCACTTCTATGAATGAGTGTTTTGTGAGGATATGATGCAATTTTTCCTTCTGAAGAGTCGTTAGGGCATAAGGGTAAAATTATTTTTATATTGTATTAAGTATGAAGATGATTTGTCATGCCAGATGACGAGGTTGAAGGGATTTAGATTATCATATTTTTGGTTTGTTACTTGTTTATACTTTGTAAGTGATTTATTATTGAAAACGATCAATGATTTTCAAGCACAGAATGACATTCACAATTAATTCATGTGCATGAAATTCATTGAAAAGAGAAAGCAGAGCTGTTCATGAGACCATCAACATGTCAGCATAAATACTATGAAGGTTTGTAAAATTTTTCAAAGAGATACATTTTTCTTTTGAGAAAGGTCAAATAATAATAATTGTAATTTTAGAAACTTAAAAACATGCTTCAAAACAGACATAGCTCATAATGTAAGCTTGCTTCCCTAGCACCATTTGCAAGTAGCTTGCCCTGTCAACAGCATCAACACTTGATGCAGACCTAGTAGTAGCATCAACATATGGATTAAAGAGAGCAGATTATACCATAAAGAATTATTGATTATTACAGAAACAATGTATGTGATTCTTTAATAACAAAAGTAGCAATAACCTGTATGTACTTTTTGTAGCTAATTGTTCTATCAATAATCTAATACTGTATTTATTTATTACAGATACATTCAAACACACTTTTTATGTTTTTTCCCCTTTCATCATTTATGCACAGGAACCTCTATGTTTTTATGGAAGTTTAGCATGGGAGGGAGTATGAATGAACATATTTCAAAAAAATGGCTTGATGAATATCCAACAGGCCTTGTGTTATTTTCTGGAAGATGAAAGTTTAAATGACATTCCTTTACTTTCAACTAATACATCAATGCTTCAAATGTGTCTAATGAATACCTGGAATACACTAAAGAAAGCTTAATGGTACCTCATAAACAAAAACACTTTCATTAATTTTCTTACACTCTTTTGGATGGTGAGGAATATTACCATGTTTTGTTTAGTGATAATCAGATTTGCTTTTGCAAATTAGGAACACAAATTAAGCTCATAAATGTAATAAATCATAACTTTAATTGCATTTAATTAATAAAAACAAAATAGGACTTTTTCATTCTGTAAGACATTGTGAAACCCACAAGCCATTCTATGAAATTATGCTCACTGAGCTCTAACTTGGAAGTGTTTATGATGGTTTCTTAGTATCCTGGACTGAGAACAATATCTTTCTTAATATATGGCAGTGATGTTGCATGTGTACCTGGCAAAAACACTTGTTCTTTTATCTGAAAAGCTTTTCTTTTGCAGTCTTTCAACACTTTTCCAAAACTACTAGTTAACACAATTGTTACATTCCTAAACCTGTATATCAGCAGAAAGGGAAATGGAAGTGCTGATCTCGATTAACTGAAATATTTATGCTCTGAAAATGATATGATGATATCAGTTGAATTGACATAAATGTATGCCACTTGCTGCACTGGCAGTGATGATGTCAAAACTAATTTGTGTGATTGTTTTAGATATAAATCTTAATGTAGAGACAAAAGTGGAGTAAAGAGATCAAACTTTTGAACATATTTACATTAATAAAGGAAGACACTGACAAAAAACTTGCACAAAGATAAATAATGGAATTTAAGTAAAACTTGGAAGTATCTTATATATTGGAAACTATCAGAGGAATGATTGTGAGAATTAATTAAACAAAATAATAAACATTTGTTAAGTTACATTAAATAAATTTGTGGAATAATTGGTTCCAACCATGAGATGACACTTCAAATACTTTCAGGCAGCTTGAGCACATTCTAAATAAGATCAGCACTACTCACTAGCGCCCACAAGGAGTCCACTAACACATCAATAGAGCATGCCTGGCCTGTCCTTTTCTAGGTGCACTTTTGTTATTGCTTTGAAACAAACATTAAAAAATCTGCATGTCAGAAGCTCCATTCATCAGGCCATCTGTCCAATGATATATATAATTCAATTGAATTCCTTAGAAGATTGAATAATTCTTGAATACTCTTCTTCTGCTACAGGAAAGTTCATTTATCCTCCATACAAGCTTCATTGCAGGCACATTCATTATTTCATTCACATTATACATTCTCATCATGTATTCACTGATGTGTGTTGCAACTATCAATATTTTGTTATCATTTTCCCCAGTTGCTCAAAATCCAAGTTTGAACTTCCTAGGAAAGGAATTATAAGGAAATAATTTCAGTATTTACTTCATACTGAGAAAAGTACAGAGCGTTGGAACCTGTAAGTCACTGAATGTCTTTTCACTGCCTTTTGTTGACCATTGTGGCTGTACTCCAGTCTGACTCTAACACAAGGCACATCAAGTCACTCAAACACTGTGTTAATTTTTTCCAAACACGACTCACCATTTCTACTATTCAATGGTGCTGTGAGCGAAGTACAATACTTCATAAAATTGCATACGGACGAACAATGTTTGAATGTAGTTTTGAGACACCTTCCTTATTATATCTTTCGTTTGTTTATTCGGACGTACAAGGTTAAACTTTGTGATGCTATTTTGATTAATACAAGAAGCTAGGATGAGGTATTTTGTGCATTGGTTTGACTTCTTTGGTTTAAGTCTTTAATGTAGTATAATTATATCTCTCAACAATGTAACTCTAACTTGTGCAAATTCAATACATTTGTGTCCTGCCCTCTAATTGCTTCTGAAAATTTTGATCAGTCTTAACAATACAAACTTCCAGATTTTAGAAGAAGTAAACAAAAATATTTAGACACTTCAAATGCTATTGAAAAAAACTGATTATTCACAGAAGTCACTGAAATAAATTCATGTTATGTATGAAAAAGAGAACAAAATAACATTGAAAAAAATTAAGATCAATTATTGAAACTCAAAGCTAGTTTTATCCACACACTAATTTCTTTTATTGCTTAAAAGAAAATTAAAAGAAAACTTTTATAAATCAGAGGATCAGGACAACATGCCAGCACCTTACGAAACTTCACAAGGGCAAACGCAAACTAGAAAGAGGCTCAAAGAGGATGCCTGTCTTTGTTTAAACAGTTGGTGATGTTAAAACTTGAATTAATTTTTAAAATCTATGTAAAGAAGACATTCATATTTCATGAAAGTAAGGATTTTAAGGAGAAAATGCAGAGCAGTCATTTTTAAATTAAGCATTCTGTAAATCACATTCACTATTTAATATTGAAAATAATTTCATGTTTATATTTGTGTCAGTAATGTTTAATTTTGTAAGTAGTATATGAAGTTTAAATTTTAAGACCAGTAAAGAAATTGATAAATAAATAGATTTTGATTGTATTATTAAAATAGAGAAGAACTTTGTCATGTCCAGTGTTGTTTTGTCTGTTCATTTGCTATTTTTTCCATTGTTCTCTTCTTGATTGTTCATCTGAATGAAAAGGATAAATTTTGAACCACCTTTATGTTTGGTCTAGAATTATGAATTGGGAATATTGGAAAAAGGACAGTTTTATTTTGTAGAAATGTAAGCATATATGAAAAAAAATTCAATTTAGATTTCAGGAAATACAAAGAAAGCAAGAGGCCATCACAGGATGCACTGATTATAAAATATTTTGGATTTATCTCTATTTTCATTTTTCAATATTTACTATAACAGTGACACACCTATGCATTTTTCTCTAATGAAAAGCATCATGTACCTTGTTATGCACTCAAATGGAAGTTCTATAATAGGGATTCAAAGCAAACAAGTATTTTTTAGAAGCCACTTTCTAGTTTGACAAGCTATATTTTATAGTTATTATATATGTAAATATTTTAACAGAGCAATATGCCTCCGCATCTCTTACATACAACATCAACACACATTCACATTGAAACATCCAACTGAGAGGAGAGTATGTCCCGTATTTAATTTGAGGGCATCCAAGTTAGCATATGAAAGAGGGCATTTAATATATTCATTCTATCTAGCAAAAATTCCATTCTTGTTGGCAATATGATACAACAATTGAATTGATTGAAGACTTTATGAAATACATTTGATTTCAATAATCCAGACAGATTGGTGTGAAGAGTTTAGTAGGATTTGGCAATAAACATTGCCTTTCAAGATGAATACTGTATATACAAGGATAATTGGTACTTGGTAGTGTATCTTTGTATACTGATATTAATGAGCACAGATCATTATTGACATCAGTGTTTCTATTTTGTTGAATTTTTTGAGTGAACAATAATGAACCTAGTGTTGGTTCTAAAATAATAAACAATAGTAAATGCATAATTTAACATACAAGACAATTTCCATAGGAAATAATTAAATTTTCTCTGACTAGAATGCTTTTTTACTAAGATTTTGTTGTTAATATTTTCCATATAAATTATTAAACATAATATTTTATTTTCCTCACTGAACTATGAAATAAGTATGTACAAATTCCATTATAGTAATATACCAAACATAAACAAAACCTACCTAATGAGAAATAGATCTTCAATTTGTGTTTTCTGCTAGTAAAACACTTTCATTACCATTCTTAGTAATTATCTTCAATTTTCAATTAATATCTGATGTTGCTAACAAATTGTTCCACTACATTACTCTTCTTCTTCAGTGGTGGTCGTATGGACATCGTCTTCCATGCCTACACCACCATCCTCGTCGTCGGCATCTTCTTCTTTCACTTCATCACTTCCTTCTTCATCAGCTTCTCGGCCTGCTTCCTTCCTTGAATCCTCGGTTGTGGTGGACGAAGTGGGCGTCTGGACTTGCTGCTGCGAAAGCTGCTGGGGAGAGACTGCTCCACTGCTGCTGCCTCCGTCGTCCATCATATCAGACAACAAAGCTGCTGTACCACCTTTTCTCAAGGTCCCCGTGCGCTGGGGAGGCAAAGGTTGTTTCACCTCAGACTCTGGTGAGGGCGACGGTGAAGATTCTTCACTTGTTGGAGAGTCGGGAGATGATACCACTACTACTTGCTGTTGAGGACCTACTGGAAGAGAGCCCTCGGGGGTCTTCCGCCCTCTCGAGGCTGTACCCCGACCCCCACGCCCGAGAGACCACAGAGGCGCGCCCGGAGCTGTACAAGTGACTGGAGGCGCTTTCAGCGCGGGAGGCAGGCGCGATGGCAGTAGAGGCGGCTGCTGAGAGGACGCCAACAGGTGGGGGGAAGGTGCAAAGACCTCCCGAACTGTCTGTGGAAAGAAGTACTGATGGTTCTGGGTCGCTCACATACTTTAATTTCTAGTCTTAAGCTAAATTAAATTTATTAATTTTAAAGTAAGGATTATATCACAATTACAAGCCCTATGTATTTAAGGTAAGTTTTGTTATCAATATTCCTTCAAGATCCTTGAAAATAAGTTTCTGAATTTACATATGGTGTGTGCAGTCTTTTACTTTGTTAGCTTCTGAGAGATGCTATATATGCTAAATAAAGCAGGATTGAAAGGTTTAAGGAGAATGAGGAAAACACCTCATCATCCACCTACCCAGATGCACTTTTTTTCTCAAGGGAATTGAGTTTCTATAGTTAAAATTATTTTATTAAAATATCAGTAAGTACAACAAATTCTTGACCACTTTACCTGACTTATTCGGCCAAATTTCCAGCAAATAACGCAATACATTTATTGGCTGGTTAAAATCTAGATGTTTTCCCTCTTCAGATTGTAACATTAATACTGGACCAAAACATATTGCCAAATTCTGGGGTGACATCTTGTTGCGCTCTGATTGTGACACTACTAGTGCTAAGTGGTCCATTAAGAAAATAAGTGTACACTGCAATACAAAATATAATAAAAAATATATTTATTAATGCAAAAATACTTACACTATTTCTGAATAATCAGGCATACATTCACACAAATAGAAGATTAACTCTACTTGCTCATGACAAATCATTAATGAAGATATTTTCTTCAATTAAACAGAAAGTGTCTTTGGCATCATTTAATGTTCATTTTCAATAATTTTACTTACCCTATTAACTTTGGGTAAACAGTCAAGAATAGAAAACATTAGTTTTGCATTTCCTTCAGGATCATCCGGTAGACAAACACTTAAAGCATCAACCATCATTTGGTAAAGACATTTTGTAAACAAAGGCTCTGGAAGTTCTCGTAAATAATCTTTAAGAACTCCTGAAATCAAGAAATTTGTCATGGTTAACAATTGTAAAGATTGTATTTTGTGTTATAAAGTAATATGAAACTTTTAAATAACTTCGCTTTCCGAATGATGCCATGTTGCAGGCTGAGAGACCGATGTTTCACCTATCATGCTGCAGAGTTTGTAAGGGCAAGGACTCCTCCTGAGGAAGCTTGCATCATGACAGACAAAATGTCAGTCTCTCAGCCTGCGATGAGGCATCACATGGCCAGCAAAGAAGACATGGACTTGAGCCATGGAAGCTTTCATTTACGCATGCAACATTTAACACTGACATACCTGTTATTACATTAATATCGGGAACATTATCAGGAGACAAATCAACAGTGCGAGCATTTCGTTCAAAAGCTTCACGAAGAATTCTCTTCTTTGTAGCAGAACCACACAATCTGTATAAACCTGAAGTAAGAATAATAAATAGTTCAGTGTGCTGATGTTTTTCAATTTGGAAAAATAAATTTCATTTTGAGCTTTCTGAAGGGTCATGGGAATAGTACATAATTGTTTGGATGAATAAAATCTGGCATTTAAACAAAAATCACGTACAATTTTCTATTTTATTTCCATGTATTTTTCAAATATAATATAGTATTTTTTGTGATATAAATTAGTTTATTACAGAAAAAAGATAAAATTCTGAAAACCCTTGATATAATATTCATAGTTGGAATGCCTTGAGAGTCATTCACGTTACAGTACGTCATTACAGTACACATTACAGTACATCAAAGAGTAAAATGATAAGTTTTGCAAAACATCATAAAAATTAAATGAAATATCAGGAACACATCAAAACTGATTTCACTGTATCATAAATTGCCATTAAATTCTTCTATTTATAGTTAATTTATTCTGAAATTAATAACTTTTGAATTTGGAGAATATTAACCTCTAGGAAACAGTAATTGATTTTAAAGTTCCTTTGATTCCTTTTTTTCTGTTTAATAATTAATATTCAACATGAAATAAATTTTTGAAATTCAATTATTATCAATATTACAAAAAATTAAGCAAGTGATTCTCTGTCCCATGAAAATCATTTGAAGATCATCAAGCAACTCATATTAAGTACAGAAAGAAGGAAAGAAACACCTTCAGGTAGCACAACAATAATTAAACAATTACATTTAACAAACCATTAAAAATATCGATGAACCATTTTCTGATTCAAATAAAAAAACAAATTTTTTGACTTTCTGTTTGAAATTATCAAATATATTTGCAGATTAAGTTTTTAAAATTTGTTCACATTTCAACTTTTAAAACTAAGTGGTGCTACAGCAGCACATTCTTTCTCAAATTTTTGGTATGATTTACATAATATATTCTACTAACACATCAATCATAGCTTAAAGAACTCAACTCCTAACCAAAGTTCCAGAGATTTAAAAAAAAATGTCTTTAATTTATTGATAATGCAAGCTTAAGTTAAAATTTCTACTACCCATTGAATTGAGTATGTTATGCACTATTTTAACAAAAAAATTTAGATGAGAAAAATAATAAAAAACTCAGACTGAGATTCAAATCCCTGTAGTGAGAAGCGTGTGTTTCAATTCAAAGTTACCTGTTATCTAGCATTTTCAAAAAAGTGTGCATGAAATGATTTGGGAATCTAAACAAAATGGAAAATAAACAATATACATTGTCATCATTTCAAACTTTATGAATGAAAGGATTGTCCCATACATAATCAAACCACTCACACACTTATATAATCATTTACTAAAGCACGGCTTCTTTCCAAGCATATTCAAAACTGCAGGCATTAACCTATCCTCAAAAAAGCTACCAAAAACAAGATGTCATAAATTATAGACCAATATCACTGCTATAAGGATTTTCAAAAATATTAGAAAAATTGTTCTACAAATTATTGAAAAGTTACCTGAAAATTATTGAAAATAAATGCAATATTATCATCATTCAACATGAGTTGAAGGAAAATTGATCAACTGAAATAGCCTTATTTACTTTTATAAATTAAATCTTCTGGCATTAGATCAAAAAGAAATACCCATAAACCTTGGACCCAATAGATCACAGGATTGTGTTGCCAAACTTGAATCTTACAGAATTCAAAGAATTATACAGGGAGGTCATATGATAACTATCAGATGGGAAATAAATAATTGTGTTACCTTTCCAAAAAGGCAACAAAATAAAATATCATAATTTCACCCCAAGAGTGACTTACGGTATTACACATTACGCCTATTCTATTTCTTATATTTGTGAATGATGTCACTACAATAATGGAAAACATTAAAAGTGTTACTTGCTGATGACAGTAATACAATATTCAAACAGAAACCAATTGTAGCCCTACAAAACAGTCACTGGCAGTGATTCAATAGATCCACCATAACAGACAAACAAATGTCAATAAACACAGACAAAATGATCACAATAGTGTTTCACAACTTCTACTCAACCAAACAATATTCATCAAATCTTACACTAGAATGCAGCAAGTACAGAAAACAAAATTTCTTGGAGTTGCCACACAATCCATTTGAAGGAAAGTGAAAATCAGCTTGGGCAGTTCAGGGCATCAACTAATGTTACTGAAGTGCCTCTGACTGGGTGGTCCTAAGGTTCAATTCCCAATGATGGTAAGATTTTCAGCACTAGCTACAAATCAAGGTCAAATTCAGATGCTGTCTGGTAGAGAATTCTAGAAGCCAGCTGAATCAATTGTTTTCTGTGGTTATGCTGATCAACAACAGGCAAATGCTGGAGCAGAACCCTAAAATATAGGCCATGGACCATGCACAATATTTCCTTCCACTCCCTTGTTCTATCTTCATCACTTATTTACATACCCTTGCACTTACCCTTAAATGCATTACACTACTACAAACATTTGGAGTTCAGTCGGAAGCTTGGACCTTGTTCTGGCTGGGGTGGTGGGATAAACTGATTGGGAAAATTCCACAGGATGATGAGATGGTCATCGCCAGTTCTCACCATAAAACAGGGGAAGATCACTGCCATCTCCCAGAGCAAAAACATGTATGACATTATGGGACTAATGACCACAGCAGTTGACATACCTGGAAATACTTATCAATCATTGAAACTCACATCTTGAACTAACTTCAAATTGAGCAAAATCAATTATGCTCTTAGAATAATAACAAGGATCCAGACCATTGAAACAGTCTGAACAATGTACATCAGTACACTCAAATGTTCACTAAATCCTCAAGTAATAATCTGGCGCTAAGCAAACCTTTAAAATACCAGAGAATCATCTCGACAATAACAAACACAAAAAGATCATATTTCTGGAGGTCCCAATTCAAAAATCTTCACTGCCTTGTCAATTTATCTTATACAAGACAAACCTATAATCTTTCTATGTATAAGTAGGTCTAAGCTAACTTAATAACAGAAAAGTGCTTACTCCATGGGAATATAATTCTTCAACAAATTATGAAAACATCTGAGAGACATTACAGCATTACTTAGCTTTAAAAATAAATGAAAATACTTCTTCCAGCAGAAACTTTTCTATAGTATTTGGGAATTTTCCAGTGTCTAACATGTACAATTTTGTAATAGGTTCTGCGTAGGACTTAGTCTAAGCTAGAAGTAGAAAACCTGGCCAAATTCTTTCTTCTGAGACTGTCTGGGTATGCATCCTTATGATGAACCTCGTCATTTATCAGAAATTTGGCAAAGAGTCTTTTTATTACTGTTGTGATTTTTGACAATAGAATTCCCTTAACTGTAGGCCTACTTCTGGAATTATTTTATATTATTATTATTTTGCCTTTTTATGCTTATATTAGGTTCTTATATCTATTTTGAATATTTTACCTAATTTTGAATTTTTTCTTCCTTTTCCTTCTTTGTTTCCCTTTTTTGTCCTGGCACTGAAATCGATCAAGCTGAAACTATATTTGCAAGCCTAGACAACATTAAGGCACTATTGCATTTTGTCTTTCTCTGGAAGTATAGGCATAATATGAGAATAATATAATACAAGAAGTGTTATACTTGGGCCCCAAGACCAGGAAATGTTAATAATCACTACAAGAAAGCAAAATGATATCAGTAACACGTTTTGGATTTCTTTCATTTATGCTGATAGGTTTTGTTTGCTCACAAGGAACTCCATCCTACATTTGAGTATGACCTCAATTCTCTTTTAAGTCCAGTGGTCCTTCTCAATATTGGCAATTACACAAGATTAAACAACCAAAACAATAATAGTGTTTTCACTGATGCCATTTGAGGATTCAGAAGAGAGTCCACTGAAGCATTTTGAAGAAACAGGGTGAGTGTTAGTAACAATGCCAGTCATTGTAAAGAAACAATGTGTGAAACATATTCATAGTCATCATACTGATATTTAGTGAGCTTCTAAAAACAACATGAATATTATTATTATGATGAGGACACTTTTGTTAAAGTTACTTATAATACAAAACTTATAAAATGATGGAATTCTGAATTGTAGTTTGGATTGCCTTACAAGCATTGTTGAAAATAATACTCGTGGTGACTTTTGCATAATGACATGATTCATGTACAGACAGGATCATGGAAACAACTGTAAAATGACTGAAACTAATGACTTAACCTATATTTAGAATTTCGGTAACCATATATAACATGCAATGGATCACTTATTCAGTTTCACGAATCTGCAAAGATACTGTTGTGCTTTTCCGATCAACTTTTGATAATATATCCCTGTCTCTCAGACTATTGCTGCTGCACCTGCAACTTCCCTCCATTACATTTGAGCATGTTTGTGCAGTATTCTGAATGCAAATGTTTGAGTAAGGAACATGTCTAAACAAAGATTGCTTATGGTCAAAGAAAAGGCCATGCTTAATGTTAACATCATTTTGCCATTTTGAGTGTTTTTCATGTTAAGTATTTATACCAATTCAAATATTTAATACAAAATTTTAAATCATATTTATGATTGAACTCGGTATCATGTATTGTACCACTTTCATATTTCCCTTCTTCAGAATTGAAAATTCAAAACAAAACTTCTTGAATAAAAATTATATACAATACTTTTATTGTTTTTGCCCTTGAATCTTAAAGTTGCTTATACTACCAGCTGAAACAGTCAAAATAAAATTCTCTCTTGAAGGTCATTATAAATGATTTCAACTGTATTTCACTTCAAATTATTATGCAGAGATAATTCCTATTTCCAAAAAAGTTGGCAGTTAGATGTTTTGCCATTGAGAAAACGATTTTTTGGTATTGAGGACCCCATAATTGTGGATTCTGACAATATTTTCTATTTGAGAAATAAATTTACTACATGAAGCAGCAAGAAAAATTCACTTATTAAGTATCAGGGATCTACAAAACAAGATTTCGGTTGAAAAATCTGCATTTTTCCTTGTAGCATCACAATACTTTCTCTGCATAGTTAAAAAAAAAAATCTCCTGATATCTTGAAGTTACAGATATTCCAAACCATAGCAATTATGAGAGTAAAGTAGCAGCCTTTGCAGGAGCAATGCTAATCTGGAGATGTACAAGCCCTTAAAATGTATTTATATGTGTGTAGGTCAAAAAAGTTGATGAATACGACAAATGAGATACATGAAAATGCCAATTCATGTATCTCCCTTTAGCCAGTCCTAGTCTTAGACCTTTACCCAGTCCTAGGGAAGGAGAAAATATCAAGCATATATCCACCTGAAAGGGGGATTTGAAGAAAATGTGACAAAAGTTCCAAAACTGGGAAGCAAAACTTTACAATCTGTTTTGTTTCTAAAAGAAAATGTTTTAACAAAAGAATTGCAAGCTAGATTTGACAAAATGTTCAAAACAATGTTGAAATGCTTTTTGTGAACACTTGTTTTTCCTGTTGCAGCAGGTATAGGGGCAGGGCCAAGGAGTAGTTTGTTATTTGCTCAACAATACTAAAATATCAAATCTGTAGTTCCTTTATTAAAACAAATAAGTTCTTTATTACCTGGAAGTGAAAAATTCTAGTGTTCAAACATTTCCAAACTTGATTTTGGTTCCTTTATTCATAATTCAACTACGTAAAAGAGTAACTTTTTTAAAACTTTAAGGAATTCTAGTACAGATAATACGTCTCCCTCACAAACAACTTTGACTGTTTTTTGACAATATATAAAATAAAAAAATATATAATTGAAAATCATCATTTATCTTTCTAATTAAGAGAACTTCAATGCAAACAGACATAATATTCATTACTTCATACCTATGATATCAAGGCCTCTTCTTTCCACTTCTTCAACACACCTTCTCACAATAATGGGTACAGAGGAAGTAGCTTGAGTGGCGAGTGTCACACTCGTAGCAACTCCACCAGGGACACCACCTGTGAGACTCTCACGAGCCACGACAGTCTCAAGATCTGCACCGAACAGAAAGCCTGTTGTACCAGACAGAGCTTTACTGGATCGTCCCAAGAGAAGGCTTGTGGTTCCACGCCGTCTGAATGTTTGTAGTGGGTCAGTGTGGCGAAGTCGCAAATAGAGAGTTCCTCGAGGCTCTATTTTTAATGCTAGTTGGTGGATAGGTGATTCTCGTAACAAAGATGCTAAGTGCACTGAACCCTATAATGATTAAATACAAAGTTGAAGTATCTTTTTTAGAAAATTTTAAAATTAAAGATATAAAAATAGTTCCTACCTTATAGCAGAGTTTGTGCCGATACTGTGGATCCCAGGAATAGATAAGCAAATCAAGTTCACGGTTGTCAACAAGATCTAATTCAAATGTTTCATCCCAATCAAAAACAAGGTCTCCAGTTCTAACTACTGTTCGTGCTTTGTGTACACGATCACACTCCAGAACACAATATAAGTCTCTAAGCCCTGTACTTCCCATGCTCCCTGTAAATATATAAATACAAAATATATTATTATACATTCTCATATATAATTTATTCTATTAGACATATTCTATTTAGAAACATTCATTGTTTTCATCATATTGCCAAGAAGTTTAATGATAATAATAGCTTTTTATTTTATAATAGTATGTAATATTCAAATATAATGTTGAGCTTGCAAACAGTACTTAATTAGTATTTATTTGGCTGTCCGGGTGACGCCGCGTCCATGGCGAAGGTGCCGACATTTCGGTCACCATTCTGCGAAACGTCGTTACCTTCGCCATGGACGCGGCGTCACCCGGACAGCCAAGTAAATACCGACTCCGGCCGCGGAAGCCTATGCTCTCAGTATTTAATTACATTCACTGAATTCTTTTCTGTCCTCTCTTTATAAAATAAAACAAGAAGTCTGCTATTAACTACAAAAAAAAATAACACACACACAAGCTTCTTAAAAAGAAAGAAAATTCTTTTACAATACAGTAAAACCGGAACCTGTACAAGCCGGAAACCTTCCTTTACCGGAAACGTTCTCTGGCCCGTGAAGTTATATGGTATTTTACGTAGCATAAAACGGAGTCTGTCCAACGTGGAGACGGAACAGTTTTCCATGTACTATAGGGGGAAAATATAAAACGGAATTTCTGGAAATTTAACGCGATTGGCAGAGCCGTAAGATATTTTTAATGTACTGATTGCAATGACAAGTCTGTTTTAAATTCTCTATCCCACGCAATTTATTCGTGGCAACCGCACTGTGAAGGGGAGGAGTTTCAGCTGACAGCGTAGAATTCGACTTTGGGGCACTTGTCTCTCAAAGCGTAGGCCGTAGGGGAATTCGCTCTCCCCTCCTCTCTGGGCGTGAGTACCGCCATGACTTCTATTCGCGCCTCCCCCTGCCCCACTTCAAAATCGTAACTCCAGAGACGCAGAGCTCAAGGCGATGCGAGTGTATCAGAAAATCATAATACTCTGGACTATGACGCATTGTGCGTTAAAAGATTTATCAAGCAGTCCGATTTCAGCCATTAGGCATTGAGGTGTTTTTTAACGAGTTTCACAACCAATTTAACAATGCGAAAACCATTAAACTCTGACATTCTCCAACATTAGATGAAAAGGTTCAACTTATGGAAGCAAGAGAAACTCAGAAGCTGTCAATGAAGAACGTTTATAATTCATTTATTGGTTATTTCTTCCATAAATACGTTGTATGTACATCTATTTTAATAATCGTAATAAAATCATGTATATCATAATAAAATCATGTATTTTTTACCGTACTTTAATTACTTATTTACTTGCATTAATTTCCTAGTTTCAGAACGTAAATATCAATATCACAACTGTCGTAGTAGACAACTGCATAAAACGGAAACCTCCCTAAACCGTAACTTTTTTTGACCCGATCGATTCCGGCTTAGATTTTACTGTATCAGATTAATGTGATGATCTAATAAATCACACCTTAGACGTCATTTAATTCATTAATTAATTCCCAAGATGTAAAGTGTATGGGTCTTATAATTATTTTGTGCCAAAATACATTTGAGAATAAAATTAAAATTCATCATAGGATTGTTGAGGGTGTGAATTTGTCATGAGAATCAAGAAAATTGTTCCAAACTATTTTTCTCTTCCTCTTCTTCTTCCTACTTTAATATCCTACCTAAGGGTGGTCCCGAAGGTGTGGAAGGAGTGGTAGCTGCGGAGGATGACGTGGTGGCGCGAAGTCCGCGTCCTGCTAGGAGGTGCACCCAAAGCAGACCACTTACACCTGGCTCCACGGCTGATCCTGGTTCAGTGATTGAGCCAGCAGGTTTATCCATTTTATATTTCAGGAACTCTGAAATTACAGTTATTTTGTGTTCATTTTGATTCAATGCACACTATCAAGAAGTATGACATCACATTTGAATTTGACATCCACCTGCAGGATTAATGTCAAGCAAGCGAGAGCGAGGATCTTGTGTGCGTGTAGGTGAAGGATTTGGGATGTGACGTGATTCCAGATCCAGAAGATGGCGCATGCGACGCATGGATGTGGCCCGACTCGTAGTTGCACTGCCGCTAAGCCCGCCAGTGACTGATCCTGATCGATATTGATGTCTGTCCAACGTGCCTGTGAGATGTGGCCGATACGAATAGTACGGCTTTTCCTGGTGAGTTAATAGCAAATTACAAATTATACTTTGCTTTGTTTTAGGAACACTGCTTCTACGCAATACTCAGATCCACTATAAGCGTTATTAACAGTATGCTTGTGCATTCATTTTAAAACAGGATGTGTTGCGATCAGACAATCTGCCAACTTGCTAAATTTATTCAAGTGCTGCAAATTCATTCAGGATTCACAGCAATGCAATTATGTGAGATGAAAAATTATAAAAATACATGCATAAGATCATTTAAAAGTGTGTACTATATCAACCAACCAATTGCAAATTCAAAAGAGAAATTTCATGGAGTTTTCTGTCAACACAGTTAAAAATTTATTTCGTGAATACTCATTGTTTTTGTGTCACATCCTGGCCACTATTAAATAGTGCACCATCACAAGACATTTTAAGCAGAAGCATAAAATATGTTTCTTTATACCCTTGAGCCCACATCTCGAGCACGTTCCAGCAGATTTTCAGCACTGTATGTAAACCTCTGTGCTCGTTGAGTCTGCAGAGCATCACGACTTGCTCTGATCCTCTCATATATAGCACTTGTGGAAGGTGTGCGTTGCAGCCAAGCTCGATATTCATCAGCTGTGAAGACGCTTGGTGAGGACGGGATGCGACCTGTGGTATAACAACATTTAAAACTAAATATTTTCCTTGAGAGAAGCCTCTGATTGCATTTATTGTTATAATAATTCCAGGGAAGGCAGTGGCCTTAGGTTGACACTCTTTCTCACTTTCATGAGATGTTTTTGATACTGTTCTTTATGACCTATTTGATAAAATGAATAGACAAAGGGGTAATAATGAATAAGAACAATATGAAATGTGATTGGATGAAGAATGAGAATGAGGCTGTGTCTTGTATTAATGTGTGGTAAGTGTCAAGGAGCACAGTAACACTTATTTAAAGACACATAATATTCACATGTTTTACAAACAATGATTTGCAAAATAAGAGAAAAGAGATATGCAGGGTTTGTTTTATAATTTTAACAATTGTGACATCAAGAAGAAATAGTATGGTTCCTATTTCTTTTTCAAAAAAATATTTGTTGGCATTTTATAAGAGAAGAATATTAAATTCAAGTTCAATGTTATTTTCCACGTACATTGAATTTGTTCTCTCATATATAAAAAAGTAAGAAAAAATAGAAGTGCAAAAATTTAGAAATTTGAATGAAATGTAAAGGCTTTTAAAAAACAATATTAATTCATTGAGTGTCAATTCACAAAGGGAATAATATTACTCGTGCAATTAACTGACTTCATGCTAATATCTTAAACTACAAAAAAAGTCCACCCACTTAAGACTGCAAAAAGCAAATCTGTAGAATACATGTTTGAGGACAAACATGTTTTAATGAAGCAACATATTTGAATGTAAATATTTTTCTCTAATTATTGTTTTGATGTACATAGGTAACTGAATAGAACTTTTTAAATGAAATTTGTATTAGTGGACTATTTATGTAGTTTGAAGAAACATTGTGCTACTTATTATAAAATTAATGTACATATACCTGAGGTTGAACCAAGTGCAGCTGGGACATCAGTGCAAGGACTCCAAGCATAGTGTAAAGAAACAAGTTAAATTCTTGCACATGTTGACTGGCATTGTTTTTGATACATAAGATCAAAACAAATAATTTCTATTAACATGAACGTGTATACGAAAAAACTTCCATTAATGGTACAAAGCCATTGATAAATAACTTTTTGAATATGTTTTATTTTCAATGTATAATAGATTTTTAAAGTTACAAAAATCCTTTAAAATGGTATTGCCCTCGACAAATGATTTGTTATTTATATAGAATTTCCTCATATTGTTATAATTCACATTTCAAAGCCAAACCCCACAAAAATATCAATAACTAATAAAATGTTATTTATATAATTATTAAAAATAATGTAAGAAATGTTTACACAGTTTAAATACGGAGAAAATATTTTGTAAGTGAAATGAGTTCACCAATGTTGACGTGGATGGCCAAGGTGGGAAGTGTTTGCCGACTCGGCGCCTAGGTCGCGGGTTCAAGTCCCGCCACGGGCATAGTTGTTTGCCCCTTGACTTTCATGTATGTGTGTTGTCGCGCCCGCAAGTGTGTCAGTGTCTCGTGTAAATGTTAATATGTGACCGCATGAGGGACATAATGGATACCCGACGCGGATAGTCAAAAATCAGCATTCCTTGGAGCTGGAAAAAAGCTTCTGGAAGAATGGATAAAATGAGTTAACCAATATAAACTAAAGATGCTTCATTATGGAATGAAGTTACTGTTTTACCACTTCCAAAATCAAAGAAAGCTAGTGGGGAGAGGCAGGGTCAAATATGTCATTGAAGTTTGCAGAATACGTTACTGCTCTTATATATTCATTTTTATTTGAATGTCACAGAAGTGTTTACATCGTGATGGCTGAATGGATCTTCGCCGACTTTCAAAAACTCATAAATCTCAATTAAAAGCAGGCGCAGCCCCCCCCCCCACTTCTCCGCTGCACACTAATAGCAGTTGTCGAACATTTACGAAGCCCTTTATTTCGTCTAACGCTTGGAGGACCTCAAACCGGAAGCACCAACTGTCGAAACCCGGTGTTTCTTGAAAGACGCAAGAACGCGGGGGCGGAAAGGGACAGAAAGGAGTGGTGCCAGAACGGGAAACGCGGTGACGAGCGTGGAATGAGAGCCTTACTGAGGGGAAGAAACCCACTTAAACAAATTGTCTACAGAATCGTTTGTGTGTCTGTGCTTCATCATTTGCCACACTTAATATCCATCACAGGCGGATCCCGCTGATACTTTTGGAGAGGAGCGGGCATCATAGATTTTTTGTTAATTAATATATTATATAGCGGGCATCATATATTTTTTTGTTAATGAATTTATTATAATATATATATATATAATAATTAATTTAACGCTTAATATATATATAATTATATATATAATTATAATTACAAAAATCTTATTGATGCCGGCCGAATACACACAAATAACTTTAGGCCTCCTTGGGGACGGGCATGGCCCCATGCCCTCCCCTCGATCGCCAGTGATACCCATGTTAAGGGTGCTCTTTCCCGGCGACCCTGTATCGAGCCGAGCGGCGCGTGTGCTTGTTTCTTTACACATGGTGCAGCGGGGTCGTGCTGGGCAGGCGGTCGCGGGCGTGGCATAACTTAACTCCCTCTCGCCGGCGCTGGACGGGCGCTCGTGGCAGCGGAGACGCGCCGGTCGCTGGTCTTCCTGTCGTCGGCAGCGCGGGCGGCCACGCGGGCCCCACGCCCGTCCCTGCGCCCGGCCCGCGCCGTCGGCCTCGCGCCTCGAAGCGCCACGTGGTGCGCGCGGCCTTGCTGGCTGCGCCTGCGGTGTCTCTGCGACCACCACGCACAGGGGCGGGTGCGTCAAGGCGGTGACACTCTGCACTCCGCTCCGGGCAGGGGCTGAGCCGCGCGACAGGGAGAGGGCGCATAGCAGTGAAAGGAAGAGATGGCAGAGAGATTGCTGGTTGAAAAGGGAGAGGGAGAAAGAAGCGAGAGAGAGGGAGAAAGAAGCGAGAGAGGAAAAACAATGAGATAGAGGGAAATGAGATAGTAATAATAGATAGATACGATGATAGATAGAGAGATGGATAGAAGAGGAGAGAAAGAGAGAGGGGACAGGAAGACAAGATGAGTGTGAGAGGAAAAGAAAGGCAGATTGAGAGATAGAGAAGGCGAGAGAAGAGAGAGAGAGAAGAGAGAGAGAGAGAAGAAGGAAAGAAGGGAAAAGAGAGAGAGAGAAGAGAGGAGAGAGAGAGAGGAGAGAGAAAGAGAGAAAAAAGAGAGAGAAGAAGAGAGAGAAGGAGAGAGAAAGAGGAGAGAGAGAAGAAGAAGAGAGGAAGAGAGAGGAGAGAGAGAAAGACGAGAGAAGAGAAGAGAAGAGAGAGAAAGAGAGAGAGAGAGAGTAAATGGGGGCCTAGAGTGAGGGAAATAGGAAGACAGAGATTGCTGGATGGAAAAGAGAAATGAAGTTAAGACAGAGAAGGAAAGAGGAAGACACATTGATAACTAAACAAAGTGAATATGAAAATGAGTTCGGATGAGACATAAAAGTATCATAGAAATATAATTCTAAATTTTACCTTACTCAACTCTGAATATAACTATTGCTTTGCCACAGTTATCACATTATTCAAATTGATAATGAATGTTTCATGTTGCTGTGATTTATTGTCGGCACGTCTTGCTTCTTCAATATGGAAATGATTTTATGCTCGTTACTTCACTCGTATCTCTCGTTTCTTCCTGGGTTTGATTTTAATGGTTAGAGGAAGTAATTTACTACTTATAAAGAACGAGCTTTATCTACTTTTTATTACCTGGGCTCGGAATTGAGTTTTCTGTCGAAAAATCTCCGTTACTTGGCGACGATTATAATACTTTCTCCTTCTTACGAAGTAAGGACAGAAGTAAAGATGTAATACTCCTTGTGCAACATTCTCGATCATTCAAAAGCGAAAAATTAAAACCAAAGATCAAACTAAAGACCGATTCAGTTCAAGAATTAATATTTGAGCACATCCACTCGACTTTTGAAAATAATTGAAGCGAGGTCGGCAGGAGGGGGGAAAATTTGATACGAGGCAAAAATATGGAAACGAATGGAGGGGAAGTGGGTAAAAAACGTAAGAGCAGCTGAAGAGGACATGTAGACGCTTGCGAAGAGAAGGCTGCAAATAAGTGAGATGGAGGCAGAGGGAAGTAAAAGAATAGGCCACGGAGAGGCAAGAGATGCAAGAGGATTGAGGGTAGGATGCAGAGAAGGAAGGCAGAGAAGGCGATAGAGAGCAGGGAGAAGGAGTCTAAGGCTGAAGAAAGGTACTAAGTAGGGACAGGCAGACGCGGACAGGAGCTGAAGCAAAGCTGGAGAAAGACGAAGGCGCGGGTGGCGGTGCAGGAACGAAATAGAAGAGGAGGAGGAGCGTGGAAAGGAGTGAGATGGATGCGGTGAGAGAATAGAGGTGCAGCATAGAATATCAAAGAAGGCGAGGGACAAACGAGAGAGGTGAAGCGACTGGGGCAACAGGGAAAGTGAAAGGCGAGGGAAAGATCGACAAAAAGCAAGTTGGAGTACAGATTATGCGAAAGAGAGGAAGATAGACTTGATCACGAGCGTAACGGTTTAAGTGTTTGGTTACATAAGTGTAGTTTTATCGGCAGGAAGATTGGCGGTAAATCTCTGCTGCGCTGTCGAGAACCGTGCGGGGACTTTCCCAACAGGTTGTCCTCTCACCACAGCGTCCGGCCCACCAGGGCACAAGCTCTAAGTTGTTGCAGGTATTACAGTGCCGCAGCGTGAGTTGGCAGAAGCGGCGGGCGGCTCACCTGGGCACGAGCTTTGAAGCGCACCGGCTGCCGGGCGCGCCCGCGCGGCGCCGATGTGCGGCGCGCGGGCATCCGAGTGCGTGGGGCGTGCGCGTATGGCGGCGGGCGAGCCGCCGCTGCCGCCGCCGCGGCCCCGCCGGCGCCGACGTGCGTGTGTGGTAGTAAGTAGTAGCTGGCGCGGGGCGATGACGCGCACGTGGACGCGCACGTGGCCTCCGTGTCGGAGGCGTAGTCGAGCGAGGGCGGTGCGCGACGCGTCAGAAGCGTGCCGCCGGCGCCGGCGCCCAGCGCGCCCCTAGCGCCGCCACGGCCGCCGCCGCCGCCGCCTGCCTGCGCCGCCACGTCGCTGGCGCGGAAGCGCGAGCCGTACTTGAGGCTGGAGCGCAGCATGGTGTGCGAGGCGGTGGCGCCGGCGCCGTAGTCGTACTCGACGCGCGGCAGGTGCTGGTCGCTGCCCGAGCGGGGCATGCCGCGCCGCGGGCCGTAGCCCTTGTGCGCCGCAGCCGCGGACTGGCGGAAGGGCGCGGGCTGCGGGCCGGCCGACATGCGGCGCGAGCTGGGCGCGCTGCCCGGGGAAGGCCCCGCGTAGAAAGAGTGCACCTGCGCAGCAGCCACAGCCTCATCGCACCGCTTGCGGAGCTCTCGGGCGCCTTCGAGCTTCGTGCACAAGGGGGCAAAGAAAGAAAAGAACGGGAGAGGTTAGGGCAGTGCAGTAGACAGAAGTTTCTTGAGGTGGGGGGGTGCTTTCGGGGGGTCGTTCTTTTGGCAAGGCTGCAGTTTTTGCTGCTTGCCCCTCCTAATTACGTATAAAATGTATAAAAATGGGGAATACATTTCTCCTAGCGATTAAACAATAACAGCCAGTGCCACCGTGCTCTTCTAGAATTTCTTAGTGCTTTTGGATTCTTTTTCTTTCAAAGAAACAAAAACCGTACGTGATCCTCACTTGAGATGCAATTACCTAAAACATTTGTTTCTAAGAAAGATAAAATATTCAAAACCTTTTTTAAATGCTCGATGGCACGGGATGAAATTGCATAATGGCTCTCAAAATGTATACACTTAATTATGTTTTATATTTTATTATAATATGGGGGTTTTGAAAAAATCAACATTGCCAATAACGACCACCCTAACAGTGCTCGACAAGTGAACATTTTGAAGACTTGGCTATCCGGGAAAGGTCGTGTTCTAACCAATGTTGCCAACATTTCAGCCGCCATCCAGCGTCTGTCGCCGATGTGAGCGATTGCTATCTTGATGGCCGACGCGTTGGTAACGCTACCTAGAACGCAGTGTCTCTCGGACAGTCATGACTCCATTACCTCTGACTCGAGAGCATGTGTCTATAAATGAGCATGCGACATAAAACATTAATACTCAATAAAGGAACACCTTTTTCAATGTAATCTTTCGGAAAGTACGTTTATGAAATTTGAACATTTTTATCTCAACGAAATGCAATCGAGTATTTATGAAATTTTTAAAAATTGTAAAAGTAATCGCAGTTCTTTTAACACTTTCAACTGTAAATATATAACTACGAACTGATCAATGAACTGATGTTTTGGCCAGGAATTTACATCTTAATCGTCCCCAGAGTTACAAGGATGATTACTACATTTTCACTTTCATTCTTAAATCTGCATACTCTCATACATGAATTGTTACACGTTCATACACACTTTGACTACTGAACCTCACAGTTGAATCTACGTTCAAGTCACAAATGTAAAATTAGTTGCCACATCTTAAGTTTATATTAAAAACTTTAGATTTAGCCCATATTCTGCGCAGAAAGTTTATGAAAGCCTTTTGTGACTCTCAAAAAGGGAAGGAAAGGTTTAGGAAACACAATTCCTGCTTATTTCCATCCAATGTACTTTTTAACAGTTCAACGAATGCACACTTCACAATAGTAAACATCAACTCAATAATTTTTATTTTAACCTACATTTGATACACAAATATTGTAATAAGGAACAATATGACCGTCTTATGCTTCTTTTTTCACGACCTAATTGTGATCTATTTTTTGTTCAAAAGTGAGCGAAAACAGAGTGAGTTTTTAGATTATTCAAAAGAAACTGAAGGGGAAAATTGAATTTTAAAATTCCATTTTCAGGACACATTTTGAATGTGTTAACTCATCCAAAATGTACGCTGTTAGTTTTCGTGCATGAGTTTTTGCAGCGCCATGCTTCGTTTTATCACCACTCACATCTTTCAAAAACAAACAACTGGACTTCGAAGGATTCGAATTTTTTTATATTTACTTTCAATATTATCATCAAAATCATGTCTTGAATTATCTCATCACTATAAGAATTACAGTGAGAACCAATAGTGATAAAAATTTTAATTTTCACAACGAAAGATAATAGTTAGTAATGTAGGACGAGTGAGAATGTTATGAAAGAGTCCGAAAGGGAAGCCGTGTATAAGGTTGAAAATGAAATAAACGGAGACTTGAAGGGGGCTCTTAGTCAGATCTGTAGACGTGGATAAAAGGGATAGTCTAAAGCGAATTTGATACTTAAAAATACATATGTATGAAATAGTCACATTCAAATACATCTTTTTATTATTTTGATAGAGGCAACTTTCCGATGCAAAATTAAACATTAAAGATTCACCCTTCAAATGTACCTCAAAGTGCAAGTTATAATCTAATGATAAAGTTATGAAATTTCTTTTTAAAAAACTTATAGAATGAGCTGATATGAAAGAGTGTATGTAGGAACAGGAATCGGGCAGTGACGACACTGAAAAATTTCTTCAGAAAAAAATCAGATATTGGTGCGAAAACACCTCGAACCTGATTCAAGAACGTCCGGAAGTTTCGAGGCGAATTCTGTGGCGACGAAGAATCCCGCGAAAGAAAAACTTGCGTAAGTTTTGTGACAGAAAAGAAACGAGAAATCAAAATTGAAGGGCTCGGGGCCAAGAAAGTTGTACAAAGTTCCAACTGAGCAATATGTTAGCAGGCTCTATCGACTGTTGATACTACTATTCTGAAACTAAGATTGGAAAATGCATGTTTCGAGATGAAGTAAATCGATTTTCTGTTTAATATTATTGCGTATTCAGCCCATAAACAATTTGTGACACGGGTGATAGTCATTCTCACAAAAGTACGGAAAGTGATTTGGAACAGTATTTCAGCGAAAACTATGATTCTTCGCCAACATTTACGCTATCTAAAGATACCTTTCATTATAAGTATGGAAATAATACGACTAGGGAACTGATTTTACTCGTTTATTTTATGGAATTAGTGTTTTACAAGTACATTAGTCGAGGGTAATCAAGTAAATAACCTTACAATTCTGCAATTCTTTTCAAGAATACAAATAAACAGAAAAACTAGCGAATACCCCGTTTGATTAAGTTGAACGGGAAGCTTAAAACCGAATCCGCTTTTATATTTCTATATATTTGTTTACCGTATTCATCTATTCAGTCAGGAAAAGGAGTGCATTCTGCCCATCGTTTATCCTCTCCCTAGTCTAATCTCGGCCTGCGCCTGCTCCTGCCCATCCTGCTCCTAGCTCCGTTTCTGACCTCGATACTTCCCGCATTACCGCCAGGTTGTGCGTGATGCCGACATTGAAAAAAAAATTTATATAACACACAATTGTAAACTACACGTGCAGACATAGGGAACTTTCAGATTTCAAATGACATCTTATTTGCTGAGATTGAGTAGTTCATTAGGAAATGTGATGTTTACATAACACGTTACAGAAATAATATGTATTAAAGAAAACCCGTGCGATTAAATTGCAAGGAAAGTTTAAAGCCGAATCCTTTTACTTGTCTTGATATTTATTTAACTTTTAACTATTTAAGTGATAGGAAAGTGATGTCGGGGAAGTACGGCAGAGGGGTGTGGGGAGAGGCAGAGAAGTGTGGCGTTAGTTACGAACTTAGACCCATAAAACTGAAGACTAAATCATTGGATGACAATGGATCTTTATGTGGTAATTTGAAAGATCACTTACGCTTCCCCTACAGAATTGTTGTATCATACGTATGTAAGAATTCCAAAACGTATGACACTTTTAAATCGTATTTATAATGCCCTGAAGACTTAATTTTAGGGGCAAGGCGCAATTATTAAGATTATGGGGTGACGCTTCCACAGTTCCAAGCAAACGCGGTACAAGTTAATTTAAATCTACAACGAAATTCTCTTAATAATAGCTGACCAAACTTTTCATGTGGAAAAAGTGTATAGGATTTTTGGGGCAAAACCCTTGAAACCCCCGCACAAATGAGGAAACCAAATGTTTAAATCTTCTTAATGCCTTCCTCGGTCTGTGAGACCCCCGCCCTGGCTACCTAATCCATCACAGTGAGCACCGGGAACAGCCAGGTGTCCGTCCAATTCTTTCCGCCACACCAGATCGCAGATAATAAATCGTTCACTAAGAGGGTATTCTTGTAAGTAGTGTCGGGCTACTAATCGTGTTAAATCTTGCCACTAGTCGTGTTCATTGTAACTATGCCAATTTCCTCACATGTTGAAACCTGACTCTCTTGATCTTCACATCCCTATGAAAGGAAAATATGATTTCTGATTGTGTTTTAAAAAAATTGGAGGTACTTCTCGTCCCAGAATTATTACGAAATCGGGTTATATAAAGAGACGAACCCTAAAAATGTAATAGAAGGTTCCAAAATATTTCAGCTCACAGTGTATCTTCCTCTTTCCCCCCTTCTCTCTCTTTCTCTCTCTCTCCCCTCTCTCCCTCTGTCTTACTCTCATTTATATTTACATCCAGCAATCTCTTTGCCTTTCTATTTCACTCACTCTGGCACCCACTTACACTGTTGAGTGAGAAATCCGGCGCCTTCGACTTCGAAAACAAAATTTTGAGACCATAGGTTGCACTATTTTTCAGTATAGTATTCAGCAGTATTTGCGGGTCGTAATAGCAGGGTTGCATTTGATAATGTAATCGCATGTCTAGGATTGCATAATACAGTTACGCTTTTCAACAAAATATTAACATTTATAGAGTGAAAGTGCATTTCTTCACCACAGTAAAAAGCCGTTTCTTTTGGCACCTTATTGGCTTACATTGGCTGGGTGCGAGACTAACAAAATCTGTGTATACTACTGAAATAATAATGGTGATTAGATGATTACCTGTGGTTGCCCGATAATTTTTTTTCCGCTCCGCCCGCCCCTTCACACTCCGCCAGCCCTTCCTCCTTCGTCTTTTTCCCTTCGTTCTGCCCCATCTCGCCACGGCTTCTTCCGCCATTTTGCTCACCCATCCGGTCCTGCCCGTCAACCTTTGCTAACAATATCGCCCACATGCAATGCGGATAGCATTCATCTCGATTTTGTTAAATATCAGCACGTGTTGGTGTTACATTCTGAATAAAAACTCCCCAGATGATTTTATTCTCACACTTTCAAAAGTTCCTTGCAAATTTTGGAGCAATCATTCGTTTACTTTTAAAGCTTTAGTGAAACGTACATACGTACACTCAGGCAGCCATTCTTACATAGAAGTCTCGTAATAAATCTTGCCAACTTTTAGGCTATTAGAGGAGATCAAAATGATAACTTTTTACCATTGAACATATAGTGGGCAATTTCATGTAAGAAAACGATGTTACAAATGTGACATTTGCCTCTGATTAATTGACATGTTTGCGCATCTGTCGAACACTTGTGACTAATGAGTTGCCTGACAATCAGGGGCATATGTGATACGTGTA
>BOPP01000023.1:612481-639216 GCA_017312745.1 Gryllus bimaculatus | reverse complement strand
AATTTTGATTAAAAACATATTGGCATAACATTATCAATCGCGTACCCCGTTGGATTTCCTTTGAACGCTCAAAAGTATTTGTTTAAAATTTTGGAGCAATTACTCACAAAAAGATACATACACACAAACCTGTACATACATTTTTTATATATGATACATACATGTTTATACTGTGTTACTGAGAGTGTAAGCGTATGCAGTTATTTATTGAATTAAAAATGTTCCAAATACGATAAATAAGATTTAAAACTTTTCCTTTTTTCTCAGTTAATCCACAACTTTTTCAATCGAGATCGATAAACTAAGATTCATCTCTTTTGCACGTCCGAGATTTATTTTTGCTGTGTCTTACGCTCTTGTACAACAGTGGAACATGCCTTTCATTTTAAGATTTTAAATTTTGCAGTTAATTATCATTTAGACCATTTTTCATAAAAACAATTGTTTGTTGACTCATCTCTTGAAGCCGCCATTTCGACAGTTAACCGCGTAATGTGTAGATTTCTCTGACTAGGCTGGTAATTTGTGGTACCGGACCAGTTCGGTAAAATTCGCAGATGTGATGAACGTAAACCACGGTTCAGTAATGAAGACGCTACTGTGAAATATATATTAATTTTTTATGCGAGGTACAAACTTTCGAATTTATAATGTATTTCACAACACCATGGAAATAATAATAATAATAATAATAATAATAATAATAATAATAATAATTCCTTATTAATGGCGAGGCTTAGGCTTTCTCTTACACCTAGTCACCACAATCTTTTAAATATTACAACAAAGATAGAGGAGGACAGAACGCTATTTTTATTTCTGAGAAATGCAAACTCTGAGCAATCCCGACAAGATTGCAGAAGACTTGGCGAAGACGTGTGTGCCTGGCGGCCGCGGGCAGCCCCAAGGCGCAGGTCGCGTGCGGCGCGCTCTCCCCCGCGCCACCCACGCCTTCCACCCCCCGCAGACCTTGCGTGCGCGCCGCCGCGCCGCGCCGCGTGGAAGCGACGCATCGAAAGACACCGGCAGGGGGCGCCGCGCCGCGGCCACAAAGGCCGAGACCACCCTCCCCTCCCCGCCGCGCCCTTCCACGCCCTCAGGCCGTCACGGTTGTAACAAGCGCCGCTCAGGCCTCCCACTTCTGCTGCCGCCCACGACAAATTCTGTTAGGCTCGGGGGGTACCTCGCGTCCGCTGACGCGCCGCTCCCACGCCACTGGGCCCTTGCTTCGCTTTCGCCACGCCACCCCACGCTACGCCATGCCATGCCATGCCACGCCACGCCACGCCATGCCACGCCACGCCACGATCTGCGCTCGTCTCATTGCGCTCCGCCCTCTCTCCGCCACGCCCCGCTCCGCTACCACCCCCTCTCTTCGCAATGCTCCGCATCTCTCCCGTCCCATTGCTGTACGTCCTCTCTCCGCCTCGCTGCCTCCGCTCCATCTCGCTCCTCTCTGCTTCCCCCACCTTTTTCACTGCCGACCTGCCCATCGCGGTCCTCCCCACTCCCGCTCGCTTCCTCGTAGCTGCACTCGTTTTTATAATAGAGCAAAAGAACATTACAAAATTTGTGTTTTACAATTATCTTTTACTTTACTTACTTTACTCGTATACAGAGTGATGTACGTAGTGTAGAGAAAAAAGCTAATGCTGCGGAAAATCGATTTCGAGATTTCAACGGAAATACACGTTCTGCCGTTTCCTAATACTGAAAAAAGATTTTGTTGATGCTACACTTACGCCCGTCCGTCCGTCTGTCCGTCTACCTGACTGTCCATCTGTTTGTCTGTGGCTACTTCCGTCGGTTTGTGCGACTGTGAACAACACTAGCGCGTAAACTATTTGAAAGATTTTTCCAAAATGAATATTCCCTTCAACGATGTGGCTCGACTCGAAGTTATGTGATTTTGAAAAACGTTATTTAAATTTTGGTGGCATTTAGAAAATTTTCTCAGAAATGTCTGCAGTTAAAAAAGGAGAAGAAAGTAGAATACGAAACAGGTACGGTTTTTACTGTCAAGTCTAATTTTCAAAAATTATGAAAGTTTGATTGAAAGTTTGTTTTCGGTGTCAATGTACAATTACAATATTGAAGAAGGCGATTTATTCTTCAAATTAAATTTGTTCTTCACAGTTAGTTCGTGTTACAGAAGTTAGTAAGTTTGTATTACGGACGTTACTTTTACATTATTGCTTTTGTGAGTAGAAGTTTCAAATGATTTTCAATGGCGTTTCTCTAAAAGCCAAAAGTTTTCTATGAAAATGAACTTAAATTTGTTCATTCTCACACAAGCTCAACGACATTTTCTTCACTAAACGGCTCCAAATTTTTCAATGAAAATTTGCATACAGAACCAGGTTTTACTCTTTGATTATATTATTTAACTCATATTTCAATTCTGCCATTATGGGACCAATGAATTGGGAAAATGTGTAAAAATGTCCTTTAGGCGTCAGTAGGTGGCAGCTGAAGATGACAAACTGAAAATGTAGGTCACACTAAAGAAATTAGAAAATTAACTATTACACAAATGTCTGTGCCATTCTGTAGTACTACTAATTTATTTATTTTCTATCGTGATTGGCGACTTGGCTAAGTGCGCGAATCGACTTCGTGCCTCGAATCGTAAGGTCGCGGATTCGAATCCCCCCTCGGGGTATCGATGAGTCTGTCTCTCGCGTATATGTTTTCGCGTAAAATCTAGCGTTCTGACACACTCCATTTGGGTAGCTGCGGTGGTTGGAAAAGCCATAAAAATTTTTTTATTACTAAATTTGTAGTTATTAGACGATATGTAGACACTAAAATAGTAATAGAAATATGGTAGTGGAATATAGTAGAAATTAAAATAATAATTATTGGTAGTTAACAAAATCGGTTACTTTTAATTTATGATAGTATGATAGTTGTAATGCAGTTGTTAGTTTTTAAGTAAACAATTTTGGAACACAATATTATTTCATTCGCAGCTTCTGTTCATTCGTCGGAGCGTGGTAACGTCACCGCCTTCCCCCTACAAATCCTGTTAGGCGCGCGTATGCCTCGTGCTGCTCCCGCTTCCGCACCCGCCCCCAACCCCGCCGCGGAGTCGGCCTTTGCGTTGCATGGCGTTCGCCGCTTGTGAGAGAGCGAGTATTGAGCTGCCAGTGCAGTTTGGCATTACGCCTGCATGCTTATGCAACACGCTGTGCATGACTGCACATTAATGCTTTGCACGATCCCTTACCAGCAGGGGATACCACTGATTTTAACGGGCTTTTGGTGCCTTGAAACTCTCCGTGACCACACAAAGTTCTCCTCTTTGACTCGTCAATGTGTGTCTTCAATATTGTATTTGGATTGTTTCTCGAACTTAATTTTCTTTGCCTCGGTTGTGGAAAATGCCCAGCTCCGTAGTTCACGAATAGAAATTGGAGTAGTAATAAAGATGATAGTAATAAAGTAATTTTTATGTTCATTTGAACAGAAAGTTGGAAATTGTTTCTCGTGAATCCCGAGTGCCGCATGAGCAAACAGCTTTATGGCTCGGATGAGATTCATCACGGTCTCTGTGCAATGTAGAGCACTTGGTCTCTGCCATGAACAGCGCTGTCCCTGGCAACACTGCTATTTCGCGTTCTACACCATGAAACAACCTTCTTTCCAGCGTCTTCTCTAAATCCCTGTTTATGAAAATTGACCTTTTGACCACTTCTTTGTTTATTTATCTGTCGGCTTGTCTGTCTCTCGATACTCCAATTCTTGTTTGTTCCATAAGTTCAGCCACATCTCTTACTAACCTTCCTCTCTCCGTAGTAGTTGGGTTGTCTATTGATTTCTAAACCCCGTTCTCTTCATTGACAATTCGCTAACCATCATTTCACTTGACTTTGCTTCTGATGATTTGGTATTCTGTGAGAAGAAAGTTGATGATACGTTTAGCACTGATAAAATGAAAGTTGCCATAATTTCAAAACTAGTACATGCAGCAAATTACTACGTAATTCGGTTATTTCGCTTTCTGTTAAAGCAAGATGACGATGCTTCTAACGACACCGAAGCAGTCCCAGAATTCATTGACAAGAAGAAAGTAATAGGATATTTCGATAAGCAATTAAGAGGCGTTAATTTCACCGAGCAATGTAGGAAAATTAAAACCACGCGAATACAGAGTGGCAGTTATGTGGTAGTATTGAACTTTAAGAACATTGACAACGCCTTACAATCACCCAAACCGATGACTGTTTTTTGTTTGATAAGATTGCTTGATAATTTCTTGAAGTTTCGAACATCACCCAATTAGTGGCACCTGCCAAGGTCGAATTCCTCGAAGATCGATTGCTGTTATCAGTGAACTCCATGATTTCACAGATCACATTTAGGTGCAGCACTCAAAATACGACTAGCTCCAGTCCGTGCGCGACCTTTACTTCCATTCCCATCCCAACATTTTCCTAATCCAAATTGGAACGTCTAGGAGGATTCCGTATCTTCCCTCTCATAACTGACACCGGCGCGGAAGACATTTTGTAAAGGGTTGAATCAGGCCGATATAATAAAATAAAATAAAATATTGAGTTTAGAAGAATTTCTCTTCAGTAAACGAAGTTGTAAATTCGATTACTAAAAATTTAAGGCGCGCGCGTAACATCATGTGATGCGTTGACTGGTCGACGGTTGGACGGCGGCTGAGCTCCAAAGCTTGTGGATATTCCCACAAGCCGCTTGTCCACGCTCGCACACTTCGCGGCGATCGTTCGAACGTGACGCGTTGCAAAGCAGCTCAGCGACGACGCACTGTCAACATCAGCCTTTCCCAAAACATTAAAGTCACACCCAGTGTAGCCGCGACTACACGGACTGCCAACGCGCAATTCAGTTCTGGGAAGACCAGGTTCGTTCTGGGTAGCGCCACAGTCCGTACAACATGACGAGCTTGACTTTAAACAAGGCTAATTAAATGCATGGATTTGAGCAAGTCCACTGTAGTTGTCCGCGTGTCACTCGCCTATACTAGAGCCGAGCGCCCGAGCCTCCTCTCCCTCTCCCTAGTCGGGTTGTCTCGACAAACAGCGGGCCGCACCAGACAGAGTCTCTCTTAAACTTCTTCGTCTCTCAGTCTTCGAGAAAAAGTATAATTCTGCCTTCTTTTCGTATTAGTAATCACCGCATAAAATGTGCTAAGGAATTAACGGATTTTGAGAACAAAAACTTTCTTCTTTCACGCTGCTGACGTTTGTAGGATCTTGAATACAGTATCTTTCAGCTTGTACTCGGGAACACAGCGAGTGTTCCTCAAATCGCAACAGAAGTAATGTGTTTACGATTTCGGGGCTGCGCGGAGAACTGCTGGCAGATTGATTAATCGATTCATTTTTCCGTGCACGTCAATAGGTGTGTTAATTAGTCCCGTAAATGTTTTATTCTGACGTCTGCTGATTGGTAAGACGTTCACTTCGGATTGCAGGGAACTCCTTCTCGAGGTATCTTTTCCATAGACACGAGAGTTCCCAACAACTTCCCCAACACGCGTGGTAATGTAGTGTATGTAAGTGCATGTGAATGAAGTGAGAGGATATAACGAGGAAGAGGAACCGTTTGTTAGGATACTTCTTCCCCATATGCGCCGTTTTGATTGGAAAAACTACGGGATTGGAGCAGCCAGTGCAACCAGTAAAAACCAGTGCAACTGAGCTGGGCCTAAATAGCCCGAAAGAGCCACCTTGTCGTGCTCTGGATTGTTCTGCACATCTTTGCAATACCCTTTCACACAACTCAAAGTCATACGTGAAAATCACTATTTGCCGTCCTGTCACATTTTCGTTTTATCGAGCGTGTCGTTTGTTACCTTACGCTTTTCTCAGACGATCGCCGAATTGCTCTTGCCACTCTTCTGTGCTTAGGTAAAAACTATCGTCATCGCATCGTGAAGACAGCTCCACTCTTTGCTTTATGCCGCTCTCTAAGTAAACAATTCAGTTCTTTGCACCACAATTTTACCCAATTTATTTCTGTATTTAACAAAAAAGCCGGTACAAATTGTAAATGGCGTATGGGGGAGAAAAGCAATCTATATACGTTTTCTTGAGCTCTGGAATACCTACCCTAGCTCTTATACTAAATCAAGTTGAAATATGATTACTGGAAGCCTGATCGGCAAGATTTGATAACAAGAAATATTAGCTTCCGTGAAATAAACGGCAAATGAGGCAGATTTTGGCTCTTCCTCTTATCGTGTCCCATGCGTAGCAATCATTCGCGAGAATGTGGATTTTGGAACACGGAAAAATAGAGATTGTGAAATAGGGAGTTTCGTAACACGGAACACGGAGAACGTTCCACCAACCATCGTATCCTACTCGTCGCGTGTCATCCGCTCAACCCAGCGCTGCGTTCTTGTTGCGCCGCCTCCTCAGCCGCTCGCCGGGTCCGAGTCCGGCGCCCCGCCCCCGTCCACCGCGAGCGATCGGAAGCGCATCGCGCTCCGCTTTTATCTCGGCCGCCGACGCGCGTTAATGAATAATGAAGCCCCGCGACGGACCTCGCCTCGATGTTGCGGATTAATGGAAGCGCGCGAAACGGATTCAAGATTTCACCCGCTGGAATTTCAGTCTTTTTCCGCATTTGTTCTCCGCGCTTTCAATGAATGAGGGGCGTTGATGTAGTGCGCAAACATATGGGATTTTTGATCATTGGTTTGGAATGGAAGGACCAACAGGATAGATTACAGTCCCGTTCAGATAAGGTAATGGATTGGACCTTTTTATAATTTTGTATTTGTTTTGACGCGTAAGCTGACATAGACAGCGAAGGGGCTGGATCGTTTATTCATTTTAAGTCCAAAACTGCGGTTCAAATCCCAGGTGTGAGTGTTTTATTCAAGAGCGTAAGACGTGCTTGACTTCTTATACTGTGCACGTGAATCAAATAAACTCACACCCACATCTGTAATAATTAATATGTCACCATTGTTTAATCTTTGCAATAATATTGCTGTCCTTTATTCTGTATAAGAAAAAGGAAAACCATCACTGTGATCACATCTCCAAGAAATGGAAGAATATAAAGCCGTTAGCATCCTTCTTTACCTACGCTCTGCAATCAGTACGGAACTCATCATAATTTGCCGTGCAAATCATTCACGAGGGCTAACCTAGCACAATGCTCTCAACACTATTTGACTTGTCTGTCTTCCTTTCTAAATAATAAATAGTATATCTAATATTACTTTGAGGTTTCGTAAGTTAACATATAATTCGTTAAGTTAATCGGATAGAAGATTTAAAGTATGCATATAATGATCACTTTGAATTGCACAAAAAATAAAATATTTACAAGCATATTCCTACTTTTTCTTGGGCCAATTCACAACTTCAAGAGTGAAATTTCTTAAATTTGTTTACATTGAAGTAACATTTCTGTATAAAATAGCTAATTTCTGTACCGAAATTTACTTTGTTTTAAACTCGTAATTGATAATCGTAATAAATTCTTGTCAACCTTTTTCTAATTTGGAAATAAAATACATAAGAAACCTTTTTGTAGACTGTTGCTGCAATGTATAATTTGCGTCACAGTGGTATATCACATCATAGTTTTGGTCTTAAACGGATTGACAATTGTTTAGTGCTTTTTCGGACACATATGAGAATCTTCTTTCTGGGGTGAATGTTTTAATCGGACTAAAAGCTAATAATAGTTAATTCGACAATCTTCTTCAGTACAACTGGATTCAGAGGATTTAAATTAATCTTAATTTTCGTAGATTTCCATTTATTTTATTATCATATATTATTTATTACAGAGTAAATCTTATCTGCTTTCAACTGAATCATTAATTCATTATTTACTTTAACTCTGAATTTCAAAATATTTTTTGCATGATGTCAACGAAAAAGTTACATTGCCTTTATTAGTTAATAAAGTTAGAACGCCGTGTATTATTTGGGGTAGGTGTTCATTGGGAAATTTAAAATATGATTTCTCATCTCGAGTAGCCTGTTCAGTTTGGACGTCGATTAAGGCGGCTCCCTTGAAGCATTCTTTCTGGAAGCATCGCCCCCGTGAATCCACCCCTGGTTTCGAGGCGTGATTTCTCATGAGCCAGCGGGCCCCGCGAGCTGGAGCTGGTGAAGCGGGTGGTGGTGGTGTGGGGGGACGGGCGGCGAAAGCCGAATCAGGCGCGGGGCGGTTCCTCTGTGCGGGTGGGCCGAGGCGGGCGTGAGGGGCCGGGCGAGAGCTGCGGGCGGAGAGAGGCGGGGGTTGGGGACTAGGGGCGGGGCCTGGGGCGACAGGGGGCGGAGGACGGGGCCTGAGCAAGGAGCTCGATCCAGGAAGTGTGCATGCAGAGATCAATATTTGTGACACACGGCGGAGGCGCCGCCTCTCGCCTCCGCCCTCTCCCCCTTCCCCTCTCCACTTCCCCCCCCCCGACACGCGTCGCCAGCCGAGGAAGCAGATACGGACGAGAGGGAAATTGGAAGAACGGACGGAGGACAAGCAGGGAGGGTAGGCGAAGGCGATGGAGCTGAGTAGGGGAAGGATTACTGTTGAGAATTAGGAGAGTGATGAAGAGGATCAGTGGGAGCGGGCACATCATTGAGACTGCATTATATTGAATGAAGAGGACACGGTGAGTAAGATCAGTTCTAAAGTATTTAACACGTGCATATAAAGTGACGCATTTGAAGTGTGAAGACAAATAGAAATATCTAAGTATAAGATCAAATTTTCACATTTGATAAAGTATGATTACGATAGCGAAATTATCCAAAATCTTACAATGTAGAATTTTGCAGTTTGTTAAAAACTTGAATAATAATTCTATTTAAAAATGAAATAACAAGTATAATTTAGTACAGGAGGAAGAAAATAGAGGAATGAAAGTTTGATTCTCAAGGTGACACAGAAGAGATCCCACAAAACAGATAGAAAAGAATGTTTGTAGTAGTTTCCAGCAGGTAGTAGGGAACGGTGAGGAACTGATAGTTATCTCCGCAGGCACTGTCAGGAATCGAACAGAGGCGTCAAATGTGTGTTGAGGGGGAGCAGAGACGGCGCAACTTTAGAAGTAGCCCAAGCTTCGTCAAAGAAATAAGAAGCGTAAGAGAAGGCAGAGAAACAAGAAGCGTTAGAGAAGCACTCTTTGGCAACAGCTGCCAAAGAGAAACTTCTGCGTCTGAGAAAGTGTTAAAGAACAAGAAGTCAAAAGCGGGTAAACTAAAGTGATGTTATTGTAAAAGATAGAGAACAAATATTAACAAATTTAACGGCGTGCTTTTGTCAAATTTTATTGAAGTATTAAGAGTCAAAGAGTTTCACATAAGCACTCGAATACTGGGTAAAACGAAATTGTGTACGTTTTAGCACTAACCGTCAATGAATCAAATTAAAATGTGTTATAAAGACAAACTACTACATTTTAAAAATAAACATTTTCATAAAAAAATGGGCAATTTTTAATTTTAATAAGAATAATTCAATAATAACTGAGTGATGATAAACACCAAAAGCATAACACCCTTTTCTTGAAGTGTTATGCTTTTGGGTGCTTACACTGCAATGCTTATGGCCTCAAATTCTGCTTTACCTCTCTCATCTTGAAAGTAGTGTGCCCCGACTCAAGTGCGCTTTGGTAAGCTGACGTTGTAGACAAATAGATGCGTCTATTGACACAACCTACTGCCCAGCTCTGACCTCTTAAGCCCAGGGTTCAGCGATGAAAATTGCCGCCCTTGATCCCTTCTGCCTGACCTATACGTTTATGTCATTTTGTTATAAATACCGCACCACACAGCATGTTAATGTACAAAGTGAATAACCAATGGTACTACACTTGTTTCGTTCATCAAATCATTCGGTGATTTCTCCCTCCCATATCGTCACACTGACTAACCACTGTTACGTAAACGCACATTGTGAGAAATCTGTCCAATCCTATTTGCGTGCGATTTAAAATTCTGTACGACACGGATTTCACATTAATTATTTATTGGATACAATAATTATTTTTTATATTTCGGATAATCTACGTTCAATTTTGTGTAATTGAATTTAGTTGTGAATTTAAGAATACGATTCTCTACTCAAAAAGGCGGTCAGTGTTAGTGCTAGATATACGATCTTCCGCTGCAAAGTAAACTGGCCCTGTCCTTCGCCCACGAAAGACCTCAAGGGCGCAGGTGGTTGCGCGCAACGCGGGGGCTGTCTGGGCGAGTGGGGGCGGACGCGGGCGGCGGCTGGCGTTAACAGCAGCTTCCGCGCAGCTCGAGTGCTGTCACGTCGCGCCCGTGTCACGCGGCAGCTGACGGCCCCGCCCCTCCCTCAACGCCCCCCCCCCGGCGGCGAATAAGCGCCTCGCTACGGCGAGGACTGCGACGACCTTCGCGCACACTCCCCCCCCCTCTCTCTCTCAACTACTCTCTTCACCCTTCGCTCCCAGCTCTGCACTGAGAGAAATGCTGCAGGGCCATGTAGTAAGCACGTTTTGTAAGCGATCGTATAAAGTTATTCGTTACGTCAAATTCACTAAACATTATTTAATTTTGTTTAGTGTATCGGAAAATCAAAAACTTTACGGGAATGTATGAAGTGAATTATGAAAGACACAAGCTTCTTTCATAGATCAAATCATTCGGTGATTTCTACGTCTCACGTCGTCACACTTATTAAACACTGTTAAATGAGCGTGCATCCTTAGAAATTTGTCCTATTTGAATAGTTTTACAGCGAACGATAAGAAACGATCACTGTATATAGTATTGTATGCTGTGTTTAGTATTTTATTAATTTTAAATAATTATGTTTTATTTTAAACTAATGGTAGAAATAGTGTCGGTAGCCAAACATCGGTAGCCAGCGTTCGTAGTTGTTTTGCTAGGGTCTGTCAGGTAACCGTAGAGTCACAGGAAAAATGAGCCTACTGAACCCCTGAATGGGTGACCGTTCGGGAAGCCCAGTTGCTAACTACCTGAAGAAGAGATGGAAACAAAGTATTCTCTTTCCCGTTTCTGCTTAATAAGATTTACTAAGCAGTTTTGAGTAAAGCCAGTTATGGTACGCATCTCTTCGTTTAGCAATTTTCACTGCTACTTGTTTAGTAAATATTACTAGATGCGTTACTCAACGTAACGAGTATTAATCTCCACTAAATGCATCATGGATTACGACCTGTTCAGTTAATGTAACTACACGGGAACAACTATCTTATAGTAAACAGTAGTTTCGTAAAATTGATAAAGCACTTCCTTCTGCTAAAATGAACTATACCGTATAGTTGAATGTAGTACGCGATGAATTATATGAACTAAAGATTTCTCTTCGTGTGAGATTTTTCCGACAGCCACTTTCTTCCCTCTCACCTCTCCAAAACATACGTTCTCTGCACTCCCCCTCCCCCGTCGTTTAATCATTACATACTAAGCGCTCAGTCATCTAAGCTATCCTGTGTCCCTTCGTACTTCGCTCTCCGTTGTGTCATTTCGCCTTCCTCCACTCTCACCTCTCCTATACATCCGTCAACTGCTCTCTTCTCCATTTTCAATCTTCCTTCCATCTGCACACGTTTCTCTCAGTTATTCTCTTTCGGTACTCTCCACTCTTAGCTCTCAATTGTTACATTTCTACACCCTCCATTCGTACCGCTCTCACCTCTCTCACTCATCCATTCTCTACTCTCCCTCCATTATTCTATCTTTTCACCCTCTGCTCACAACCTTCTAAGATATCCTGTTTTCGCTCCATTCATCCTTAGATATTCGTCTGACATTTATCCATCCTCCACTCTCACGCTCTTTCCTCTCCCACACATCCATTCTCTTGTTCCTCCCTCCGTCGTTCAATCTTTCTATTCTTTGCGGTTATCCCTCTCAAGCTACATTGATTTGGCTATCTTCACCCTTAGCTCCTCGATTTTTATATTTTTCCTCCCTCTTCTCTCATCGCTCTCACCTCTCGTACCTATCCAACCTCTGTTTTCTCTCTCCATATTTCAATCTTCCTACTCTCTGCACATTGCCACCTCAGCTATCATATTTTGGTTCACTTCATCCTTATTGATCCATTTGACATTTCTGCGTGCTTAAATTCACAGCTCTCACCTCTCTCACACATACTACGTCATTTGCTCTCTCCTCCAATCTTTCAATCTTCCCACACTCTGGGCACGTCATTCTCAGCTATTCTGTTTCCGGTCTCTTCATCTTTAGTTCTCCGTTTGATGTGTCTCCAATCTTCACTCTCACCACCCTCTCCTCTCCCGCATATCCGTTCTCTACCCTTTCCATCATCTTTCTCTTCTTTCTCTCTCATGGTTTTACTCGACGTCTGTCTTTCTCTGTGAAATCTCTCTACTTCTCGCTTTTTGCTCCCTATCCTCTTAATTCGTTTTCATTCCACCCGCCTTTGTTGTCACCCGTCCACTCCTTTCTCACGACTCTCGTAGTCCTTCACTCCTTTCGTTATTCACTCGATTCTCTGTCTATATTAGTAGTAGAGAATCTAGTGGATAAAGAAAATGTTACGATATTAAAGCAAATCGTGTGGATAACAAAAGGATAACGATAGTAATAAGAGAGCGAACTTCTTACTCGATTCGCAGTAAGAAATTTGCTCTCTTCCTGCGCCACCATCCTTCCCACGTTTGCCCTCTCTCACTTTTCGCTTAACTATTTCGGTCTGTTCCCTCAGATCCTGTCAGTCTTCCTCTCTACACCTTCCGATTTATCTGCCACCCACTCTCCCCGTTGTCCCCTTCTGTGCTATCCCTTCACTCTCCACTCTCTCCTGCTTAAATCTCTCTTCATTCATTTCTCTCATAGTGAAATGTATTTCAGCTCTTCACTCCACCCTTTCTTATGTTGTATTTACATCTGCGTTCTTTTCTCTGCGTGTTCCGCCCCTTCTTATCTGTTCTTACTTCTACTCTTTTCTCTGTTCTCTTATCACTTACACTCTTTCACTTACTAATTATTTACATAATCTTTTCTTTCTGGTCCCTCTTCCCCTTCATCTGCCCCTTTTACTTGTATTTGATCTCCGTCTTTCCATATCTGCTCTATAATCCCTACTTGCCACCCCCGTCTCCAGTCCATCTGCTATTTTTCACCAGAGAAAACATACATGCTTTAGGAGTTGGGTGTACTTATTCTTCTATCAAGGTCATTTTCTTCAAGGATAATTGAATAAAGTTCGTTTAAAGTAATTTTGGAAGAGGTAGAATACTATCCATTGGATTACCCGAACCCAAGCGAAGTCTTAAATAGTTAATTCTATGTTTTATTTAATCATTGGTGTAATGCGTTATTCCATCGTTTTTACTAAAGAAATTGATTTTTCACACTTGCAATCTTTTAGAATAATTACAATACTCTCAAAAGTATTTTTAACAAACATGTATGTCTCTTTTTAAAGTTGAGAACGCGCGATTTTCAGAATAATTCTAAATCTTTCTGTGCAAAACGTTATATTAACGTTATATTTTTACAAATAAATTAGAATTCAATTTAACTAGAAGTTCGTAAAAACGCACAATCTAATAAATTAAAATATAACTTAATATTACAATAGATTAATTAACATAAGTTTTTATGTGAAATTGTTCTTGAATGAATTTAAAAATTACAATTTCATTGAAAATATAAAGACAATTTAAATGACTGAATAAGTATTAAAAATCGATATGAATATTATTTTACAGGATTGAACAATAATAATAAACTATTTTCTAATTTGAGAAAAAATGATGAACATTGAAAACATATCTAAGCAAAGTTTGCAAGGTTCAAAAGTACTCGTGAGAGAAAGCATTATTGCTGTAAATTTGAATCTCGATAGAATTTGAATTCAATGGATGTATCTAAATTCACACTGTTTGTTACACAGATTTCGCACATTTGTTTTTCATTTCTCTCGTACTCATGATAGTACTACGAGAAATTAATTGACGAATATCCCAAATTCAACAACATGGTATACAGGAAATTACCGGTACGTACTATGTCATTTATTTAAAGCTTATAGGTTTTCATATGCACGATAATGTATATTTTATGAAGTTGCGCCGCCTTTGAATAATTATTTATAAAGCAATTGGGACTATTGATTTCAGGACTACCCTTCATGAAATTGCAAATAATTATGCTATTGAACTTTTGGGATTGGATACTCTGAAAATAAATCACAAGTGTATTGAAGATTTCTTATTCAAATAACTGTTACTTACATATATTTGTCATTTTTCTCAGCCAACATTAAGAAAAAATGACACGTAAATATTTAATTTATACACCACGTAAATATTCCAAAATTTAATGGTATTATGGAAATGCCAATAGCAAGTAACATTAATTTTCCACCAAGGAATTCATGTGCTTTAAAAAAAGAAAAATATCTTATTTTTAATCTAAACATAATAAACATATTTTTATAAAAAAAGATAATTGTATATTTTACAGTAAAATATGTCTGAGAATTAAACAACGAAATAATATTTCGTATTAAATATGCCATGTGAATATGATAAACTTACTTCTCTGAGAATGCACTTCAGATCTAGATAATAACAACAAATTCGTAGGCGGTGTGCACGAAATTAACGGGTAATTTTGTGGGTAGTCATAAAAAGTTTGGTAATGGAGATACAGTAATAACTCTTAGAGTCGTAACAGCGTACTTATCCTCACCCTGCAAATGTTAACAACTCTTCTTTAAGAATAAAAAGATAAAAAGTCCGAGAGAATGCAGTTTGACCGTCAAGTAGATAAAGACAAGCCAAGTTACCGTAACACAGGGTAGGGATCTGAAGCAAGCGTTCTGTTATCTTAAATGTTATAACCACTTGTTAGGTAAAAGAATGAAACGTATTTAGCGATGATGGATATCGATATTTCACAAAAAATGACTAGGTTGCAAATGAAATTGCATTTTTGCGTAGAGGTAATGAGGTAAAATGAAATCGAAGAACTAAGAATGAATTATAGTACATTTTGTCTACTGTAAAAAATTAAGAATGATACCAAAGATTTTGATCGCTTGGTAGCATTACATTTAAAATATCTTGGTTTAAGTACTATCTTCTCACATACCTTATGCGTAATGTAATAAACGTTATGTAATGCACCGAAAAAATGTGATATTTCGGCAGAAAAATTCTTATTGAAGGCCTCTGATACCGAAAGACTGGATAATTTATTAAAGACTGGATAAATCGTTTTTTGCCCATATTAAATTGTAATGTAATTAATTTGACTAATTTAAAGTCATTTGTGACATTAACGATTTTTATGATAAATAATTTTACACATGATGAGAATGTAAGTATTATGTGAAATAATTAGAACAGTAATTAGCAGAATAGCGCGGTATTAGTTTACAAGCTGAGCAACAATTTTCAAAATTGTTTATCTTTCGTCTCGTTAAGTTTTGTAATAATTCATGGCCACGTCGTTTTTCATGTAGTACAATACGTGTCGAAAATTGATGCAGTTAATTTATAATTAATTCTTCGAGAATTTTACTAATTAAAATGATCTGTAGGCATGAAAGAGACATAGTTTGGAGAAAAATTGAAAAGTAGGAATAAGGTTTTTGATTTTAATAAGTGATTAAAGTTTTAAATCACGATTTAAATATATGACTCTAATATACTATCTCTTAAATATATCTTATATCATAAATGAATGATTTCAATGAACTGATAAATTATCACCACTCTAGTGAAAGAGGTAAGTGTGAAAAATATAGATTTTTCTATTTACAAGAGTAAACAAACGCAAAGAACAAAGAATAAGGCATGTGAAGTTGATAATAAAACAAGAAGTATGAATGGAAGTGACATAGTACATTATGATTGAACATAGTGTACGGAGTTGCCGAGAAAATACGTCCAGAAAAGATAGAAAGTGCTATAACACAATTATATGTGTTATAATTATATTCTTTTTTAAAGAGATGAATTTGTATTAATAATTTTAAGTTGTATTATAATATAATTGAGATCACTAACAGACTGGGGAGGCAACAAAAAGCAACAGATTTAGTGTTTCCTTGATCTCGTATATTTCGTTTGCCTAATAATAGGCCAATTGCCATTTTATAATTAAATATTTCTTGATGATAACTAGGGGGCGGATTTTGATGACCTAAAACATTGCCAAAAATGATCAATAAAATGTTCTTAAAATACTTTTAAAATGTCCAAAAAACAAAGAAAAAACAACGTAAGAAATTCTATCAAAACCACTTCAGGTAAACAACTCAAACTGTTGGATATGTTACTGATGTAATCGAGCCTTCTTTTTATTCAAGAGAACTCAGCTTGCAAACTTTGGGTTTGGACCGTTTTTTAAAAGAAAATCTCTGCCTTTATCGCGAAATTGGCCGAACTTACAATAACGCCGATAAACCTCACTGGAAACTTAGATTACATAGTACTCAAAACGGCTGACATTACAATGTATGAGCGAAGAAATCGAATAGGTTACTCAAGAATTCTATGGTGAATTACTTTTTTACATCTATTTTTTACATCTCTTAAATATTGTTTAAAGCAACTACCAATAAAATGAAATTAAAAACGATGAAATCAGCGAAAAATACAGTAAAAATGACGTAAAAAATAAAAAAATTTCTTACTTGTCGAAATCGATGAAAAATGCAAAAAAGTGACTTACAACAGTGGGTCATTTCGTTTCGTTATATCATAAAATACATTTATGTACTGAACGGCATTGTTCTACAGTGAAAAGAGAAAGTGTCTTTTGATTAAAAACCGCCCCTAACGATAACCTTCCGTCATTTTCTTATTAAGTCTATCAGAAAAACGCATAACAGCATTACAATATAATATTTTTTTGAAAAATAGTGATTGTATGTTTTGTAAAATATTGTCTAATAGTGATATACATTTGTCCAATAGTTCTGATGAAAACGAAATGAACACTTCGGCATAAACAAATATGTTTTAATATAATATTCCGAACAACCGATTTTTGAGACCCGTACAGTAAGCCCTCTCTCGCTGGAGTGGAGATTAGAGCGTAGGCTTCCGCGGCCGGAGTCAGTATTTACTAGACTGTCCGGGTCCGTAATGCATAGGCATTACGCCCTGAGGAAGGTCGCAGAATGGCGACCGAAACGTCGGCACCTTCGCCATGGACGCGGCGTCACCCGGACAGCCTAGTAAATATGGAGTGGAGGTTCCTCGCGTGCTGCCGCGTGCGCAGTGACTCACCCGCCTTGCGCTGCCTCGTGACAAGCACGAGCCGGCGCGGGATGGACATGATGATGACGACGTCGTCCAGGCTCATGTGCGTCACGTCCACCATGTTGACGGCGAGGATCTCGTCGCCCACCTTGAGGCAGCCGCTGTTGTAGACGGCCGACTCGAGCGCGATGCGAGAGATGAAGACGCCGTCGGAGCGGTCCAGCCCGTTGCCCTCCCGGATGTACAGCCCCAGCGTCTGGCCCGGCCGCTTCACGATCTCCACCAGGAACACCGAGTGCTTCGCGTCCTGGCACACCACAACGCAAACACACTCAACGAACAGAACATGATCGATCTCCACCAGGAACATCACAATGCAAGGATCAGAAAAGAACCTATTGTTGATCTAATGACAGCGGTAACGCTGGCTCTGAGCTCTCCCAGCAGCTTGAAACAGAAAACTCGAAAAGTATGAATAAAGAAAGTAAGTCGATGTGCAGGTCTGCCGTAGGTGGCACTAGGTCTAGGGCAGCTGGTGACAAAGGTCGTTCACAGAGCCACCGTCAGCACTAGGAAGACTAGGTGCTACCATTATCCGTCCAACGTGACTATATTGTCTCTTTCAGGCAAGTACTACTTGTCTTGTTTTCGTATTACTAATTACCGGATAATGCACTTGCAAAAACTATATTTGCTATTAACAGCTCACTTTCTCCATTTCCTGCTGTTTTCGTTTACGATATTATCATTTTAATCTTTGTAGGCTTGTGCGCGGGAACGCGTAGCACCGAAAATGCGATTCAGTGCGGACCAGCGGGCTGCCTCAGAGGCGAAAGGAAGAGCGAAACAGGGGTGCAGCAGGGGGTGAGGGGACTAAGAGGCTCTGGCGATGCCCCGGGTATTTTCCGCGATACAATGCTCATATTCCAACTTATTGGGTGTACTTGAATGAGAGATTCGTAGAGAATATGCCGTTTCTCTTTTTGATCGCAGATTTTATAAGGATGCACTAGTCTTTTCACTGAGAGATGGAAATACATGTTGGTGTCAATAGATTATCTCCTCAGATGGCGTCTCACCCCAACGCTTTACAATGATCACCAGCGACTCAGAGTGATTTGCGGCTTGTAACAAGGGTTTCAACTATATTCTAGGAAAGAAATCATGAATCAATGAATGAAAATGTAATAATCAAATAAGAGGCACGAAAAGGTGTAACTTCGAAAAAAATCTTACAAAAACTAATTTTGGTCTCCAAAATATTTAAAGATCAAAGGGATTTTTCACAAAAACTTGATCACAAAAAGATCAACACGTGGTGCACCAAAAGCTTTGCGTCCTGCCACAGTTGTTGCAGAAGATTTCACGAGACCGAAAATAAGGATTTTTAATTATTTAACCATATGGTATGAATTGCGACGAGAGAGAGATTTGTGGTCATATTTCTGTCCCATACAGATCTCGACGCTATTGACCGCGATTTCAAGAAGTGAGCAACGAATCCGCTGGCCTCTACACCGCGTGCCTTCTATTGAGTGACAGCGAAAATTTACATCGCGATTGGGATATTCTCGGGCATTGGAATCTCATCCGTCTCTACCGCCTAGCAGAATTGTGAAATTCGCTGAGCAGAATGTAGGTAATCGAACTCGTTATGGAGATTCATTAGCGCTGAAATCTGAGGGAAAAGCAATCAATCGCTGGTTCAAATCTGTGCGTTTTATCAATTCGCTGCATTTAATGACATGGAATATTCTATATGCTTCTCAGTTTGAGAGAAGAGGCCTTAAGCGATTTATCCCCAATTCATCACTTGAAAAATTGTCTCGTTTCAAGGGGAAAGAACCCGTAATTAGTTCTGAAATATCTCCTTCGCAGGCAGTAATATGAGATGTATCTGAAGTTGAAGTAATCATTAACGTCAAAGTTATTGGAAAAGGTTAAATACTATTGATTTATTAGTAAAATGAAATAATTATTAATCTATATAGGTGCTTGTCTATACGCGTGTGCTAAATTCTATGAAGTCGATAAGCGCCTCTAGAAAACAGTAAACACTTTTGTGAAACTGAGAAATTGTGTACAATTTATGACTGTCAAAGAGAGTAAATTTATAACGGTAGCTTCTGTTTATTCCTTGTGCAATAGAAAAATACATAATATGGACATCCGATTGGATCGTAAGGCGTCACTTCAAGTTTTGCTCCATCGTTGAAAGCGAGCTCTTGCTCTCCAATCAATTAATTTCCCGAGTGGAGCAGATGAGCACGCGGACGTCGTATCCTTTTATTTTAAGATTTCGAATTCGATTAGCGGAGACAGGCGATTTGAAAGGAATTTTCCTTAACTCGCTTCGAGAGAATGCAGAGCCGTTTTCTCAATTAAGCGCAGTGGCACTCTATCTCCAGCTCCTTCCCGATTCGCGAGAGCCTCAGCCGTAAAGAAAGACGCCGAGGGACAGAGCCAACGCAAATAAAAAGCTCGCGCTCGTCTATTTCTTGCCAGTTTCAATGAATGTGGCGACACCGATGATTCAAGTGGATCAGAAATACTTGGAATCTCATTGAGAACCGTGGAAAATAGAGTTTTTGAGATGATGCACTTTTACGTCTTTGTTTTTGGTTTGGTGTGAGGGAAAAAAATAACAACTTGAGAGCTTTATGACATTGTGTGAGCATTGTGTTACTATATGACTTGAAAATAATCGAAGGTGTGAAAAGGCAATTGTTTTTGTGGTAATAAATTAGACTATTTGGGTCAGCCGTAGCATCGTGCTACAGTGGTTAAATCAGTGAACACCACAACCGAACTGTTGATAAATTCAAACAGTGGCTTGGAATTTATTAAAACCTTTAAATGAGCATGAAAGGAGATAAAATTATTGGCGTAGGACAAGAAATATAAAATGTAGGATTCCTTGAAAAACATTTGGGATGGTGGTGTCCTTAATCAGTTGTGAAATAAGATGAAAATGAAGCATCATTCTTTTTGCACTAGTCAACAATCCTCCACAGTAAAGACTACTTGAGTGATTAAACTGTATGGAAGGTCCTTGTCATTGATTTTGTCAGAACAAGAGTACTAAGCTACTGCAGTGAAGAAGCTGACTGCCTATTCTGCCACCTACAAAGTTATCCAACGAATTCGAAGAAAATATATTTTTGAAGAATGCTCGTGGAGAAAAAGAGTCATCCCTAGGCTTATGTGTTACTTGGCACGGTCATGGAACACGGGGAATGAGGTTCTGCGCACACAGGGTACGAGGTGCGGGGAACAAGGCACCGTAATGAAAGACGGGGTACAGGACTAGGAATCGGGTAAGGGGCATAGAATTCGGAACCTAGGACGCGGACGTACAAGGGATTACAGGGACTTACACGCTCCACGGGCACGGGGCACGGCGCATGGGGCAAGAGCACTTATGTGACATAGGCAAAGAGAATAGGGTATGGTGTAGGGGCGAAGGGTACGGGGCATGGAATAGAGGAGACAACCGGCTGGAGGCACCATGCACCATGCATAGTCAACGGTGTAGGGGGAACGCGAGGAGCACAAGACAAGGAGCAATGGTGCGGGGAGTGTGGTGCGAGGAGGGGGTGAGGGGAACAGGGGACAGAGAGAACGGAGCGGTAGCCGTGAACGCTGGCGTGTGCTGTGCGCGAGGCATAATTTCCTATGTCCGAGAGGGAGGGGGTGCCAGAGCGTGAAGGCGGTGGGGCAAGGGTGCGGAGCGTAGGACCTCCGAGAGGGCGGGAGATTGTAGGGCAGGGTACGGACGCGCGGGCGGCTCTTCTGGGCGCGGCGGAACGGGAACCGTGAACGGGAGCGCGGGGTTCCGACGGGGCGGCGGAGCGGCAGCGAGGCGTGTGAGCGCGTGTGCGTGGTGGCACGGGCTGCGGGAGCGGAGCGTGGAAATGCAGAGTGTGCAGCGCGACGAGGTTGCGGCGTCGCGGGGGCGCGGGGCGCGGGGCGCGGGGCGCGGGACGTGGAGCGCGGGACGTGGAGCGCGATGCTCGAGGATGATTCGTGCGCGGGGTCGCGCCGCGCCGCAATCTATACATAGCGGTTGGGGCTGCGCCTGTTGCCTCATCTGTATGGGGCGGCCGGCCCGCCCGCCAGCTGCTGCTACGTGAGGCGGTGCGGGTGGCGCGGGCGGCGCGCACGGGATATGGAAGAAGCGCACGAAGGATGCAACAGGCAAGGGGGCGGGCGAAGGGGCAGAGGCGGAGGTAGCGCTGAGGCCGGCACGGCGCTCTGGGAATCGGCCGACCTCAAAAACAACACAAAAATCGAAGCAAAAGAAAGAAGATAACAGGCGTAGGTAGAGGCAGGAGGTCAAACAAGCAGTCAATGTTCATAAAAATAAGTTGACCTAGGGAGCCCAAATAATTGGAAACCTCGTCTCATCGTGAAAGGAGACATTTCAGCTATGATAATCCCCTATCACTAAAATTTCTCCGCAAGCGATATAAATTGGCATAGTAAGACAGCATAGTAAATTATATGTTCTTGTGATATTTATTAATTGCTGATGAAGTCTTGTCTACATATCAGAATTCTAATTAATCTAATGAATTTTCGTTTTTGTCATAGATGTTTATCTAATCAAAAATAATTATAAATAATTGTTGGTGTGTTAATTCCATGTTATTGACGATTGATCTAGAAAGATATGAGTTCTAAAGGTTTGTCGCATTGAGGTTACTTAACTCATTCTCAATTACACATGATTTGTACACGGTGAATTTTTATTTCAGTTTTATTCTGCTTTGACAATGCCAGGCGTCGTCGACGCCTGTAACAATAAATCCTCCTGCCCTTACCCTCGTCACAAGTATAGAGGAGGCAGGGAGATGGATGAAGGAAGTGGGAGAGCAGATAGCCAGAAACGTGTGCCAAAATGGACCGCGGGTGCGCGCTTTGAAATATACGCCTGGATTTGAGGAATGCAGGGCGTCTTTATACGGGCAAGCAAAAGGAGGGCAAGAAGTATACGGATGAATACACAATGTGTTGCTTAATGGAAACGGCCAACATTAACGGGATGAATAATGGAGATGAAGCTCCAGGCATTAGTGTGAAGACCGTTTAGAGAAGCAACAGTTTGGAGAGGTGGCGTCGCAGCACTAGCAACTTAAGCCTGAAAGAAAATTTGCGTAATAATACAAATTGGGAAGTAGGATACCAGTTGTTGTTTTCAAACGTACTTACAAAATTGTATAAATTACAATGAGTTTGCAAAGTAATAGAATTAGAATGTCATTTTACAAAAGAATAATCTTATAAAAAAAGAGTGAAACATGTATAAACTATGAAGACTTTGGGGGGGAAATAACTTATAGATGGACCATGAATGCATTTCAGAAAATATTACGAAATTACAGAAAAATAATTGAAAAATAAAAAAAAGAGAAGGAAGCAAGTGAGAAGAAAGGAAAAACGGATGACAGAATGAAGGGAAGATGTAAAGAAGGAAGAAAAGGGAATGAAGGAATGAAAGAAGGGAAATAAGGAAGGAAAGGAGAGAAAGAAGGAAGGAAAGAAGAATGGAAAGGCGGAAGGAAGGAAGAGAGGAAGAATAAAAGGAATAAAGGATGATAGGGAGGAACGATGTAAAGGAGAATTGATATAAGGGAAGAAAGATGAAAGAGAGGAAGGATGAAAGGGAGGAAGAATGAAAGGGAGGAGGGATGAAAGGGAGGAAGGATGAAAGGGAGGAAGGATGAAAGGGAGGAAGGGATGAAAGGGAGGAAGGACGAAATGGCAGGAACGATGAAAGAGAGGAAGGTTAAAGGAGATGAACGATGAAAGGGAGGAAGAATGAAAGGGAAGAAGGGTGGAAGGGAGGAAGGATGAAAGTGATGAAGGAAGGAAGGAAAGTAGAAAGGATGGAGAGAAGAAGGGAGGCAGGGAAGTTGGAAAATGAGTGAGAAGAGAAGAACCTGATCAAGTAGTAGGGGCCAGCCCCAGGCTGGAAGGCAGGCGCCCCGCAGGCCGCTCCGAATGGAGCGCTCGGCGCGCGGGGGGAGGAGCGGGAGGGGAGGGAGACTCACCTGCATGGCGAGGAAGCGCTTGGCCGCTTCGGAGGCGGCGCGGCCAATGTGCCGCGGCTCCAGCAGCCGCACCACCATCTCGCCGCGCCGCTCCACCGCCTCCAGCGCCGCCGCCGTCGTGGCATCGTGGTCGTTCTCCACCGTCTCAATCTGTCGGAAGATCTCCGTCGAGATCCCGCTCACCTGCACAGTCGCACGCCGCCGCCCCGGCCGGATTAGCCATTTGCATCGCTCCGCGCGCACCCTCTCCTCCCCTCCCCTCCCCTCCCCTCCCCCTCCAGTCCATGCCAGAACTTCCCCCGCCCTATCTCAACGCGCTGCTCGTCGCCCGCCGCCGCGCCGCCGGCTCAGCCGGCTTAGGCCTCGCTCAGAGCCGTGCCACGCCCCTTCGGCTCTCCATTGATGCCGCCTCCCTCCCTGTTACTCCCGCCCGCGCCATCGCTCTCTTGTCAGCTCCTTGGCGTCGGATCCTGACTGTTTTACTCCTCTACCAGTTCATTTCGTTTCGCACTTCTCCAGCTCTTGATTCTCTACCTGCCGAGGAGGCTCTCAATGGCTCCTCGTAGTCCGACAGTTACTAGTTACAATCCAATAAATTATACAGTAACTATTTTGAAATATAGTAAACATTGCAGTCCTAGGCTCCATTTTGTTAGTCATTTCTATTCCTCTGTTTATTTGTTAACTAAATAGCTACTTTTCATCTCATTTGTTTCAATGAAATTACTTTCTCCTTCTTTCATTCCTTTCTTCTTTCCTTCGAAAAGCATTCGCTACTCCTACTTCTCACGCGATTAGCCTCGCGCGACGCCCCACCCTTCCTTCTCGACCGCATCTGATGCCATTCAGCTATTGCTGAAGGTATCACTTTCACGCGCGTCTCCAATTGCTTTCCTCATAGATTAAAAACTATCCACCAGAATACACAACCCTCCCATTACACACAGTTCCAAGCGCCTCGTTTTCTACTTCGTTGCAGTCTCTCGATCAACTCTGACCTGACGCTGGTCCTGGCCTACCCTTCCTTTCTTCGCAGTTTTCACTACAACGCCCCGCAGAAACCTTGCTCCCGCTCTCGCCTTTGCAGTTCTTCACCGTCCCCCAACTCCGCTTCAGAAACCTCCTCCTTCCTCTGCCGCCCTCCGCCTTACCGCTTTCCCTCTGACCCCCACACCACTTCAGCCCTCTTGGACCTCACTCGGTCGCCTATTCACCTTACCCGGCTTCCTCCCGTCCCGCCTCCGTCCCGCTCCGTCCGGCTCCGTCCCGCCTCCCGCTCCGTCCCGCCTCCGTCCCGCCTCCGTCCCGTCCTCCCCGTCCCGCCTCCGTGCCGCCCGCCTCCCGTCCCGCCTCCTTCCCGCCTCCACGAGCCCGTTCCGCTCCTCTCCCGCCCTCCGTCCGCCTCCGTCCCGCCCTCCGTCCCGCCTCCGTCCCGCCTCGCCGCCTCCGTCCCGCCTCCGTCCCGCCATGCCGTCCCGCCTCCGTCCCGCCTCCGTCCCCGCTCCGTCCCGCCTCCGTCCCGCTCCGTCCCCTCGTCCCGCCTCCGTCCCCGCCTCCCGCCTCCGTCCCGCCTCCGTCCCGCCTCCGTCCGCGACCTCTCCCTCGTCCTCACTCTTCCGCCCTCCTCTCTCTCTCTCCTCTCTGCTCTCCTCGCCACAGTCTTAGCTCATCCGCCGTCCCTACTTGCCCCGCCCCTCCCCTGGTCGATCCTCACCGCACGCCACCACCGCGGCCGCAGGCAATTTCCATGAGGCGGCCGCGCTTACCCTCGGAGGCCAGCCAGACCGCGATAATAGCAATAATAATTAAATAACGCATTCGCCCGGCGGACGTCATGAATGTGAATGATCACACGGAACTTGGAAGTTCCGAAAATAATTTACATAAATCTCTCCTCTCGGGAGCTTTGCGCGAAATCTTCATCAGCGCTGCAGCCAGGAAATGGCCTCCGGAGATCCCGCTCTGAAATCGACAGGCAATTTTCATGAAAATGATCAGAGACAAGAGCTTTCGGCGATGAATCCTCGCTCTTTTTTAAGGGTACTCCGCGTTATCTGTTTATTGCACGCGTCGAGTTACCCTTCGTGCGGGAGGAGGGAGTATAATTAAAGTTTTTTCTTCGAGGAAAGGAGGGAAATATATTTAAAATATGGCTCCTGCAAAAAAGTTTGTGTTTCTTGTAAAGTGGAGGAAATGAGAAACATAAAAAATGTAATATACGAGAAATAATGTAATGAAAAACTGAAGCCGTGAGGATACAATCAGAATTTTAATTTTTCGTCGATTGCAGCACAGTTTTTAATCAAACATGTTGTATTATACATTTCGTCATTTTTAATCCTATAACTACAGAATAGATGTAGTACAGTCTTTCTTGAATTTTCAGAACCAAAGACAAAAGGGATATTATACAGCACAATGTTTGCTCGTGCGTAGGATATGAGGACATCATATATTCGCAATTTTTCGTACATTTTTTCATGGAAATAAATAGAATTCTTGCTAACATATCGTTATTTTATATACATTGGAAGTTAGAAATTTCAGAATTTCCGATTTGAGTACCAAATTATATGCAAGTTTTGAACTGTATTTTAAAGGTAATGGATAATTAAACAGGAATTTGACATGCAACTAGATATTTATGTTGTCTAGGCTATCCGGGACGAGCCGCGTCACTATCATGTTGGCTAACGTTTCGGCCAAAGAGTATTGTGGCCTTCTTAAATGCTATTTTGTAAATTGTTAGCATGAAATAAAAAATACACAGGTATATTCATGATAGGAATACTGCTTTGGCTGTAATATATTTATATTTGATAACTACTTTTAATAAATTGAATAAAACGACAAGAAACAGGCATTGTCTCCGTAGTCCTCACTCGTATTATGACACTTCTCAAAGAAAACGTAAATTATAAACGGATGAGTATATTGAAATACTTTTCTCTTCAGTATTTTAATAAATCTGTTTTGAAGGTGGTAGGAGGAAGTAAAATAGTATCTCTAGAAAGAATAATGGAATTGGACAGTGTTATACAGGAAATGCACACGTTGAAAGTGTTTAGATAAAAAGGTGCAATTGCATTTTTTCTGTAAATCAATGCCATGTTAAATGTTTTCTTTCGTTAATGATACTTGGGAATACTTGTCAAATTATGGATGGATCATTTCAGCATTGTGCAGAAACATGACTTCAGAAAACAAATAGCCATGAATTCGTAATAAAAAAATAATGTGAGCAAGTTGTGTCTTTGGCGTGCACACTTCAAAATGCAGAAATCTGTTCGTATCGTCACTTCGTCCATCAACTTTTCATTCCTTCCCCGAAGACTCACATTCTGTACAAGTTATATAAATAACTCTTAAATAACTATTTTCTTACATATATAGCGTACTACTGAACATTATATTTTGTAAATAATTTGTTTGTATTTTAAATTTCATTCAATTGCATGTTTTTATTTATATTGTTATAATTCCTGTACATTTTTTTC
>BOPP01000023.1:573749-612456 GCA_017312745.1 Gryllus bimaculatus | reverse complement strand
CAGTCGCGCGTGGGTGGAATGTGCACGTGGTTACGTGCGGTGTGTGTGGTGCGCCAGGGGGCGGGAGCGACGCCCGAGATGGCCACGAGCCTCCGGCCGCCAAGGCGGCGCAGGCGCAGGGCGCGGCGGCGGCGGGCGCGCGCCCCAATGGAGCCGCCGCCCATGTCGTGAGGGGGACTTCGCAAGGGTGAGCCCACGCCCGCCCCAGACCTTACACCCGGCCTGGGCCAACACTTGTGCTCAATATTCTATTATTAATTAATTAAATGCTTTATTGTATTCTTATATTTATTTGTATATTATTATTATTTATTTACTATTTTATTATTTTCTTATTTATTTTATTTTATTTATTTATTTATTATTTATTTTTATTTTATTTTTTTTATTGATTTGTTTTTTGTACATAGTTCGATTTAATAACTTTACATATGGTATTGAGCTTGTAACCTATCTGTAATCCTAAACTTTATTCCATAATTATACTACTACAGAGGTTGAGGGAAACCAAATGGCACCTCATCAAGAACTAATTCCAGATCTTAGAACAATTTACAAAATATGTGGATGGATATTTAATTTTTTATAGCGAGCTGGGCTGGATGGAGGCACTTGTGTATTGCAAAGAGATCTATTCCCTCGATAGTTATTTTAATTTAACAAAAAGATGTGCTACTGTCAATATTGTTAAAATCTCAAATATATTTCTAATCGCGTAGCTCATCATTATAGATAATCTGAAAAATGTACAGAATTATACACAAAAATAAAAACATGGAATGAATGAAATTTCAAATACAAACAATTATTTACAAAATATAATGTTCAGTAGTACGCTATATATGGTAGAGAAAATAGTTATTTACGAGTTATTTATTAAGCTCGTACAAGAAGTGAGTCTTCGGGAAAGGATGAAAAGTTGATGACGAGGTGACCGATACCGAACAGATTTCTCGCATTTTGAAGTGTGCAGCGCCAAAGACCAACAATTGCTCACATTATTTTTTATTACGAAATTTCATGGCTATTTGTTTTTCTGAAGTCATGTTTTCTTGCACATGCTGAAATGATCCGTCCATAATTTGACCGTTTCCCAGAATCTTAACGAAAGAACATTTACTTTACATGGCCTTGGATTTAGAGAAAAAATGCAATTGCAACCCTCTTTTTCTTAAACACTTTCAACGTGTGCATTTCCTGTATAACAACTGTCCCAATTCATTTATTCTTTCTAGAGATACTATTTACATTCCTCCTACCACCTTCAAACAGATTTTATTAAAACTACTGTAGAGAAACAGTATTTCATATACTCATCCGCTTTATCAATCTAACGTTTTCTTGAAAGTGTCATAATACGAAGTGAGGACTATTACGGAGACCACATGCCTGTGTTTCTTGTGTTTTATTCAATTTCATTAAAAGTAAGTTATCAATATAAATATATTACGCCAAAGCAGTATTCTATCATCCGCAATCACTGTGTATTTTTATTTCATCGCCTAAACAATTTAACAAATAGCATTTAAGAAGGCCAAATACTCTTTTTGGCGACAGTTAGCCAACAGATAGTGGACGCTGGCTCGTCCCGGATAGCCTAGAACAACATAAATATCTAGTTGCACTGTCAAATCTGTTAATTATCCATTACTTTAAAATACAGTTCAAAACTTGTCATCACACTTTGGTACTCAATCGGAATTCTGAAATTTCTAACTTCCAATGTATATAAAATAACGATATGTTAGCAAGAAAATTCTATTTAATTTCCCTGAAAAAATGTACGAAAAACTTGCGAACTATATGATGTCCTCCTATCCTACGCACGAGAAAACATTTGTGGCTGTATAATATCCTCTGTGTCCTTTGTCTGAAAATTCAAGAAAGACTGTACTACATCTATTCTGTAGTTTATAGGATTAAAAATGACGAAATGTAATAATACAACATGTTGATTAAAAACTGTGCTGCAATCGACGAAAACATTAAATTCTGATCGGTAATCCTCACGCTTCAGTTTTTCATTACATTATTTCTCGTATATTACATTTTTTTAATGTTTCTCATTTCTTCACTTTCAAGAAACACAAACTTTTTTGCAGGAGCCATATTTTAAATATATTTCCGCTCCTTTCCTCGAAGAAAAAACTTTCATTATACTCCTGCCTCCGCGCACGCAAGGGTAACTCGACGCGTGCAAATAAACAGATAACGCGGAAGTACCCTTAAAAAAGAGCGGGATTTCATCGCGAAAGCTGCTCTGTCTCTGATAATTTTCATGAAAATTGCCTGTGCATTTTCAGAGCGGATTCTCCGGAGGCCATTTCCTGGCTGCAGCGCTTGATGAAGATCTTCGCGCAAAGCTCCCGAGAGAGAGATTTTTAATGTAAATTATTTTCGAACTTCCAAGTTCGTGTGATCATATCACATTCATGACGTCCGCCGGGCGCAATGCGTTTATTTAATTATTATTGCTATTACGCGGTCTGCCTGGCCTCCGAGGGTAAGCGGCCGCCTCAGGAAAATTGCGGCCGCGGTGGCGGCGGCGGTGAGATCCACGTGGGAGGCGGCGGCCAAGTAGGGACGGCGTTGAGCGTGTAAGACTGCGGGAGAGAGAGAGAGAGAGAGGGGGGTGCGGGAAGAGGGGGACGGAGGCGGGACGCGAGGCGCGGACGGAGGCGGGACGGAGGCGGGACCGGAGGCGGACGGAAGGCGGGACGGAGGCGGACGGAAAGGCGGGACGGAGCGGGACCGGAGGCGGCGACGGAGGCGGGACGGAGGCGGGACGGAGGCGGGACGGAGGCGGGACGATGGCCGGGGACGGAGGCGGGACGGAGGCGGACGGAGGCGGGACGGAGGCGGGACGGAGGCGGGACGGGAGGCGGGACGGAGGCGGACGGAGGCGGGAGGGAGGCGGGAAGGAGGCGGACGGGTGCCGGATGCGGAGGCGGGACGGAAGGCGGACGGGAGGGCGGGACGGAGGCGAGACCGGGAGCGCGGGACGGAGGCGGACGGAGGCGGGACGGAGGCGGGACGGAGCGCGGGACGGAGGCGGGACGGGAGGCGGGACGAGGCCGGGAAAGCAGTGTGAATAGCGCCGACGTGAGGTCCAAGAAAGGGCTGAAGTGGTGTGGGGGTCAGAGGGAAAAGCGGTAGGCGAGGTGGCAGAGGAAGGAGGAGGTTTCTGAAGCGGAGTTGGGCGACGGTGAGAAACTGCAAAGGCGAGAGCGGGAGCAAGGTTTCTGCGGGGCGTTGTAGTGAAAACTGCGAAGAAGGAAGGGTAGGCCGGCACAGGTCAAAGTTGATCGAGAGACTGCAACGAAGTAGAAAACGAGGCGCTTGGAACTGTGTGTAATGGGAGGGGGTGATGTATTCTGGTGGACTAGTTTTTAATCTATGAGAAAGCAATTCGAAAACTGCGTGAAAGTGATACCTTCAGCAATAGCTGATGGCAATCAATGTAGTCGAGAAAGAAGGGTGGGGCGTCGCGCGAGGCTAATCGGCTGAGTAGTAGGAGTAGCGAATGACTTTTCGAAGGAAAGACAGAAAGGAATGAAAGAAAGAGAAAGTAATTTCAATTGGAAACAAATGAGGAAAAGTAGCTAATTAGTTACAAATAAACAGAGGAATAGAAATGATAACAAATGGAGCCTAGGACTGCAATGGTTTACTATAATTTCAAAATAGTACTGTATAATTGTTATGGATGTAACTAGTAACTGTCAGACTACGAGGAGCCATTGAGAGCCTTCGGCCAGGGAGAGAATCAAGAGCTGGAGAAGTGCGAACCAGAAATGAACTGGTAGAGGAGTAAAACAGTCAGGCATCTACGCCAAGGACTGACAAGAGAGCGAATGGCGCGGCGTGGGAGTAACAGGGAGGGAGCGGCATCAATGGAGCCGCCGAAGGGGGCGGTGGGCACGTCTGAGCGAGCCTAAGCCGGCCTGAAGCCGAGCGCGCGGCGGCGGCGGGCGAGCCGAGCAGCGCGTTGAGATAGGGCGGGGGAAGTCTGCATGGACTGGAGGGGGAGGGGAGGGGAGGGGAGGGAGGGAGGAGAGGGTGCGCGCGGAGCTGGATGGCAAATGGTGCTAATCCGGACGGCCGGGGCGGCGCGTGCGACTGTGCAGGTGACGGATCTCGCGAGATCTTCCGACAGATTGAGACGGTGGAGAACGACCACGAAATGCCACGACGGCGGCGGGGCTGGAGGCGGTGGATGCGGCGCGGCGAGATGGTGGTGCGGCTGCTGGAGCCGCGGCACCATTGGCCGCGCCGCCTCCGAAGCGGCAAAGCGCTTCTCGGCCATGCAGGTGCGTCTCCCTCCCCCCGCTCCTCCGCCGCGCGCCGAGTGGGCGCTTCCATTCGAGCGGCCTGCGGGGCGCCGTTGCCTTCCAGCCTGGGGCTGGCCCTATACTTGATCAGGTTCTTCTCTCTCACTCATCTTTCCAACTTTTCCCTGCCTCCTTCTTCTCTTCTCATCCTTTCTACTTTCCTTCCTTCCTTCATCAACTTCATCCTTATCCCTCCTTACACCCTTCTCCCTTCATTCTTCCTCCCTTCATCGTTCATCTCCTTTAACCTTCCCTTCTTCTTTCATCGTTCCTCGCGCATTTCGTCCTTCCTCCTTTCATCCCTTCCTCCTTTCATCTTCCTCCCTTTCATCCTTCCTCCTTTCATCCTCTCCTTTCATTCTTCCTCCGTTTCATCCTTCCTCTCTTTCACCTTTTCTCCTTTAATCATCAATTACTCCTTTACATGTTCCTCCTATCATCCTTTATTCCTTTTATTCTTCCTCTCTTCCTTTCCTTCGCCTTTCCATTCTTTTTTCCTTTCCTTCTTTCTCTCCTTTTCTTTCCTTATTTCCTTTCTTTCATTCCTTCATTCCTTTTCTTCCTTTTTACATCTTCCCTTCATTCTGTCATCCGTTTTCCTTTCTTCTCCAACTTGCTTCCTTCTCTTTTTTTATTTTTTCAATTATTTTTTCTGTAATTTCGTAATATTTTCCTGAATGCATTCATGGTCCATCTCTAAGTTATTTCGCCCCCCAAAGTCTTCATAGTTTATTACATGTTTCACCGCTTTTTTATATTCCTTCCCTAGATTATTCTTTTGTAAAATGCACATTCCAACTTCTACTTACTTTTGCAAACTCATTGTAATTTATACAATTTTGTAAGTAGTTTGAAAACAACAACTGGTATCCTACTTCCCAATTGTATTATTACGCAAATTTTCTTTCAGGCTGAAGTTGCTAGTGCTGCGACGCACCTCTCCAAACTGTTGCTTTCTCTAAACGGCTCTTCACACTAATGCCTGAGGCTCCAGCTCCACTTATTCATCCCGTTAATGTTGGCCGGTTTCCATTCAGCAACAACATTGTGTATTCATCCGATACTTCTTGCTGCCCTTTTTGCTGCCCGGTATTAAAGACGAGTGCCCTGCATTCCTCAAATCCAGGCGTATATTTCAACCCGCGGCAGACCGCGGTCGCATTTGGCACACTTCCGTTTCCTGGTCTATCTGCTCTCCCACTTCCTTCATACCATCTCCCGCCTCCTCTATCTTGTGGACCGAGGGTAAGGGCAGGAAGAATTTTATTGTTTAGCAGGCCGTCGACGTCTGGCAATTGTCAAAGCAGAAATAAAATGAAATAAAATTCACGCGTGTGCAAATCCCATGTGTAATTGAGATGAGTTAAGTAACCTCAATGCGACAAACCTTTAGAACTCATATCTTTCTAGATCAATTTTCGGGTTACAATAACATTGGAATTAACACACCAAACAATTATTTATAATTATTTTTGATTAGATAAACTCTATGACAAAAACGAAACATTCATTAAGATTAAATTAGATTCTGATATGTAGAACAAGACTTCATCAGCAATTAATAAATATCAAAGAACATATATTTACTATGCTGTCCTGGAAGGGTGCTGGACACAACACACAATTGCACCTGAGGGGTTTCTTACAAGAACCAAACGATTTTTTTTTAAATGTCACCAAGTTATTCCCAATAACTGGCGTTATCTGTTGGAACATTTCGTTTCGGCATGTACCAAACACATTGAAAGATATAAGACGTGGAAAAATCATAAATGCATCACTGTGCACACCTATGATTTAAAGTTTTTTTTTGCCTCCTTAAAAATCTCGGATTTGAACTTATTTGGTTCTTGTAAAAAAGTTCTCTCTCCTTCAATAGTTTTCCAAAACACTCACATTCTGCCCTTGGGTAGTACAGCAAGCCATATTGCTGCTGTCGTGCAATTACTAAGCTGATGAGACTGGAAGTCGAAACTAAACCTTTTGCCTAAACTAGCTCAGAACAAATGCTCTCGGCCGGAAACAGTTGTTCTGAGCAACGAAGTTTTCTGATTGAAAGCCAAAGGAGCAAAATATATTTATATCTTTCGTCCTACATTGCAAAATGGGAAGGCTTAATTCATATTATCCTTAACCGTATTCGAACTACACTTACACACTGATATTAAAGGAAATACACTTGATAAATGTACACTTGACATAACGATTACAATTTAAAATAAATACTCTTGGTATTAAAAAATCACAAATTTTTGCCTGACAGTCTCGTAGTCATATACCACTACAATAGATAATAAGTTTTAAGTTAAAAACAAAAGGATTTCAGAATCGATTCTGTTCGACATTTCGGTATTGCGAAGGTTGGCTTTCCACGTAGTAATTCGGAATTTATAAAATTTTCCTATGTTATTTGTAGGTTTGAAGTTTAATAGAGTTTCTTTCAATAGAGAAAATATATTCATAGCAGTTGTTGCGTGCAGTATTTACAGTTACTTCTTTTTCTACGGAACATTAACTCAGAAAATACCACGGTTCGGGTTCCACGTTAACATCTTCACGGCGATTTCGGGAAGAAATACTGCTGACGAGAGACATGCACATAAATTCTAGAGAACACCTCAATATATTTTTGAGAAATCATTTACTGGCAAAAAATAAAGCAAGAACAGATTTTCAGAAGAGATTCTAAGAATAAACTCTAAACTTTTTGTTGAACTGTCACGAAAAAAATGACACGTTAGTTATAAAAATAAGGAGAAAAACATTTGAGAAAATAAAGTATTTCCGATTAACTTGGTTCTTTCGCACTATCGTTCCAGGGCGTCAGCGACGGTCCCGTAATACCCAGCGAGGAACGCAAGAGTACGAAAGCGTGCCTCTTGAGTCTTCTGCAAGGAGAATAAGACATTCAATTGACGAAAGAATCCGCATAAAATTTTAAGAACTGGGGGATATGAGAGGGAAAAATACGTTTAAAAGTAATGTATAGCCGATTTTGAAGTTAGTTTATGGAGCCGAATGGAGGAAAGGAGAAAGGTAACGCGGGTCTCGTCCTCTCACAGGATGTAAATCTGAGTTATTGAAACGAATAGATTACGTGTCTTGTCTCAATCGCCGGAGACGCTCGAGAGGACGAATTCGAGAAGATTGGCGTGGAGCGGGGAGGTGGGGGGGGGGCGAAAGTGGTGAAGGAAACGTGAGGTGATGGAGATGACGGGGAGGGACTTGCAGAGCGAAGGGAACAAGGTGGGACGGTAGGAGGAGTTCGTTTATGGCAGGGAGGTTGAAGGATGATGGAAAGGAGACGATAACGCAGGCACGGTGGAGTAGATTGGTGAAGGGAGAAGGGGCGAATCAGTGAAGAGGTAATGGAGTGCAGAAAGAGACGTTTTGCGAGGAAGTAACGGAGCTCTGAAGACATTACGACAGGTTTTAGAGGGATGAGATTTCAACGTGTGAGTCCGTTGCAGGCAGAAGCTTCGGCAAGGCAAGGAAAGCAAGCAAGGCGGGGGACGAGTGGGGGGGGGGTTGGAAGGACAGAACGAACGTCGTTAAGAGGTACGTGGGGTGACGGAGGTGGGACGGAAGAACAGGATTAACACGGCGTACCTAGGAAGTGTGGTAATGACCGGGAGGAACGGGATGTCGAAGAGGAGAAGATAAGGCAGACAATGAGGAGTGCAGTTGTGTAGTGGTGGCGGCAAATAAGTGAGGAGGAGGTGATGGACCGTAGACGATTAGATTTCGCACAACAGAAAGAGACCTGCCGGATTTATTATTACGATGGGCTTTTGAAGGATGGGATCTCTACGGTGTAAGATGGTTGCGGTAATGCAAAGAAGTCAGGGAGGTTTGGGTTAGGGAAATATTGGCATGATGGTATTTTGGCAGTGTAGAATTTTGGCGCGGCATGGCGGGGATTTGACGAGAAGGTTTTGAGAAGAGAAAGATTTGGGGAAGTGTGTTTGCGACGGGCGCGTTCAGTGGAATGGTATGTTTGTAAGAAGGAGTGATGGTGGAGACCAGCAGGGGGAAGAGGCGGCGGAGAGGGAGTGGTGCCTGGGTCGTTGGTGGGAATGCTAGTCAGTGGGATGTGAACGGGGAGGGAAACGAGTGAAGTGGAAGGGATGGCGACAAATTCCGCCCCTCCCCCGCGCGCGCCGGGTGCGAGGTGAGGGCGGGGCGCGGCGGCCGGAACGCACCCCGTCGGGGGAGGTTTACGGCCCGATTTGGCGGTCGCTGCCCCGCTCCACAGGATAAACGGCGCGCTCGTTCCGGGATCTCATTTCTATGTAGAGCAGGGGTGGGCGGGGCCGGACGAGGACGGGGGGGACGCCTCGCCTGGCGTCCCACGAGGCTTCGTGCACTCGCTCGCCCGCTCTCGCCTACGCTCGTCGCCCTATACTAGTGCGTCTGTCCTCGTTCCTCCGTCCTCGTTGCCACGACCTCGTCATCCCGTCCTCTCTCGCCCGTCCCGCTCGCCCCGTCTTCGTGATCCCGCCCTCTATGCCCAGTCCTCATCACCCCTTCTTCGTCATCCCGTTCTCGTCGCTCTGTCCTCGCCACTCTGTCCTCATCACCCCGTCCTCGTCACCCCGTTCGTCGTCACCCCGTTCCTCGTCACCCTATCCTCGTCACCCCGTCCTCGCCCGCCCGTCCTCGCCCGCACGTCCTCATCTGCCCATCCTCATTTGTCGGGGCTCGGCTCCCATCTCGCCTGCTTGCCTCATCGCCCTCCATGGAAGCACGCACTATGAAAAAAGTACCTTAATTGACCTCGATTTTTTAAAAAAATGGGCTCTTACGAAAGAAAAGCACATGCGAAATTCTGTACAAAACTTTGCACAAGTGGAATATTTTCGTCGATGTGTTAAGCAAAACTAAAAGTGTGAACGAACATGTATATGTAGAGTTAGAAGAGCGATGTTTACTTGGTATTTCCGGCACGTTTTCAGCAGATTATGTAAATGTCAGTGGTCAGCTGTATTTGGCGAGTTCACATCGGATGAATGTTGGAGAGAATAAGCTTGTCGGGGTATTTTGACACATGAAGACCGGCGAATTGCCTGCTTCTCAGGTGGCGTCCTAAATAGTATTATTATTCATGCATTTGGAGCTGGTTGGTTGTTGACGGCGCAACACCTGTACGCTTTCCAAGGCAGATAATGTTCATTGTGGACTACATAATCTCCAAGCAATATTTCAAAATGTTCGCTCCGTGCTCTGCTTCAGTAGAAGTTGATAGCCAAAGATCTTATAGCTAAAATTAATTGAGTTTCTCTTCATAACTTGTTTTAATTATGAAAACTGTTGCAGAAACAAATTGGTTACCGGGAACGACACGCATGTCTTGTTTGATGAAAATGTAAACATTAAATGCTATCACGGCGTATTATTGTCTAGTATCAATGGTAGAGGTCAATAATGGGATGGCCATTATGGCAATGTGTAACTTGTGAATGGGAAATGTGAATGTTGATTTTACGTAAAGTAGAGGGTAATAGAGATGAAATATTAACTAGCGCTTTTGATGTTAACTGGTATGTTGCTTGCAACAGGTGATCAACTCGATGGACTGAATTTCTGAATCAATTTCTGAATATTCAACTACTATATTGACAGTTTACATCCCCACATGAAGAGCTGACTTCCAAAAACACCTACAGCGGGGACACTAAAATATTCGGACGAGTGCACGATTGTTTGTTGAAAGTTCTCAATGTTACGACTGTGGTCACTATGCAGCGATAAAATAGCAAGAGTCACTGCGCGACTTGCAACATTCCACTATTTTGTGTTTTGTCAAGGAGTCTTGAGCTTTTTTTCTAAAAAATATAACTATCATTCCTATTGATACAAGAAATAAATTAGATTTACGACGGTAGACATTATTCATAATTTACAGAGGCATATACTACTATTTCGTATTTTACGTAATGTTGTTTGTAAGTCACAAGTAGCCCGTGGAATATTTAACCTAATCGCTAAAGCGATAAGTAATGTAAATTCATAGATTGTTGAGAGAATTGAAACAAACAAAAATATCTTTCGATGAAAGATAAGTTTCACACTCTATAAAAAGATTAAATCTTTCTCCTCGATTCAATAACATTATTATAAATGTTGTCAGGTTGCGACTTGCATTAATTATTTATCTTGCTGATATTGAACTACTGGAGACGATACTAACTTTGCCATGGAAAACACTACTTACGACCAAAACCTTTTTTATATGCGCGAAATTTCGTAACCCTTTTCAAACTTTTATGCATTGATTTCTAGAACAGTGTAAAGGGAAAACTTCCCAATGTGAGGAATAACCTACTATTGTACAGGATTAGTTATATATTTAAATGAATGTAAGTAATTCTGATATGTTTAATACAATAATGATAAAATCAGTACCTTAAGATGACAGTGAGTCTGTAACATAATAATTACAACTCAAAATTTAAAAATTATCTTTAGTATTGTGTACGCTAGAGATCAGTGCTTTTTTTGTAATTTTAAAACCTTTTTACATTTCATTCATAGTTCAACCTTCCTCGTTTTAGTGGCAATTTCACTCCTGTCCTGACTTAAAGTATTATCTTTCACGATGAATACGGAAATCGAATAATTTGTTCAACAACAAAACAAAAGAATGACTAGAGATGGAAAAAAACTCATGTAAACAGGATGATTAGACTTTTTCATAACTACGATATGATACATAAGATCGAGTTTTCTGATCCACGAACTATGCACAATAAATCGGTATGAAGGGTGAAAATAAAATGAAATGAAGTTTTCAGCATGACATGTATAGAAATTCAGCATAACGATTAACAATGGACGAAGAAGAAGAAGAAGAAGAAGAAGAAGAAGAAGAAGTAGAATATGAAGGATAAAATTAAGAAGTAGGAGGGGGAAGACAAGCTGAAGAACATGGAGGAAAATAATGAGAAGATAAAGAGCAAAAGGTAAGGAAAGAATAAATGGATAAGACGGAAAAAGGAGGAAGAGTATGAAATGTGTTTAGAGCAACGAGCAGGAGATGGAAGGCGTCAGCAGTGGCTGCAGTTGTCTGCGATCGTCCGAGGGTTGGCCGCCCCTGGCAGCGAGGGAGCGTCCCTTGCGACACGCGGGGGCGGGGAAGGGTGGGCGCGAAGGCGGGCGTGCGTGACCCAGTGATTGACTGACAATCAGACACGCACCGCGACGCCACACGCCGGCGAAGGGGCGCCGGTGGCATTCGATATGCGCCTCCCTCCCCTTCCCCCTCCCTCGTCTCCACACACACGATACCCTCCGCGCCTCCCTAGCGCCGCCCAGCGCCGCCCAGCGCCGCCCCGTCGCTTTATCACCGACTCTGACTGCTACCATCCCTCCTCTCCGTATTGTCCACTTCACCTGCGTTCCTCACCGCCACCGTCCCTTCCCGCCATCCTCCCGCCCTTTCACCATCCCTACCCGTCCTCGTCCCTTTCATCGTCCCACCATGCTGCCGTCCCCACTTCCTCTTCTCCCATCCGACTCTCCAAGTCCATCGGCCATCTTTCTCCCTGTCACCATCCCTACACGCCTTCATCCCTTGCACCGTCCCACCTTGTCGCCGTCTCCCCCCCCCAGGTAATCGTCCGTTCGCCATCGTCCTTTCCCACTGCCACAATCGTAACTCGTCTCCATCTTTCCCCGCCGTCTTTCTGTCTCTTCTTTATCATCTCCGTCCCCTCTCACCTCTGGCGTTTACCATCGTTCATCCCTACCACCATCCTAACCCACCACCATTCATTCCCTCCACTGTCCTTCTCCGTCCCCGTTCCTCCCCGCCGTCGTCCCGTCTCCCTCCAAGTCACCGCCCCTCCCCGCCACCTCCCCTCCTCGCGTCAGAAAGATTCATGCGCCGTCGACGCGAGCGGCCGGTGCGCGTCGGAATGGGGCGAGGAAAGGCGAGCCCGGCGCTCACAATGGAGCGTATTGAGAACGTGGGAAAAGCACGACACGGGGCAGAATACACAGAATGGAAGGGGCGTTTGTTTGCATCGCAGTTGTTATGAGGATAATGATGATGATGTGTGGGGTCATTTTTCTCTCGGAGGAGAATTGGGCCACGAGGTGATTTCTGAGCAACGATTTCACATGCTTTTCGTGTTTTTTTTCGAACTGAGACCACTCTGAACCGCATGACATGATAAAACAAGGAAGTGAACGTCAGTCATATTATTTACCGGGGCACATAGATTACACTTCTCAAATGTAGTAGGGTAATTTCTAGAGCTGCCGCCATGCAAATATGTGCGGTGACATACCGTAGAGGTGAAAGGTATATAATAATTTAATTCGAACCATTGCGGACTTTCCTGCTTTAGTCTCTTCCACTGCTCAGAGAGTTTTTTACAAATATTTTGATTCATATTTTCGCTGAATTTCGGTACATTTAAATTCTGATATACCACAATAACTGACACGCGAGGATTTTTTTGTTTTCAATTTTCCCTAAAATGCTCGTTTCTACATTTACTTATAATTCAACTTAGCGTGGTAAAAGAGCGAGTGTAGAGAAGCAAGGGTCCGAAGCTCCTGCAAACGCGCCTGGCTTCTACTTTTCCCCGTCCTGCCACATATTTTTTACTTATTGGCAGTTGTGGCGATATTTGTGGAAAATTTGATAGTAAAAAAGAGAGTTTGGATACTAAGTAGTACCAAACTCGAAAATCCCAAACTACAGCTCGTCTTGGCGAACATACAATACGTTCCCAGTATTTGAGCAAAAGATAAATGCAACATAATAATAATAGGAATATCTATTATTTTTCATCTTACCACGAAGCTGCGAACATTTCATTAAACATCTTTGAATGGGTAAAAACATTTCCGTACCTTAATCTCAGATGTGCCAAAGTGAGACAGTGTACAGAGTATAGAGTATACTGTATTTCGCGACTATGCACACAACACTTTTTGTATTGTTAATGGGATATTAATTAAGTGCTAATGTGTTAGTACTGTCACTAATTGCTTTAAAGCGTAGTTTTTTTATTAAAAAAGTTTCGGAAGTATTATTTTCATTCTCAGGTTCGAAATGTTTGAAGAACAGTTTAAAACATTTAAATTATTCTATATGAAGGTGTTGAGGAGTGAAGAAGCAAAGGGAGAATGGGGGGCAAAAACAAAATCCTGTACATGTCATGTTGGGAAACATCTGTAGTGTCCATTTAATGTTTGTTTTCCTATTTGTTAGTTTGTTTGAAATGTTTTCATTTGAAGTAAATAATACATATAAAATTTATTGATGTTTGTTGTATTCATTATTCTCGTGAATAATTGAATTGTGTTGTTACACATGACAAGCTCTAAAGGTAGAATAATAGTATCTGATATGTTGGCAAACTAGCTAGTTCTATTTACCCTAGAACTATTTTCATTTACCATATCATTAACAACCTGAGATGATTATGGTTTGATTATTAGTGATTCCGAGCGCGTCAACTTATAAGGTGTAGTCTTATAAGGTCCCGTAAGAGTTGTGCGTGTTTTCCCTCGGGAGGTGGCGGTGATTTTCCTCTGATGGTTGGCGAAATCCGGCACCGACCTACCATCAGCTAACGGGGCTTTCCTCAACCAAGTATCTCCCACCATCGGGACACCGCCCCAACCGAGACAAGCTCTAAGCTCTCGACTGCTATCCCGGCATGTGTGGTAGTGTAACAAAGTAAGTTGTGTGTAAGTAAGGGGTGAAGATAGATCAAATACCGATCAGAGCATCCGGCTGCTAGAATTCGTATTCAGACAGAATCTAAATTCGACCTAGCTGACAAGCTAGTAACGAAAATCCTACCCGTGTCGGGACTAGAACGTAGGACCTGCCTGTGAGAGGCACTGCAGTGATATCCGTTGATGCTCTGAGCCATCACTCACGCTCAGAGATGATGGGCATTACATGACGAGATCGTCCAATCCTAAGAGAAGAAAGCGAAAATCGAGACTATGGCGCCGCAGCTCGTTGGGGGTGATTGCATGCCGAGAGGCGGGGCAGCCGTTGTACAGCGGATGGTGAGGAGGGGGTGAGTCTTTCGGAGGGGGGAGGGCGCGACGGGCCTTGAGAGGGTGACCGGAACGAGATCATCTGTCATCCGGGCCACACAAACGCCTTCTCAATGAAAAAATCCGGCAGTCAAGTTCTCTTTTATGCTAAAGGAGCAATGTATGATGCAAGAGAACGATAAATCATCATTTCGGTGACCAGGGTGACCTTTTGGCTTGTAACTGTGACGGCCAATATGTCCGACTTAGTGTGTAAATGGTGTTTTCGCTTTCATCAAGTACTGATGGGGAATTGATGGTGATTGATCTAATAAGTTTTGTTTGCGTGGTGAAACAGGGGTTAGATGAAGTTGGAGGAGTAGTTGATATTAAGAAATGCGAAATTTGAAGGGGATAAGTGGATTTAATAGCAAAACAGAATTTAAATAATTTATTCATAGAATTCAGTACAGTAAAGTAGGCTTTAACATTTATATTTGACAGGCCATACACAATGAAAAAGCATGTCTGTTTGTACTGCCCCAGTGAGAAGATATAATTTGAAGTAGTTGCCCCCACTTCCGATTTTAAATAGTATGAGAAATTTGGTATATTTCTTATTCGCCCATTCATAGAAATTTCCTTCGCTCGCAAATACAGTGCAGCAATATTCATTGATATGCATGTACATTCTGAGAGCAGTTAAGAGTTTTCAATGAGTCTGATGATGAAGAAATTGGCAAAAATATCACCTTAGAATGTTTTTTTTGAAACACGAGCCGTTACGAGTTAGTGATTTGAAATATTGTCCAGACAACGATGTCTTGAAAGCATTTCAACACAACTGTAGCTATTTTATTTATAAAAGAGATTTTATTATAACAACCCTTAAATTATTTTGATTTAGCCGTATAATACTTTAGACGATGAAATGGATTTTGAGAAATTTTGCACATTCACATAAACACTTCATAATCACATCCCTTTTAACGCAAAAACTAATCTACAACACATACGCGTTACTTTTCGACACAATCATTTGACATCAAGGTTAATTATTGTCTAATCAATATGTGCCCGCTGAGATTCAAACAATTGGCGTTCATGACACCAAATACATTATAAATTTACCAATAAGAAATTAATATTCACTATAATTCACATGTCAGCTATTAAAACTAGGTGAAATTGGTTGTATGCGACGTGTGAGTAAATATTGTATATCAGGAGTAATTTCTAATTTCTTTACTTGATTTATAGTATTAGTTTGCTTTGCAAAACAATTTCTTCCCAAACCTGAAATATCTCATTGCAAACAATATCTAGTACAAAAAAACTTGGAATCAACATTTTTATTTTCTAAAACCGTTACTTAAAAATTAATTCTGAGATACCAATTGCAAAATGTTTTACTTCAAACATTAAATACCTCAGTGAGTTGCAAATAATATCTAAAAACAAGAAGATTGTAACCAATTTTTAGTATTGATAGCATCGTAACATAACAAGAGATTAGCATTGGTCATTTTTATTTTAGATTTTTAAATAATACCGTGTCAGCGAAAAATGAAGTAATAAAAGCAATACAGTTGTAAAACACCAATTTTCTTTTACTTTCACTTTACTATTTTTCTCCGTTTCGCGTAACTTTTTTTAGCGGTGCACTTTCTAGAACTTATTTACTCTCTACTTCATTCTAGTACATCTTAGTACATTGGACAATACTATCGAATTTGTCACTAAATGCAAAAGCTGTATAAGCCGTAATAAGAGCAAACATGTCGGCACGGACGTGTTCCGTCTCGCATCATGCGACATTCTTCAATTATGGTACACTCATCAGTTTCACGAAAACGGTCGAACTTCGATACCGTCTGCGCGCGTATTTCATTCAGACACAATCGCTCTAAAATCATGCCTCAAGGGTGTTGTAAATAATAAATGTTTCCAAAGAAGATATATGTAGTCCATTTTTCGAACTGCCAGTACCGTGATAAAACTCGAAATTGAAATATTTATTATTGACATTGATATTTTTATTCGAACGCACAGAAGTCTGGCATTTTGATAATATAATGAGAGAAAAACATGAGTAAAACAATTGTTCTGTTTTGCTTTTCTTGAGTATTTATTTCTTGGTTTTGCCTGTCTCTTTTCGAAGGTGACATTAATTCTACCAAGTCCTACCATGTCGCATGTAGTGTTGCTACCACATGAAGTGGGCCAGCGAATATATTGTTTTGGTAATAATAAAGTTAATTTTGATATAAAAGTTGAAATTAATATTTATCTATATGTTTTGACACCAGAGACTAAAATAAAATCATATTAGTACTAGAGCGACGCTCAAAAATACTGTTTGTAAAAAAAAAAAAGAGAAACCTATTACTGGTTTTCCTACTTTTTCCTGTTTAGTATGTCAACGGAGATAACGATGGGTTGTCGCGGTTTAGCGCCTCATGCAGATGAACAACTAAGTGTAAGTAATAAAAATGCTAATTAGCACAATTAACGTAGATATGACACTGACTTTTTGTCGGAAGATTTATTTGAATATTATGTGTGCCAAGTAATTATTGATGCTTCATTCGTTCCGTTCTTCCGTTACAAGAAAATCGAAAGTTGTTCTCGCAACTGTTGACTGTTACGTGAAGCCAATTACTCTTAGCTCTACGCCATCGTGTCGCGCGTGTTGCCACTAGCGCCGCCAGCGGTAGGCGCGGCGATGAGCGTAAAAAGTGGCGGGCCGCGCGGTCGTGCGGCGCCTACGCGCCCTAGCCAATGCCCTCGCGGCTGTGAATGGGCGCCTTGGGCGGCGGGCGGGACGCGGGGGGGGGGCGGGGCGAGGTAGTAGTAATAGTAGAGTAGCGCGGGAGTAATAGCGAGCGGATCAATGTCGCCTGTGACTGCGACGCCCGGCACCGCCTTCCGCCTGCTGTCACGCCTCGGAACAGGTGGGTCGGGCGGTACACGGGCCGGCCCGCGATGGGCGGCCTGCACGCTTGCTTTGCGCGGCATGGGGCGGGGCTCCTACGCCACTCATACGCAATTTATGGGGTGGGGTGGGTTGCCGGTCTCTTATGGCGGCTGTCATGTCCTTGAAATTGGTCTTGTCTGGACTTAAGATTAGTCTTGCAGCTGTAATATGTTTCGTGTCCTTGGAGTACGTTTTATCTGAATACGAAATCAGGCTTCCCTCTCCTTGTAATCGGTCTTGCCTGTCCTAGGAAACGGTCTTGTTTCTTCTTGGAATCGGTCTTGTCTGTCTTTGGAAACGATCCCGTCTATTTTTGGAACCTGGCTGTGTTATTCTTGTACCATCATCATTATGTAGTACCTTATTCTATAAACACTCAGAGAAAATGACTCAAAAGTCTTATTAAAATAGTTTGTTTTGAATTTGTTTTGATGCAGTAAACATAAGTGTGGCATCAAAATGAAATAACGTCACATCCAATACACTCTAGTTCCTACAAAAAAGTTCAAAAGCCCGCTAGAAATGTAAATATTAATGTGAGCGATGTTTAAAAAATAATTTGTGTAATTAAAATCAACAACACAATAATACATCAACATTTCGGTTAAGTAATTTTATTTAGTGCATTTAGCTCTATCCGTACATAAAAATTAAAGAAAATATTGGAGCTTTTTTAAAAGAAAATTTGGATTGCAAATTGTTCATATTTTACTAAAGATGAACGAAAAATAATCATATTTCTAACTAATTTACTCGACAGTAATTCAAGTACTAAAAGCGGAGAACAAATTTCATTTGAAGAAAAATTCTATATTAAGAGCAATTGTGAATAGAAACCTCTGCACTAAATTGTACTCAGTCGTGGAAGGCGAAGTACACCTAGTAAGCGCTGAGTTTGAACGTGGAAAGGTTTTCAGAAATAATAGGAAGAATGACAGAATTGAGAGAGAAGAGTAGATTTAACAATTTGGTGTAACATCCACCGATTCGAAATGTTAAAAATTGTTTGCAGCCAAAACATTATTGTGCAATATTTTCTGCGTCATTGTTTTTAAACATTTGAATTACGTTTTATTTTCAGTAAAGCAAATGTCACCCCTCACCTTACCCCCTTGATATCTACTTCATCAGCAGTAGTGCTTGTTTAATGACCGGGGACATTTTATGCTACCAGGAAGTGTCAATATCACGGTAAGGTCGTTCGTGGAATCGTTTTTCGAGTGACTACGCTATTTTCTTATTCTTCCTTTCAATTCGTTCGTAGTTCATGAATTCATCAGTTCTTGTTTGCCTGTCGGAAGAAGAAGCTTTCCTTTATTTCAGGGTAACGGATTTTAATGCCGATCATTCAGGGTTGCCAGATCGTACCATCGTACCCTATTTTACATATTAATGATTTTGTACTAACAGTAAGATTGTGATTCAGTGTTGTCAGATACAGAAACACACAGAAACACTTAATTTTTGCGCACCCAAGAATGTAATATGCGTTTTGTTGAAACGCACGTTACTCAACCACTCATTTCTTCGGGAGCCAACACAAAGTTTCCTATGCGTTCGTACCTCAGCTTTTTTTTTCGTTGAGAAACTTAAATATTGCTGTTTCTGTCAACTACTTTGGTTATTAGTTCCGTAAGTAGAGTGCATGCTATTTCTCTGGAGGTGGTGGTGTTCCCCCACTGCTGGAAGGTGAGTTCCCGCTCCGATCTACACGCAGGCTTTCGAAGTTCCCCTCCCCAGGTATCATCGCCCCCCACAGCGCCCGAGCCCGAGCCGGGTCAAACTCTACGCTCCTGATTGGACTCCCGACATGTTTGGTAGAAAGTGACAGTGTATGTTAGGGGAGTGGAAGGACACGAAGGTGAAAAAGGGTAGGTCGCGCGCGGTCTATGTAAGGTGCCGCTCCTATCCGGCATTTGCCTGGTACTTACCAGAGAAATCAGGGAAAACTACCGATCAGAGCAGTCAGCTATTAGAACCAGAAGAATATCAGGTGAATTCGATATACCTAGCATCGAAAATCGGGCACCGTCGGGACTGAAATTCTTTAACCTTCTGGTTAGACCCACTGAAGACAATGGCAATGCTGCCTTTGAGCCAACTCCGCCGGCCGATTAGTGAAAATCACCCGAATTAATAAGTAAAATTTTGAAAAAAAATTAATTTTTGTAGGGTGACTGCTAAGTAAGCAAAAATTATGCCAAATAAACATAAGTTCTGAGGACCAATTCGTGGATAAATAATTAGAGGTAAATAATTAAATCATAAATAGAATTTATGATCTAAATATATTTCTTAAAATCATTTTTGGATGTCTAGAACGGATTATATAGATTTACGTTATTTCTTATGGGAAATAGTGATTCAGTTGTACATTAAGTTTGCATCTTTTTCAAACTGATTAATCACGGAAAAGTTCCACTGTTTTATCTTACCAGAAAAAATAACAGCTCCGGTGCAATGTTTGGCATGGCCGTCAACATTCTTTACACGCCTCGCCGGCGCCGCGGATGCACGCATTGGAAACGGTCCCTGGGGCAGAAGCGGGGAGTGTCGCCTGCCTCGATGGCGCGTGGGAGGGGGGGGGCGGCGCGCGAGATTAGGGCGCATTGGAGTGGAAGAGCGCGTTTGATCCGCACGCAGTGGGACAGCGCTTGCGTTAGAAGAAGGGCAGCGCGCTGATTCGCACGCGTCCAAATAGCGGTGCGAGGAACTGGGCGATTTTTGCAAACGATGCGATTTTTTAGAGCGCAAATGTCATTAGTCCGCCTTCCTTCGGAGGGAAAGTAAAGCCGGCTGGTCAATGTTGTAGGTCTGCTGCATGTAAAGGATCCTTAAGCGTACAAGAATCCTCTGAGCTAAATTTAAATTGCCTCTTTCGTCGCTAGAGTAATAACTTCTTCTCTGCTCGCTGGTGAAAGGAGCGTAGCGAAATTTGCGTGCTCAGGCAGAAGAGCAGGCCTAATGGCCTAAGTCTCGCCACTTAAAATAAAGCATCACTGAATTGAATTGCATTATTACCGGGAATTGAGGTAGATTTGTTGGAAAATTGGTCGATGTTAAAAGGAAGGATATTTTGATTTTTAGAGTAATAATGGGCGAGATACATGTTATTTTCTACCTCGTGTCGAATTCTTCAGCATGAACTTATTTTTTTTTACTGAATACATTTTATTTTATTATAAGGCTGGCAATTTTAATTACAAACAGTATTCACTCACTCTTATTCATTCATTACTAAATGTTTGAGAAGATGCTGAGGAAACCGCTTATCATGTTTTTTATGCATGTCTATTGCAGCTATACTGTACAACACACTGCGAAAATGAAAATGAAATTATTAAAAGTTTTAAATTATTTAGTTCTTTACAATACTGTTTCATCTACTTTTATCTTTGTAAACGTTCACGAGTATTGTGTAAAACTATTTTCTGCTGCCTACGATCATGCACTTTATTTTACTCAATGGAAACTGTTACTTGACTATTTAAGTACAAGCTCAACTTTCGCATGGAGTCCATGCCCTCAAAATATTAATAATTTTATATTTGTCATAATTTCAAACTCGTTATTACAGTCTTTAGAGATGGGAGGTTATTGTCAACTTGAAATATGAATTGTGTTTATGTAAAATGAGCAGATCGATAGTCTGCTTAAAATATTTAATTTGAGATACTATCTGCTTCACACTTTTTACTGATACAAGAACTAAGATTATGGATTAAAAAGTAAAGAAGTTCTCTCTCGTAAGACTTTGGTGTAGTCTGTTTATAGCAACATGCGAAAAAATCTCCAAGCATGGACAAACGTGGAAACCAATATCTCATGAATGAAGTAGTTATATTTTGGATGAATGAATGGAAGGATGTGTCGACGTATCAATTGGATATTCAACAACAGGATATTCAAAATCAGGAGAAAAGGCTGAGAGGGCCTTACTCTTATGAATAGTAAATATGGCGCTTAAACCTCCTAAATATTACGATTTGAACTGGTTTTAAACGGAAATAAACATAACTATGTTGAATTTACCCATATATCTCCACATACACCTGATGTGTTATACGTAGTGGGAATATTTACTTTCAAGAGATAAACTACGTTTATTCAATTTATCTGACCGTTTCGCAATTTCTGTAGCGTAGTACCACGTATGATTTCCATATTCGCCTATGCGATGCATTGCGGTGAGTGCCGTTCTGTGTATGCGAGGGGGGTCTCTTTTTGTTTTCCCCCTACGCAGGTGATCACAGTAGTAGTTTCCATTTCAAGGGGCTGGGGTGATCACGTGCGGTGAATGATGGATGAATGGTTGTGAATGGTTCTGATCTAATATGAGGAGGTCAACCATACTACAATGTGAATGTGAATGCGGGGCCGTAGACATTGTGTTTTGTGTACTGGTGGAATGCGTATTAAGTAAATACTAGGTATCATAAATTGCAGACCTTCTAATTATTTGCATAGGTTAATTTTCTTGAAGAAAGTCGCATTATGACGACCGAAAGCATGTCTAGGGATATGCTAGAAGTGATGAATTTTCTTTATTAAATGAAATTTCTTTCATATATTGAAAGAAAAACTAAAGTGTATTCCATACGATTATTAACAGTATAACAGCTTATTAAGGAATATACGTACAATTCACGAGCCCACAACGATCTCCTTAGAGGATTTCTTTGGAGGAATCTACTTAACTAATAGGAAAAAATCATAGAACATTTTCACTTTGATATATTCCATCCATAATATCAACGAAAACAAGAGCAACTAGTTGAATTAGGTCGCCTAACCAACTTAGAATCCATACTTTATAATTGATGTTGAATGTATCCTTAGGATAACATTTAATTTTAACATCTCATGAATCGTGTAATAATTTTAAACAATACGCAATTTACTGCATGCACTTAATCTGCGCCGTTCCGCGGGCGCGGGCGAGCATCGCAGCCCTACTGCGGCGCGGTCAGTGTGCGCGGGGGGCCTTGGCGTAGCGGGAGCGTGCGCGGGTGCGGGCGTGGAGGGGCGATGGGGGGGCGGAGGGGCGCTGCGGGTGCTGGCTTGCGCGCCGCCCGCGGGCGCCTCCGGCGCGCAATCCAATCCCTATCGATCTCGCGCTGTTTAGATATCAACCGCCACTGTGATGCGTTGGCGTGGCGCTTGGCGGAGGCGGGTCGTAGTGGGCCGGGTGGGAGGACTGCAAGAGAAGGCTGGGCGTTGGTAGGAGGTAGCCGGCGGGGAAGGAGGTGCAATGGTTTGGAATAGGTGGGAAAGAGTGGTAGGGATGGGGAACGGGGAGGTGGGTGCGGAGGATGGGAAGGGGTTGGCAGAAGGCGGGATAAGCACGCAGCAGGCGGGTGTGTGGGATGTGTAAGAGGGTTTGTGTGGGGTGGGAGAGTTGTGGGGTGGATGGCTTAATAGGTGGGTCGGTAGCGGGGTGGATGGGTTGTGGCGTGGATTGGTTACCAGGTGGACGGGTTGTTGGGTTGGTGGGTTGGCGGGTTACGAGTTGGATATTTTGCGGGATGGACGGTTTGCGGAGTGCAGGGTGGACGGGTTGCGGAGTGTAGCTTGGGCGGATTGCGGGGGGTGGTAGTTGCGGAGGGGATGAATTGCGGAGTGGATGGTTTACGGGGTGGACGGATTGCGGGATGGAGGGTGCAAGGAGGTCGAGTTGTTGGCTGTGGGAGTTGCAGGGTGGGCAGGTTCGGTTTGCGGGTGGATGGGTTAGGTGGGCGGTTGGAGGCGGGCGAGCTGGAGGGCGGTCGAGTGAGATGCCGCGGCGCTTCTACCCCGGGCCCTCTCGACCCGGCGTCGACCCCAGCGCCCCTGTTCACCCGGCGCGCGCCCTCCTCTCGGTCCCCCGCGAGGTCACCGCGAACGGCCCTGTGCCTGGCTGCCTTGGGGCAGGGACCGCATTGCTCCCATCCACTCGCCCCTCCCGTCGCACAGACGGCGCCCTAATTCCGATGACTGCAGCTCTGACTTCACGTTCAACCTTCCGATGATTCAGGTATTCTGACATAGGCTGTACTTACAACAATTGTTGTATTTTGGATGTATTAATAATTCTGCATTTTCCTCATGGTTAAATGTATTAAACGAATGATTTTCTAACTCACTAGATATGCCACTTGTCTAATTTTTTGCAGCAAACGTGAATTCTAAAAACGACTCTCAACTACTTCACGTGTTATCAATACCTAATTCATCTACTTGATCTGGTTTTCGTGTTTAGAAATTATGGATGGAATATATCAACGTCAAAATTTTCTATAATTTTTTCCAATTAGTTAAGCAGATTCCTCCAAAGAAATCCTCTAAGGAGATCGTTATGTGCTCGCGATTTGTACGTATATTTCTTAATAAGCTGTTATACTGTTAAAAATCGTAAGGAATACACGTGAGTTTTATTTTCAGTATATGAAAGAAATTTCATTTAATGAAAAAATTTCATCAGTTTGAGCATAGAAAAATATTGGAATGGTCATACTAGTTTACTTTGAATTTATGTTTGAAATATACTGTTCAAGAATTGCACTTAAGTCTTATATTTGCTTTTCCTTCCAGAAAAGTAATATAATTTATTTTGATTATTGTTTTCTATTTTCCTTATTTCGAAAATAAATTGTGTAATGCATCTATTTTAAAAAGTTCACCTGAGTATATATGTAGAAATTTGAGTAGATTCGAGTCTACTTAGAAACTGAAGAAAATATGTGGAAATTTTACCCATGACTAAGTCAAGAAATTGTACCTGTAATACGTGAGTTACGACATACAATGTCACTTTGTTATGGGTTTACTTTATTTTCATTTTTATGCCTCTGATATCCACAAACTACTCCATATGGCAAACAATTTAAACATCGTAACCTACACCAGAAAGTCGTAAACAAATTTTTATAGAAGTGCAGCAAATTCAGAATTTCCTCCAAAAGTCTCGATGAAGAAAATCTGAGGTATTCATTCATTGTTTCACTAAGGCTCGCAAAATAGTGCTCTGAGTTAAAACTTAGATTATATCTGTATCATCCTTTACAATCGACGCTGTACTGAGAATGGGACAAACATACTCATAAAAAGGAAACTAGGTTAAAGGAAGTATTAGTGGAAATAGAAGGGAAACAAAGTCCAACTTTCTCGGGATAAAGAAGACGTATTGAAAACTTGGAAGCAAGTTTCGTGCCGCACCGCCGGCAGCGCCGAGTTGCTCCGGGCAAAGATCCATATCCTGGTGCACCGAGTTCGATTCCCAATGGCGCAAGCAGCCATGCTCGAACGCACATCTCTGCCGCGGACTCCTCCACTCAACTTTGGGCAGGTAGAACGAGAACTGAGTATATCTGTGCACGGCCCTTCTGGCTAAGAACTCGGTAATCTACGGCCCCTTCCAATCTCAACTTACGCATCTAACGTTACGTGCCTTATGAACGAGTCAGGGACAGACAATCATAATTCACACATACACTTTTGTGGTTCACCTCATAGCGGGAACGTATAAATATCAATGGAGAGCCGAGAAAATCTATCAAATTGCTATTTTGAGTTGAAATATATTCTTAAAAACTAAAATAACATTCGACGTGAACATTTGTCGATAATATTTTATCAGTTTTTTATTTTCATCTTTCTGAAACTGAAACTCAAAATATAGCTTACTGACATATTCATAAAGTAAATTATCTTAAAAAATCTGATTAACATAATTTATAATTATACTCCGTTTTGGTACAAACAGCTTGTCAAGTATTCTTTTGAAAAAATAATGAGGTCTTATATTTAAGAAAATATTTAAGTATAAATAATTTTAAAATAGTGTAAGTAGATTTAAAACCTTAAACATATTTGTGAAACTTTCTGAAATATTGGAAGTTCTTCGTTTGTAAAATTTCAAGGATAGACGTAAGGATAAAGATTGGATACTACAACTCAAGAATAAAATTGTAATTTGGTTCAAAGTACAATTTTTAGAAAAAGTGAGCAGTTTTAGCATAATTTTACGCAACATATAGGCAATTTCTAAACATTTTTTCTCAATAACTGTTCCAATTTTTTTCTTTCATATAAATCAAAGAGCGGGAAAACATGATGTGATTCCATTTTCGGCGAAATATGTATTTATGAAAATTGTAAAAAAATTACCTTGCAAAGTACGCTATTGATGTTAGGGACTTTTTCTAAAATAAAATTTGTTTTAAAAAGACAAATCTTTAAATCAGGCCACGTACAATGTTTTGGAAAAAACGACTAATTTTCCGTATACTCTTCTTGAATTAAATGCAATTTATAAAAAACTGAAAAATGGCTTTAGATTAGTTTCTTAATTTTTATTCGCGGATACATAAAATTATCGTAAAAATGTTGTAGTTCTCTTTTTCGTTGAACGCGGACGACGATAAATCGCAAACTGACACTTTTCTTTTGCATTTTAGACAAGACTCAAAACATTTCTGGTAACACATCTATTCCTGTCAATTTGAAATTTTGTCACTTAATGCTTTGTTGTTATTTTTACATTGTGCGATACTTTTCGGAAGAGTTTGCGCTGTCAAGATAATCCTCTACTGCCAAACTCCCCCACACATACCCACTTACACCACCCACCCACGTACAATAGAATTGAACATTACAAGAGTGCATTAGCATATGTACTGGCGGAGAATTCACAACTACAGCTTCGTAGACTAAGAGATACTAGGTTCGAGATCCGACGACCGATCGATCGATTGATCGATCAATCCTATGCGAACCCTAGAGCAATCACTTTCCAACTTCGGGAACGTAATCCTCTCTTCCCCCATTCTAAACCCCGTCTCATCCTTTGGCCGGGAGGTGAACTGTTCCATCATCCCCATAGTTCCCTATAATTCAGAACTCTAGACCATGAACTAGAGCTCGTCTGGCCAACAAGCTGCACTCAAAGGATCGTGGAGAGGGAAGTGCCTGGGGGGCATCACCAGGGTCGCTTCCTCGCCTGACCTCTCTCCCCTTTACCTCACCGCGCGCCCTCTCCCCTTCAACATTCTCTCTCACATTTTCCCTTTGCGGGCAGGCCACCGTGCTGCGTTGCGTTTGCTGTGTGTTCCTGACAATAAGCTGAAAGAGATTGTATTAAAAATCCCCCAAACTAAAAAAAAGCAGAAAAAAGAGAAATTCTTTGTTGACTAGAAACATTAATCTTCTCGTGTATCCTGAATCAGGTAATTGCAGTAGTAATGTGGTTAATAATTACTAACTTTATTCATTAATTAATAATAGGAAAAAAGTCAGAAACAGTTAAGTATTTTTACTTTTCCACCCTATTTTATATTATTGGAGTCATATCAACACAAGACAATCTCGAATTTTTGCACGTATAATCCGTGTTTGAGGTTCTTTTGAGCTGTGACTCTCCACACACACGCCAGGATTGCAGTCTTTTAGCACTGTTCCAAAGACGTTTAAGCTTGGTGCTGGTGGAAAAGAGATATACGTAATACTGTATTCGAAAATCGCGAAGGCATGTAGTGCGTATGTATATAGTACGTACATATTTGTGTATTTATGTATGTTTGTATGCGTCACGCCTCATTTAGTCAGATTAGAATATTTGAAGTGGAAAAGTGGTAATTTTGTCAGAAATAAGGTAGTCGAGCTGTTTTCTGACGGTCATCAAGATGTTTTAATGTTTGAGTGCACTTTAGATGAAGTGCCTATGACACTGAAATTTATTTTTTGAAATATTTTGCTTGAATAAAAAGTAAGTTTATAAGTATGATATATAATCGATTATCATCAAAACCTCTGATATTGAGAAAATTGCAATAATAATTATATTGAAAATATGAATGATTTTCGTTTAGAAGAAATTTGAGCTTTCTGATCAACCAAATTTTACTTAATATGTTTTAAATTTACACCTTTTTGATTTAAATTCAAGGAAGTAGGCCAAATATATTTTATTCCCTTGTTATTATTTACCAGTTTTATAATATAAACTCAAAACTTTAATAAAATCGTAGAATTAATAGAATGAACGTTTATCTGGTGTCCTTTGTTTATTATTTCTTTGTGTGATTGGATCAATATATAAAAAACATACGACTTTTCCTCTTCGATAAATCATGTATGTGCAGTTATTGTTACGAAATGAAAATAGCGAAATTTTCTATCACGTCACATTTATCAGCTACAGAATTACAGCCCATATATGGAAGTATTCCCATTACCAATGTTCCATTTCGGTAACTTCTTGGTAAAATCTCACTCTACGCTCTTCGCTATTATCACCTAAATAACCAGGAAAACGTTAAAATGAAAGTCCGGGATATTGAACTACATATATAACGTCACTAATATTTGGCAGACAGAAAATTGGTAACCAAATTTTTAACTTAAACCAACAAACTGAAACTAAATTACGTATCAGTTCTTCGTAATTGAGGTTATTTTTACTAACTATGAAACCATCACATGTACCTGAAAATAATTTTCATGCTACTAGTTCCACATTGTTCTCTTTTGTTTCCAAATCTGAATCAGGAATAAGGTTTCTCATTTAATGCTCTTCAAAAATACCAGAAATACGTTTAGCGTAGTAAAATTGAGAAAAATTCCTTTTATCACTTGAGAGTTTATTTATATTTCTACAAATACTTGGCAATCAAGCTCATTAAACAACTTCAATGTGCAGTAGAGGAAGAAAAGTATTTTCTAGTTGAACCGGTGGAGCATGGAGAATGTGATCACAGAAAGGCTGCTATGAGTTGCACAAGCACTGGAATACAACATTTAATTAAGATGACCCGAAGGTCAGAACATTAGTTCCGAGTTTTTCTGTGAGATTTTTACACGTCAAAGAGGACATAACACGAAATCGTGCGAATTTGTGACGCGCGAAAAGTGGACGCGTCCTGACACCGTCTTCTCTGCACACGTGAGTTTGTGGCCAGACGCAATATGATCTCCCTTGGTAGCCGCAACATGATCTCCCTCCAGAGGAGCCGTACTATCAGAATTTCACTCTGATTCATATCGCAGATGAAAACGATGTTTTCACGCAGTTGGGAGGATCTAGCGCGAATCGCAGAACCCGACTTCCAAGACATATTCTGGAAGTGGCTTTTTGATACCTCTGTGTTCACACATGTTTACATAACAGATTAACAAATTAGAATTTAATATAACTTTTTAGGGGAAGAACAAGGAGATAATGAACGGTGAGTCGGTTGAACTAGTAATATCTCCATGATATCGGAGGAGGGTCCGTTTCGGAGAGTTGGCTGCGAAGATCTTCCCTGCGCTCGGAAAGGAGGCGCCCGACGCTCCCCTGCACTCGGACTCTGCCAAAGGGCGTGGGCGGGTGGCGTGGGCGGTCGCTCGCTAGACGCAGCTTTATCCGGCCGATTGGCTGCGCCTCCTCCCCCGCCCGCCGCGCCGCGCCCCGCCCTCCCGCGCTAACTCGCTCGCAGCGTGTGCGGTGAAGCGGGGAGGCGCGGACGCCAAGTGGAGTGGGCCGGCCGGGGGTGGGGGAAGGTGGAGAGTGGCGAGGCTGGGTGCAGTGGGGTGGGCCGGGATGAGGAAGGGACAGGGTGGGTCAGGGTGAAGGAACGGAGCGGAGCGGAGCGGAGCGGAGCGGGCGGGGATGCGCATTTGGCCAGGCAGGGAGGGAGGGGAGAGGAGAGCGGTGGTGTGGAGAGGAGAGGGGAGGAAGAGGTCAGGCCTACTTGGGAGGAGAGGTGCAGGGTGCGAGGGATCTTAGAGGCAAAGAGGCCGCTGTGACCGTTCCGTGGAACTGCTGCGCGGGTGAGGGTACGGAAATGTTGGATTCTGATGGCCTATGGACGAGCCTGGATGCGCAATTCTTTCGCCCTTTTCTCCTACTTGTTCCCCTCCTTTTCTCCCCATCCACACTTCTTCTCCGTTTTCATTCTAGTCATTCTTCTTCTGTATCCCTAACTCTGACAGAATGGTGACGAAGAAGATGAATAATCAGAGATAGTGCTTATCTTTACTTGGGAAATATGGTTGGATGAAAAATTATTTAGGACAGAGGTTCTTAAACGTTTCAATGATTGTGCCTCTCACATGTCATTAACATGAAACGTCATCCGATGGTAACATTTTTATCTGAATGTTTTAAATATTATCTGATTAAATGATTAAGACGTGTTTATATTTTAGAAGTTTTCCGTATTCCTCCGTACAAGGGGCCACTACGTGCAATCGTTGATTTATTCACACGTGCTGTTACGCGAGTGCATAATTACTAACGAACACATGAAGACGTTTTGCCAAATGTGATATTTAACGTTTCATTTTTTCTTAGTACCTTTCTGCACATTTGTCATATTTTCTAACTCCGTGTTATGATTAGTGGTATGATATTGACTTTGAAGGTATCTTTTATTGCATTGGAAAATAATGATCCATTTTAACTTCTGCAGAATATTACATGCAATAATGAGCCAGTAATTCTACTCAGAATACATAAGCATTCTGGCATAATTGGCATATCAAATAAGATGCAACTATATTTTTATTTTACAGAGTAAATAATGGCAAGAAATTGTGAATCGTGTGATTTTCTGTGAGAGTTATAGCGTAAAGACAACATATTTGGAATTTAAACATTATTTTAAAACTGCGAGATGGATGTCCGAGTAAAATCGTGTTTTTAATTTTCCTCTAAAATTAAAAATCTTGGGAGCATTTGACATCTCTCAGATAAGTAGTGAATTTCTTTTTTAAATCTGCCCAAGGAATTCACACACCTTTCGTGTCTCACCTTCATCCCCAAACCTACCGCGTATCCCAATTCGAAAGTACGTGGTGTAGATTTTACCAACGCCATTAGCGGTGAGCCTTGTGGCCACTCTTTCCGACCCCATCGTATCAGTGATAGAGAGATCGTGCGCTCAATCATCACGAGGTGAGGAAACTGCCTGAAATGTTTAAAATGTGGCTTTACGAATTTTCAGCCTTATTTATCTGAGCTGTGATTTCCCAGATTGCTTTCGCATGCCAATAGGGCGTATGCCAAAGCAGCAGCCGAGAATGTGGGTCTCGGGCAACGCGCAATCCATCCTGCCCACATTCCTCATTATTAGGACCGAGGGATAGATCGATCGTTTGTTGCCCTATGGCCCACTACGGATCTGGAATATCTCCTATCTATGGATCTGGAGATCCCGGGTACGGCGTACACGCTATAAATCCCCTAGAGGCGCTTTATAGCTCATGGTGGTATAACCGGAATAAAAGAGATTTAGTATTTTATATTGGAATTCACCAACGAGGTAGAATATACTATATAGAGTGGCTGAAGCGCCGCCATCTTCACAGCAAATTGAAGCAATTTTTATGCAGTGAAAGCAGCGCTCCCTGAGCAATTATTCGATATAATAAATTTGTGGTAATTGAATTTTATGAAATGCAAATTGAAGTCTGTACTAGAAATCAGGACTAAGAAAGAACTTACTTGAAAAATTGTATATTTGTTGACTATTATATTTTACGGTTATATTCTGAAGATACTGGAGGCATTGTGATGATTATTCTAATCACTAATATAATTTAAATGCATTTAAACAAAAAAATATACAAATAAAATCTGATACAAACAAGTAGTGCCGGAGCTAGATGTTTTTGAGCTCGGGGCAATATTGAAACCTAACCCCCCCTGAAAAATTAAAAAAGGTGAAAGTTGTATCAAGAAACTATACGAGTTATTGTATTTCAATAAATAACACAAATTTAAATAAGAAAAAATGGAAATATATCTTCAATAATTGTTTTAAGTAAAAGTATATAGTAATCAAATGATACAATTCCACGGTGATCTTAAAACGCTAGAACATTTTGTTGTGTTTAGTAGGTTTTTAATAAAGTTACTTGTTAAATTCATGAAATAACAAATATGAATTTCAATAGAACCTATTTGGTTGGCGTCATTTGATTCATTTCAAAGAATCTTGCCTTGAAAGCAAAGGTTATAAACACATTTAAGATAAAAAAAATTATATGAAAAGTTAATGAAATATCAAATTATTGAACCGCGACTAATACAATTATGATGATGGTTTGCTCGAGTTCTAATTTCTTTTTAATTTTTTAAATATTTTCCCCCTATTAATCCCATCACCGGACCCCTTGACTAGCAGGACCCCGGACAATCGCCCGTTCAGCCCATGCCTAGTACCGGCCCTGCAAACAACACATTGATTCAGTATAAAACAGTTCTATATGGCATCGGCAGCCCCCACTCATTGTGTTTTGACTGCAAAAAAGATGGTAGCCAACTAGTTCTGCGAGCGTCCGCCAAGAGCGCCAGGAGCGCCAAAACCATAGAGTCAGCCACTCTACATAGTATACTCGTTGGGATTCACAATGCAGTTCCTTCGCCTTCCCCAGAGAGTCTATGCCTCATGCTCAGTTGTCTACGCCTCACAACCGGACCGCAGAACTGGTGTCACCTCAGCCACGTGCCAATCATCACGTTCATGTTGAAGTAACTCCGAACAAGCGCTTTTCCCAAGGAGAAATGAAAACTATTATTATTCAAATTCTCATCGTGGACGTAGTGTAGCGACCGACACGCTACGTCTCCATTGCTGGTAATCAGAGTTTAAATACCGCTCAATGCAGTTTCTTCATATATCTCATTTCCATTTTCTGATACTACCATTTATATTCATCCACTCATCATTTCCATCCACTTTTCAATTCATTTTCCACCCCTCGCGAGAGAAAATTTCAGATGCAGACACTCGTAATAACCGACCAACAATTAAAAATATATTTCCTCCATTCCCTCAAGATATTCTTTACTGCTTTTCGACTGCTACTGTCTTTAATTTGGAAGTCAAGTTTCAGGGAATGTCATCTAAAAACCATGACACACTAAGAAATATAGTAGACCACCGTATTAAAATAGTTATATATCTATAGAAATAAATATCTGTTTATCTCCAATCTTTCTTCATACGCGAAAATATTTATTCTTGTTTTACACGTTGATTTCATGTTAACCTGCAATACTAATGTGTTTTCTCGGGACTACATTTAGTCTCACTTATTGTTAGATACTACACAATTGACAGAAATAATTGAAATAATCAACATGATCAACCAATTAATTACTTGAACAAACAATACTTACCGCCATTCAATATCATTTTAAACTTTCTGGAGTAATCTTTAAGTCGGTGTTAATTTTCTTTTCGATTAATATATCAAAAGTTTAATAATCTTGAACAACAGTTCTCTTATAAATCTATTTTATTGTGTTTTTATGATCCCGGAGAAACATTTATGATTGCAATCGTAAAAATTTAGCAATTGTCTTAGTAATCTCGGCAACTCAAGATTGTTCAAACGGTCTACAGATTACTGTGACAGTAAAAATGCTGAAGAGACATGAAATCATCGTCATTATATGATAAAAAATTTAAAATGATATTCAGATTTCATTCGTCAATATACTACATAATGAGTTTTCTCCGTCATTATACACAGTGAAGAGTGTGCCAACATGCTGACCCGGGTCTATTACTAATGATAATGTCTCGCTTCTATGACTCCTAACAGCACCGCTGGGAGATCTTGCGGGCATCTAGCCTCGACATGACCTTCTGATTTAATTCTCATAACGGAGGCGTGGAGAGATCTTTAAAATTATAGAGAGTGCTGATCTATTTTATGACCAGAGATGACACTATTGGAAGGAACTTGTAGACCTACCAGTATTATTATAAACCACGTTCCACATGGAAGTAAAGAGTCGTCGGCATCTCATCTAATCTTTTAACCAAAGAGACAACTGGAAATAATTTACTTTTCGACAGGTAATAATATACGAGGAAGTAAAAGGAAACAACCTGGCTTTAAGGGAAGAAGATACTGTGTGGGAACTAAAATGAATTCATGTTTCATCTCTGCATTAATACCAGATTCCCGTTGTGCTACGCGTCTGGAACTCTGAGAAGGAATATAGCTTAAACGTCTCCCACGGAAATATAGAATCATCGCAGCTCCGCCATACATTTTCTACTGCTTGGAAACATATTCGCGAGTTCATCTGGTTTTATACCATTACATAACGGTTACAAATAATACGGTTGATTGATTAGTGATTCCGGGCGCGTGAAGGGGCTAAAAACATTGGGGGAGGTGGTGGTGATCTTCCCTCTCCTGAAGAGTGAGATCCGGCGCGGACCAACACGTCAACTGACGAACATTCCTTCAACCAAGTATCTCCCATCAGCGGGGCTCTGTTACAGTCAGAACATGTTCTAAGCTTCCGACTGGACTCTCAACACGTGTGGTGGTGTAGTGCAAGCAAGTTTAAGTATGAGTAAGGGAGGATGATAAAAGAAGGAAGACGAAGGAAATATGACGCTCGGTGTGTGACCCTTTTGCTACGGTACTGCTACAGCGTTCACTTGGTGTTGATAGAAGAAACTACGGAAAACTACCGGTCAGAGCAGCCGGCCGCTAGAATTCTCCTCCAGACAACAGCTGAATTTGACCTAGCTACGTAACTAACATAACTAGTGTCGAAATTCCTGCCACCTTCGGGAGTAGAATCCTAAGACCTCACGGTCATAGGATTTGCTGTGACATCAGTTGGTGCCCTGAGCCACCTAAGCCGGAGAAAATACTCGTAATACGACAAAGTATGTACTGTTTTAGCATCACTAGAAAGAATAACCTATTAGCTTTATGAGTACGTTTGTTCATCACTGGACTCTGTGTAGTATATTGACGGAGAAGAGAATCGGGAGCTTAAGAAAACGTGCAGTAATTATTATTCTCCTCCTCCATATGTCATAATTTTTTTTGCGTCCTTTGAAGCAAATCAATCAAATCAAATCGAACCTTTTCACGAGACCTGCCCAGTGAAATCAACACAGACCCTCATTATTCTTAGTTTCTGCGGCGGCAGTTGAGAGCCACGCCATTGGCACGGCTCTGTAAACAAATTCCAAGCGAAGTGGACGTCGCGTGCGGCGTGTCAACGCCCCGGCACGCGTGAGCGGCGGCGCTGTCCCCGCGCCGAGGCCGGAGCCGCGCGCCCTGCGCCCCCCGCTTCGCCCGGCGACGCGCTCAATGGACTCGGCCGCGGCCCCGGCGCCGCCCGCACGCACGCGCGCACGCGCGCTCGAGTACACGCCTCGCGCACGCACGCACGCACGCTCGCGCGCAGCGCACAGCCGGCCGGCCGGGCGCAGCAAGCAGCGGGCGGCCCGCCAAGCAGCCAGGCCGCGCTTATTGAATGCGGCCGGAGCGACGCCACCTGCGTAGGGGCGATGCACCGGCGCGTGTTTCGTCACCGCTTCATTTCGCTACCATTTTCTCTTTCAAGCATAATTTTATATAACTATAAATGTAATTAAATATTTTCTATACAACTAATTCCGATCGTCCTGAGGCTTCCCTGCAGTGCCTGTGACGTGACGCTTCTGGGGGTTCGAGTCCCGACGGTGGCGTGATTTTCGACACTAGTCATGTACACCTTAATAACGCTTTTCTTCTTCTAATTCCTAACCCTATACCATTCCTCCAAATCACTGACAACACATATTATATAAATTGAAAATGTCGACTTCGGATTGAGGGAGTGGCCTCGCTCATATTAAAGCTAATATACGTTTGCTATATCAACATTGCATACATCAAAACTTTATTGTAAAGCGCTAATCTGTAGTAAAATATAATTGTTTAATAAAAAAATCGCTGTATGCGAGAGAAGGGGATTGTTGTTTGTTTCGAAGAAACTACCGGACACATCAATGCTTCGTTATGGCAGTGTATTAAATAAATATAATTCCAGTTAAAAATCAATTTATTCAATGAAGATTAACTACATGTTAACTACACTTTCAATACGTATTAACTGCACTTTACTGTATTACACCACACTTTAAAAATCAAATATTCGAATAATTTTGTGCACTCCCAGCATTTGGTTCGGACGTCCTGCATTCTACAACTTCCATGTTATTCCACATTATGAGTCGAAGAGAGGCGTGTAGTTCAAAGAAATATCCATCGATCGCACTTAAACCAAGGTCATCTGGTAACGGCATGGAGACCCTCTCTTCGATTAGCTTTGCAAAAACAACGCCCCGACATGTCTTATTTAATTCACACCACTCTTTAAATGCTCCTGATACTAATACACGTGAGGACCAAGTTTGCAAATTTCATGGATTGCTGCTCATATGCGACAGACTACGCTCATTTCTTTTTATTTATAAACAAATCTGTAGTTAGTTTTCGCAGCAAAATAGTTTTTATTGAATGGGAGCAAAATATTTTCTGTCATCGTATTTTGTCAGCAACGCTCATTGCTATCATTTATGCTTAATGTAACTAATTAAGTTTACATGACAAAATTGTTTCTCGTACATGTTCAACTGGCATGATTTAAGAATCTGGTAGCAAAGATGGCAAAAGATGCCAAATGAGGGCAAAAAAAACGTTTTTCAGACACATTCAATTTACATTAATCAAGTCCCAGGTTAGAATAATCTCGGACTGTTGTTTGAAATATGCTAACGAAGGACAACTTTCACTTATTTATACCGGGAGAGATGACTCAGGCCATCAACTGATGTTACTGCAGTTCCTCTGACCGGGAAGTCCTAGGTTCGAGTCTCGAAAGGGGCAGGATTTTCGACACTAACTTGATAGTTCGAGTTCAGTCGCTGTCTGGAGGAGAATTCTAGAAGTCGGCTGCTCTGATCGGTTGTTTTCCGTGGTTTCTCTGATCAACACCCAGCGCATGCCGGAGCAGAACCCTAACAAACAGGCCAGGGACAGCGCGCGGTCTTTCTTAACTCTTCCTTGCCCTATCCTCATCCATTACACACCCTTTACATTCATTAACATGCACTCAGCCAACACACATGTCGGGAAACCGATCGGGAGCTTAGAGCGTGACCTGGCGAAGGCGGTGCCTCCCTGGTGGGAGATACCTGCTTGGAGGAAACTCTACTAACCGACGGTAGCTCGGCGCCGGATTACGCCATTCCGCGGGAATACCACATGCACTACACATAGGGGACTATTTATCTCGGTAGCTCGTGCGCCCGGAATCGCTAACAATCAGTTAATCATCATTCACTTATTTATGAACTTTAATTCATGTGATTCAAGTACCAGTCTGTAATATCATAAAATAGGCGCTATGTAGACAAAATTCAGTATTATATCAAACTGTACAATTTAATTATTCAAGCACCTGGTTGCAACATAAAAGACAATAAAGCCAAGAACAAAAATTTCAAACTGTCCGAGTCATGTGCTTTAGACGTAAGGGCGGAAAACAGAAAAATATATGGTTCATATTTCATTATACCTTTTAATAATTTTGTCTTTTGTTGAAGACGCGCAAACAAAATATTTCACGGAAACAAACTTTATTAATTACGTTCATTTCTGGGAATCTTTCATTGTTTCAAGGAGGATATTTTTGTCCGCTTTTCCCAATGAGAACCAAGGGCGGTGAGCTGCGAGTGCTCGCTTATCCGGAATCAACAGCGCTGCTCGGCACGCACCCCGCCGTTAAGGGCGCCGCCCCCTCATGGCTCACCGCCCCTCCCCCAGGAGTACTCGTGGCGCACTCACTCCCGCGCCTCGTGACATGCGCCCCCTGCCCCGCGCCGCGGGGCCTCTTGGGCCTCCGGGCAGGGCACGCAGGGCGGCGAGGGCAAATGCAAAGTGAGAGCTAAGGGCCTAGGGCTGAATCAGGGACCTGAATGAAAGGGCTGAGGGTGAGGGCTGATGGGAGGACTGAGGGCAACGGAGAAGGTCGACGGCAGAGGGTGAGGGCAGAGGGTGAGGGCAGAGGGTGAGGGCAGAGGGTGAGGGCAGAGGGTGAGGGAGAGGGTGAGGGCTGAGGGTGAGGGTTTGAGGGCGAGGACAGAGGAACGAGGTCTGAGGGGAGAGCCGAGGCTGAGGACGAGGGCTGAGGACGAAGGGGCTGAGGGCGAGGGCTGAGGAGAGGGCTGAGGACGAGGGCTGAGGAGAGCGGGCTGAGGCCGAGGGCTGAGGACGAGGGCTGAGGGCGAGGGCGCTGATGGGCGAGGGTTGGAGGGCGAGGGTGAGGGCGAGAGGAGCTGAGGCGAGAGCGAGGGCTGAGAGAGCTAGAGGGGTGAGGCGAGGCTGAGGACGAGGGCTGAGGACGAGGGCTGAGGACGAGTGAGACCCTGAGAGAGCGAGGCGGGGCTGAGGATGCAGCAGGGCTGAGGGGAGCTGAGGAGGGGAGGACGAGGGCTGAGGCGAGGCTGAGGAAGAGGCTGAGCGAGCTGAGGAGAGGCTGAGACGATGGCTGAGGAGACGAGAGGGCTGAGGACAGGGCTGAGGGAGGGCTGAGACGGGTGACGAGGGCTGAGGACGAGGCTGAGGCACTGAGACGAGGCTGAGAGCTGCAGGACGAGGGCTGAGGACGAGGGAGCGGCTGACGGCGAGGACGAGGGCTGAGACGAGGGCTGAGGACGAGGGCTGAGGGACGGCGGAGGGGGCTGAGGGCGAGGGCTGAGGGCGAGGGCTGAGGCGAGGCTGAGGACGAGGGCTGAGGACGAGGGCTGAGCACGAGGGCTAGGGCGAGCTGAGACGAGGGCTGAGGGCGAGGGCTGAGGGCGAGGGCTGAGGGCGAGCGCTGAGGACGAGGGCCTGAGGGCGCAGGGTGAGGAGGCTGAGGCGTAGCGAGGCTGGAGGACGAGGGCTGAGGACGAGGGCTGAGACGAGCGGCTGAGGGCGAGAGGCGGACGAGGGCTGAAGGCGCGAGGCTGAGGCGACGGCTGAGACGAGGCTGAGGCGAGGGCAGAGGGTGAGGGCAGAGGTGAGGGCAGAGGGTGAGGCAGAGGGTGAGGGCAGAGGTGAGGCAGAGGGTGAAGGGCAGAGGGTGAGGGCTGAGGGTGAGGAGTTGAGGGCAGCGAAGAGACGAGGTCTGAGGGCGAGAGCGAGGCTGAAGGACCGAGGCTGAGGGCGAGGCTAGGGCGAGGCTGAGCAGGCTGAGGACGAAGGCTGAGGACGAGGGCTGAGGCGAGGGTGAGGACGAGGGGTGAGACGAGGCTGAGGACGAGGGCTTGAGGACGAGGGCTGAGGACGAAGGGCCTGAGGACGAGGGCTGAGGACGAGGCTGAGGACGAGGGCTGAGGGAGGCTGAGCGAGGGCGAGGCGAGGGCTGAGGACGAGGGCTGAGGACGAGGCGTGAGCGAGGCTGAGGGGCGAGGGCTGAGGACGAGGGCGTGAGGACGAGGGCAGAGGACGAGGGACTGAGGACGAGGGTGAGGGCGAGGGCTGAGGGCGAGGGCTGAGGGCGAGGCTGAGGGCGAGGGCTGAGGCGTAGAGCTGAGGTGAGGGCTGAAGGTGAGGCTGAAGGTCAGGGCTGAGGTGAGGCTGA
>BOPP01000023.1:559496-573724 GCA_017312745.1 Gryllus bimaculatus | reverse complement strand
CGTTGGCAGAGAGGCAAGGTAGCGGCGAGTTTCTTGAATGAAGGCGGGCGGATATTCGCAGCGTTCCAGCGTATTCCGAAGAATTCCCGCGGGGCTTTAGGACGGGAATTTTACTCGGTGATGCCCTGAAGAGGAATCCCTTTCGAATGTTTAACGTTGAATTCTGCGTGGTTGGTTCAATAACTGGACTTAAATTCGCGACTGTTTCATTGCAGTAGGAATTTGGAACGCCCCGAGGTGCCAATGATTGACTTGTGAATTGCACAATGTACTCATTTCACGCCTAATCCAATATCAAATAATTTATTTTCATCTGCAAAAAACGAGGATTTATATTTTTATTCTAATATAATATTTTGTGCTATTGAATTTTTTAATGCTGCTATTACATAAAAGCCTTAATTCGTAGATTTGCAACTATTTTTAATCCCGGCTGGTACTCCGAAAATAACAAGTTTTATTAGTAATACCTATCAGAATTACTACAATCTGTAACATGCTTAAAAAGAATTTGTACACAAGTTTCTACAAATATTAAAATGATATAATTCTACTAATTAACTAAAGAATTTGAGGAATTTATTATGTAAATATATTATTTTATTTTGATATAGAAAGATATGTGTTAATTCAGTGTCTCATATTGAGTTACTAAAGACTAGCTCATAGGTTTTGAAATCAATTTGGGTATAACACTCTGCACTATGTTACCTCGTGACACTCGTGCGTATGTTACCGTTCAGCATACACATTAATGAAAATCATATATCTCTTAGTATCTTTACTCATAAATATCACAATATTTCGTTGTTCAGTATCATAATAAACATATTAAAGTATGTATTGCAGTTAATGAAATTAAGTCAAGTAAGATAAAGTAGAAACTATTTTTGTGTGTATCAGTGGGTATGTAATATAAAAACATAATTTCTAAAGCACTTTCTTAAAGAACATTCAACCTAATCAGTAATTGAAAAAAATCAACAACTTATTTCCACATTTTAGAGTCTACAAACCAGGAAGTTAGTTATAACCAACTTGAATAGTCTATTAATCTATCTACATTTGCAGATGAGCAAACAAAATATTTCCAAAGACAAGTACGGATTTTAAATATTTAATTCATCTCAACGCTCTTTCTTATCCTACCAATCTAACTGACGAAAGAAGTAAGTCGATTATTGATTTTCGAGAAGTGTGTCTTGCGGTTCGCAACAATTGCTAATAAAGCCAACAAGAAGGGGATGCACCCTGGAAAAGAAGTGGGAGAGTCATCCATCAAGTGGGGGACAGGATGGGCCACGAAATCATTGATTATTCGCGGGCTCCTCCTTGGCAATGAGCTCCCTGTAGTAGGGTAGGGATTCCGAGTTTAATCTTCGAGAAAGTAAATGAAACAGCTCAATCTTCTGCGGCGTAGAAAAGCTCCTTTCGCCGAAAAAATGAAAGAAAAGTGGGCTCAATTTCAAAGAAATGAAAATTTCTTTCATTGATAAATTGACATGGAAATGTGCCTTTTATAAATTAACTTAAGTAAAAAGTTTTAATTATTTAAGAAGTATTTAATTAAGTTAATTTTATGTAGTATATGCACAATATATCTTGTTTTCCAAATAAATGCGACTGGTGTAGCAGCACTTAGACATTCTAAACAATGCCTTGCAATGTCGTTTCCTTGTTCTTTCTACAGTGATTCTGTTCTTTTATTTTTACTTTCTCACCTTACTTCGTAAGAAGAGTACTATGTATTGCAATCGTATGCAGAGCAACGGAGATTTTTCAAAAGAAATGCCCTTATTGCCTGGCCCTGGTAACAATAAAGAGGATACATCTTCTATATATAGTAAATTACTTCCGCTAGCACGTTGTGGAGCGAGAATCCGTGTTTTGTGGATCTGAAAAGTCGATTGTCGGCAAAACGTATTTGTCAATTTGTCCGTCTCACCGTTTATGTTCGTCTGTGGTCAAAATCAGCGCCTTAAAAGTTGTCAAAATTTTCTCCAAGATTGATATTCCTCGATATTTTTAAATAATATCAAGGCTTTCTGAGTTTGAAAAGGATATTTTTATTTTTTGGGTACTTTGCATGTAGCTTCATTTACACTTTCAAAATTATTTTTAAATGGCTCAAAATTCTTTGATTTAGACTTTGTCCTCAGACAGCGTAAAGAATCCTTAAAATAATGGTATAAACATTTCTTTAAAATCACTGACTGTTAGAAAATTGCAAAATTTTAATTTATTTTCGGCTTTTACTACACTATTACGGGACACTCTACGGCGACAACTACATTATTGAAGATAAAGTTTTTTCCATAATAAAATCATCTCTTTAAAGTCTTACTTATATTTTTGAATATCGCCATGTAGTATTTTTCGAAAATAAAACAAAATTTTTTTCACAAAGTCATCCAATTTTTTTTTACTTTTCTCCTCGTACGTATCAAAGAATGGTAAAAATGGGCGCTCGTTCAATTTTTGACAAACTCAATATTTTCGAAAATTGCAAAAAGTTAAAATTGCAAAGGTACAAAATTAAAGATATAGATTTTTGACTTAAATAAAATCTGTTCTAAAAATCAGATCTTTAAAAAAGGTCCTGTACAATTATTTTTTTAAAAAACAAAAAAAAATTTCACTTATTTTTTTCTTCAAGTTAATAAAGTTTAACTTTGTTAAGTTATTTTCACGGATACAACGAGGAACGCTGCAAAGAATGGCGCAGATCTAATTTTCGTTGAAATCTCTGAATTTTAGAAAATGGCAAAAGTTAAAAATAATGCGAGAATGTATGTGTTGTTATAACACAATTATTTTTAAATTGTAATATTGTCCATTGTGAATTGATGAAATGTTATGACAATGTTGCGTTTAAGTATGCTCTCATCGCAAGTAAAATTGTAACTAGGTAAAACATAATGATGTTGTGTATTTTTTGTGAATGTAAAAACAAAAAAAACTTTTATATGAGTGTGACATACCTTTGAACCTGTCAGGATCGAAGACCAGTGCCGTATTTGTATTGAATAATTGCCATTAAAAGTTGCTGCGTGCATCAAGTGATCCAAAGATTTTTTGATCGAAATAAATTTACAAGGACTTATTAGATTTATTTAAGAATAGTTAACTTAAACCTTTATCTCCGACCTATCTCCTTTTGGTTATTTTATATGAAATGTATTTTGTAATGTAAAATGAATGTAAACTATTTTTATAAATCGCAATATTCTTTTAAGGCTTCACTTACGCGTTTGAGTTCGCAAATTAGGCAAAGTCTTTTCTAGAATGTGTAATCCACATTGTTAAAAAACTTTACCTAATTAAAACAATCTTCAATATTATATTGATTCCCAGATCAAACAACAGACTAACAACATCCTTATACTTTATTTTACTTCAACCATATTCAATTTCTGACATTATTAATGATGTTCAGATATGAAAATAGGTATCGTTCTATCATAGACGATCCATTTTTCATCGCCTGGAGAATTCTCATAAAAATATGGGGGTTTTGGCGTTGTAAAAGTGGAGTATATGGATTTACAACAATTCTCTGTTGTATTTCAACGTTTTCAGCCTAATATAAAGTGGGATTACAAAGCCTGTGAAGGAAGGCTTAAGTTAACGTATTATTTCTTTTACTTAAAAAAACATATAATTTCTTTTACTTTATTTATCGTCAAGAGAAGTAAAAAGTGGGGAATTGGCGCATGTTTTCTTGAGCTCCAGAAATATTATCCTTTTATTACTTTCTCGCCCCTATTTCACTGGGCATTGTTCATTTAACAATTAATGTACCAACGGGTGTGGCTAGCAACATTTAAAAGGTATACATTTTTCGTTCCGAGTAATTACATCTATATTTTTCAAACATCAAGGGTTTTCGCTTAGAAAGAAATTTGACTTCATAATCAACTTCATGATTTTTACTTCAAATGAAAGATAGAGGGACCTCTATGTGGTACCCCTTGCTATTGTTAACCAGGTTTTTAGTATGAATACTAAATTTCAATTATTTTTGAAAATTAATAGAATGAATGATATCTGCTGTCATTTGTACACATATTTTCATGTTGGAAAGAGATGAATTCTACCATGATTATTTTGTTGTGCGAGGTGCAATCGATTTATCAAAAGCAGTCGACGTTTTGTCGTCTAGAACGAGCAAACGAGTGTGATGTTATTAATGGCAAAGCGATGATAGGTGTTTTTTCAACCCTTTATGCGGCAAAAAGTTACGGCACAAAAATATTTGTGTATTCTGTAACACAAAAAATATTTTGGTAAAAGTTTGGTTAAATTTTTGTATTTATGTGATCGATATTTATTTTGGAACTTACAAGGGGGATATTATCCCAGTGATCGTTCTGGAGCGTAGACATGAAAGGTTATTATGATAATATTTTCCCACACACCTAGTGTAGAAGTAGAATATTCTTTTAGCATATAGATTTATGGGCTCAGTAATTAGTAGTTTGTATGTATATAAAAATGAACTTAAATCAGCGAATAAAATCAAACAAATAAATAAGTGAAGGAATTAAAATATCCATGGGTGCGTATTGTCGCAGAGAAGTGAGTGTTACATTGTCGTTAACAGACATCAGAAGGGTCCGCGTTGTTCTAGGAAGAAAACAAAAACACTTTTCCGGCATCAATTTTTTTCGGTCTGTTTTGGGAACATGGGGAAGAAAGATCGATTCTTATTTATATGATGTAGACGCTGAATGCCTTTCAGTATACGAAGGTTCACCTCCTACAATAAAAATGGGAGATATATGAGTTATCTGTACAGAGGAAAGTTTGCGACGAGAGTCGTTCCACAACTGCAAATACAGACGACGGAAAATCTTTTGACTGATCCGGCGTCGAGGTGACAAAAAGGTTCTTTTAGGACGCGCCAGGGGCAAAGCTAAGCCAGCCGCTCGGTTTTCCGTTTGCATGCCGGACATGGCGCGATAGGTCGGGCATCAGTCAGGGAAATAAACACGTATAAGCCGTATGAGATATTTTACAGGAAAATTGAAACAAAGATGCTAATATATATCATACTCGGAAACGAGATAAACATGCTCGAACATACTAAAAAAATCAGTATTCAGTGTATTCTCGGCATTAGAATCGCCATTAAATTCCGAGGAGAATCCTTGTTAATTCATCTTACCGGGGGCAGGTTTGTGATGCAGAATTTGTAAGTAGAAAAATTTATGTCAATGTTAAAATAAAATTTTATTGACAATTCAGAGAAATAAAATATTTAAAAATTCTGTATACATCCTTCAAATAAACCACTTATTGAGACAGCACCTTACATAATTAATCATAACATCTTTGTCATTAAACAGAAAACGGAAGACTGCGAAACTTTCGATTGGCCACATGAACAGTAATAAATCTACTACTCGGTATATACCCCTCACATATTTAATGTTAGTTCAAAAAAATTCAAGAAGTATTTGTAGTAACGTGGGAGTTATTTCTAATTAGAATACTTTTGGCCTAAACTTCTTCAAATATACAAGTATTTTCAGTTCAATTAGATTAGTTGATACTATATGATAGTATACTGATCTTGCCAATTTCTCATAAAAAACTACCCAGAAAAATATTATTCGCACGATTGTTCGTAAACCCGTAAAATCTTCAGCTTTAGGAACCAATGGGAAGAATGTTTCCCATTCTTTGCGTTTTTAATTCCTTGAAGTTTCGCCTGACGGTAAATAAGCTATTTGTGCTCCATCTCACGAGAGAAGACAGAAACCAAGAGAGTGACATAGGCAGGACATATAAAATCTTACAAACTGCTTTGAAAAAGATGGCGTCTTAGAGATTCATAAAGTATTCGAAGATTGTTTTTAAATGAATTTTGTGCCTATTTCCAGCAATAATTTATCTTTACAGAAAAAATATTGATTATATTTATATAATGATTATAATTATAATTATAAGTGATACATTGCATTTTTAAGTCACTTAGATAACAGGATTTTATAATGTACCCCATTACAACACACATGTTCTGTTGGCAAATATAAACTATCTAAATTAATTTATAGTACAATTCAATTTCACCACAATTTACATTTACATCAATTATTACATTACATGTTCATATCTGGGGTGGAAGTGAATGTTAATGTAAATGTATTGTTACAGAATTAGTAAACCTCCGTCGTTTCATTAGTATTGAAGGAAAAGTACTAAAGGACCTGAAATAACATTTTTGGTTTTCGATTTTTTGTATAATGCATGTGCATTACGTTTCCGTCGTAACATTTCTCTCTTTCTTCCTTCCGAGCGATTGAATTGCGAGAGTTCGGCTAGTATGGATTACGTCGGCAAAGGAACTACAGATTTGATTGGTAGGCAGGACTAAAAATAAAACTACCCCTGCCCTTGAACTACCGCAACCACCAGGACAAAAAATGTGCACATTGTGAAGCTACATTTATGTACAGATGCAAAAGAAGGAACGTCTCAGGAATCTAAATGAATCAGGGGAAAGTGGACAAAACACCTGATTGACATGGGAATATCTGTCTCAGACGCTAAAATGTAATACTTGTTTGAAGCATTTTTAGTCTTTTGGAATAATACAAAACAAATGGTAACTGTTGTTGGTGATACTGACTTTTGATGTGTATGATTCCTCCGTGTTGTAATTATAGGTAACATATGTATTGATTAAAAATATTATGTAAGTCAGTTGGTGTTTGAAAATGAATAGAAATTGCAATGACAGTATTACGATCGTAAAGAAGAGAGTCCTGCAGAAATTACTTGTGGATTTATTACTTATTATTCGTGTTATATATATTCTGTAATCTTAAAGCCTAGTTACTAAGGTATGCATTTCACCAGAAAGTTATGGCATGTCTTAAGCGACTGTGTGCTACAGACGTAAAACACACTTAACGAGTCGCAAGACATCTCACTACATATAAAAGAATTATGAATGTGTTCCATAACATACTCAACCATTGACAGTCATTGTGCATGTTACGTCTGTGAATATACCATTACATTTTAGTGATCGTTTTTGTTGGGAATTTAAGCCTTTAAGCTTTCCAATTCCCAATCACATCCTGTTTCAACACCTCTCTCTTTCGACCCGTGGGGCGCCAGTTTCAACGCGGCGGCGTCGCGGCGTCTTCGCTGCGCGTCGGGTGCAGCCGCCTCGTCGCTTCGCCGCCTCTCACTGCCTTTCACAGATCTTCCCTCCCTCCCCTCCGCTGGCAACCACTACCCTCGAGCCGTTGGCACCGCGTCTACTCCCACGGCCAGCCAGCCCGCTCTTCGGTTCGCACCCACCCATCCCCCTCTGCTTTTCCGCCCGCTCCACCGCCCCGCTCGCCGCCCCGCTGCGCCCGCTGCACCTGCTGCACCCCGCTTTCTCACTGAGCCCAACCGATTCCACACATCCGCCTCGCACTGCTCGCCACATTTCGCCCACCCCGCTGCGCTCGCAAGGCACATCGCACCCCGTTCTCTCTAACCGGCTCACCCCGTCTGCCCTTGCCCGCACGCACCTTCCGCCCTTCCCGAACCCACTCGATCCTTTCCTCACGTCACAGGTCTCTTCTCAATCCCTTCCTCCCAGTTTCACACCGCCGCTCATTCCTCTTCCACTTCAATTCTCCAGACCCACCAAGCCTGATTTCGACAGTCGTGTCTCCCAGCGCTCTGATCAAACCGTCGCGCGATCTTCCCTCTAACCCCATTTACCCTCACTCCACCTGCTCAACACGCCTTCCCCGCCACGCCCTCGTTCGCCCAACCTCGACTCTTCCACTCGACACGTCACTCTCTCGTCGCCCTTGCCTTCCGACCACCCCCTCACTCCTCCCTCGCCACCCCCTCTCCTCCTCCTCCGGTCGTCCCCTCTCCGGCGCGCTCCCTTTAGTTACCGGCGCGCCGCGTTGCATGCGGGTCCGCCGCCGACGGCGCGGGCGGCGCGGGCGGCCCAGACAGCGCATGCTCCAGCGTGCGGCGGCGGGGGGGGGGAGGGAGAAGCGGGGCCCCTCACTCGCTCGGCCTCCCGCGCGCGGGCGCGTGCCGCCGCCGCCGCGCCGCCTCGCTCGCTCGCTCGCTGGCTCTTCCCCCTCCCCACCCCGCCCGCCCGCCTCCCCGCTCCGCCCCGCCGCCCGCTCCTATATTGAATCGAGAAGCGGCCTCGGCACCAGCCGCTCCTTAACCGCCGGCGCGAGAGGCGCTGCCGCGCCGCCGCCGCCGCGCCAAGATCCGCGCGTTTAAGAGGTCACCAGGGCCTCCCTCGGCCGACGGCCCACCCCCCTCCCCACCTACCGCCGCCCGCGTGAAAAATAACACTCTTTGTAGGATTACGGTTACTCTCAGGTATAAATAACGCGCCGCTGCCGCTGCCGCCGCCGCCGCGCCACGCGCCGCCGTCGCGCGTCATGGCGCGTGGGGCGCGCGGCGACCTTTCGCCGCTGGACGCGCTGACGGAGGCGGTGCGGAGTGGCCGTGATGAGGTAGAGGTTACGGGCGCACGGTTGCTGGCGTGGGTCAGTCTGAGATGGTGGAGGACGGATGTCATGGCGGTGCTGAAGGCATCGGTGGGGAAATGTGTCGCGAAAAGTGTGGGGCGAGGGTTTCCGCAGCCTGGGGTTGTTGGAGGGCTGGGCGGTTGGCCGTTGAGGAAGAGTAGCGGTTGCAGTAACGGGGAGTCTGGCCGCAATGGCAGTCTGAATGTTGGGAGGGGGATGGTAGTATGTGATTGCGTTGCTGTAGGTCCTGAGGATTGCGACGCAGACTGGGATGAGGGTGGTGGAGCGTTGAGGTGGAAGTACAGGTGCGAGGTGGGTTGCTGGACCATGTCAACTGTGAGGTTAGGATGGCACTGTCGAGACGGGGAGCAGATAGTTGTGACAATTGTGGTGAGGAGCTGAAGGCCGAGATAGTGGCGCAGACTGAGATGATGGAAACTGGTGTGGAAATAGAGATGAAGAAACGCTGTGAGGTAAATAACCTGGCGTTTGATGCGTTGAGAAGGCTCTGTTTGTGAAGTAAGGGAGACATGTGGAGCCAAATTGGTGGATCAGGTCAAGAGCGATGAGTAGCGGCGATCGGTGGAAACTGCAAGTGGCGAGTGAAAGAATGTAGCAGGTCCGAAGGTGAATGCGAATGGTATTAAACGAAACAAATGCTGAAAGGAATGTTTGTGGGGAGGTGAAGAAAATGAAGATGGTCGTGAGAAATGAATATTGGACGGCAGATGAAATAAGATAGTTGAGGCACAGAGAAAAAAAAAAAACCAGCACTCATGCCTTAATCTTTTTCTGAATATTTTCTCCAAAATGAATTTCCACGATAGATTGCCGTACTCAAGGCCCTGCAACTTGCCTTTACATGAAACCCCTAGGATATTTCTAAATGTTTTCTGAAACAATAGTCATTTTCTTTAAAATGTATCAATAGAATATGTTTGTACATTCGATTTCAATAAAATCTCAAATAGTGGAATTTCGAATCTCCCGTGTTTCTTTTGTTGAATAGATTTTCACGGAAATTCAAAAAAAAATGTAGTCGGAGAAAGTTGTAATACTATAATAATTGTGAGAGAGTATGTGATGCAAGCACTAGTTTAATTTTATCCATTATTTTGTTGTGTTTTTATATTACGTTGCCGCCAACCGTGGAGTTTCCAGGATGTGTGTGTGTGGAAGTTAAGACCGCAACTCGACCAAATTGGTTGACCAGGCCACGAGGAGAGATGACGTTGTTCGGTGGTGAGTGGACCCCAGAAATCCACTGTGCGAAACTACCGCCAAGGGGCAAGCGGGTTAGACACGGGGTGGACGTCGGGTAATGAAAACTCATGAGTGAGCAGCCGAAGTCGGAGGGAGGAAGAGAAAGAGGGACTCGAAAATTTTCTAGCAGGAAAATATGAGGTGGACCGCAAGGAAGGAAGAAAGTAAGAAAGGCTATGGAGATTAAGGGAGAGGTCAGTGTGGTTAAGGAAGGGCTCAATAGTACGTTGAATTTGAGATCAGTGTTGGAGGTGCTGAACAACACAAACCAAATTACAAGAGCGGGGACTGTAGAGACGGGTTGTATAATCAGAGTGGAGAAGAGAAGTAGAATGCCTTACCTCTCATCACTATGCTTCCACTTTTCGAGTATCTTATGATTATTGACCTTGTTATATTCTTTACTAAAGTATTTCTCTACCCTGGTAAAATGTAAGGATTCTGAGTTTGAAGAGTTTATATTAGAATATGCAATAAGTCTCATCCATGAGTGAAAGTTTCGGAGAGAGAGGACTCGTTATGAAGGCAAGAAAAGCCACTCACTGAGAATGGAGAATGTTGCTGTACGGATATGAAGTCAGTAATGATACTGACGATCGTATTTATTGGCACTTTGGATAGTTTATTTATAGATATATCATTACTATAATAGAAACTATATATGATAAGTTCATATAATTTTTTATTCTGAAAGGTATCGCTTTATCAATCATAATAATTTTAAATGGCTGATGTCTATAGTGCTAGCGCTAAAAGTTTGTTGATTTAATATTCATATTTGTATTTGAGTTGAGGTTAGCACTTTTACACAGTTCTTCTTTGTAGTATAATGACAATAAGTTGAATTTTCAAAACCGCTGTTCTCAGACTACCTAAACGTATATAATGTTGAATGCATAAAGGGAAAAAACCGTAGAGGGATATTTGAATATATGCTGCGAATTGACACATCAATATTAATGTTAATGAAGTGTCTTGTATGATGAGAAATTTTTCCACAAATCAAAATAAAATTCAAAATTTACCAAACTTTGTTAGAATTTTTTTTCGATTAAAAGGCCGCTGTTGAAAACGTCAGTTATATTTTATCGATCGTCATTATACTTACAGATATGTACGACACATCTACTTTGGGTTGCTTTGCGTGATCGAGAGCGGGACGAGGCTGCCCGTAACAGCATCGCGTTGCCCGCCCACACGCAGCACAGCGCCAGTGCACGCGCCGCCTCTCGTTATGTCGCCACGCCCCGTGCATTTCACCGCGATTGTGCGCTGGGCGACACCTGGCAGGGAGGGCGCCGCTGGTCGTGACGCGGAGCAAAGGGCGACGACAGTCTTCGTGGGCGGGGGCGGCGCTGGGTGTTGCGGGGACGAGAGAGGCGAGCTGTGCGGAGAGCACGGGTGTGTAGGAGGGTGCGAGGGCGGTGTGAGATCGGTGCAGGGGTAGTGCCGGTTGATGCTGGTAGTGAACTACGTGACGGTGTCGTGGAGATCCGAGGCCGCACGAAGGTAGGACGATGGCGCGAGAGACGGGCTGGATGATTGAGTTGGTGAATCTGCGCGCGGCACTGCTAAGTTTATAGTCCAGTAAGTCAGTGGCAAGCTTTTATAAGCACGAAGTGGCGGTGCTCTTCTGCACAAAGGCGAGTTCCGGCGCAAACCTACATGTGGATGTGGTGATTTCCCTTGACCAGTATCTCCCACCAGCAGGGCACCGCCCCAGGCGGGACAAGCTCTAGGCTCCCGATAGTCTCCCGGACAAGTGTGATCAAACAAGTGCATGTGCGCTTAAGTGTGTGTCAGTAAGGAGAGAGTACGACATATAGAGGGAGAGAAAGATAGCGCGTGTCACCGTGCACCCGTGTGTTGTACGGTACAGCTCCGGCATTCGCCTTGATGATCGGAGAAATCACGAAAACCTTCCGATCAGAGCAGCCGCCCGCTAGAATCCTCCTCCTGACAGCGTCGAATGCGATGCAGCCGCAAAGGTCGTCAAGAAGACGGCGGGGGCAGGCCGGTGGGGCTGGGGATTGGCGCGCGCGTGGCGGCGAAGGGCGCCGCAAAGGTGGCTTGGCCGTGCTTGCGTGGTGGACGCCGGCGGTCACCTTGAGAGCAGAGAGCTGGCTAATGTGCCCGAGTGCTTGCGGGTCGGTTGTGAACAGGTAATCTTAGAGTCAATTGTCATTCAGCGTTTTGAGGATTCTTTGCAAGAGACAGGAAACGGAAAAAGGAAGTTGGTTCATTGTAATATGCGTAATTTTGATGTGAATAAACATAAATAATTATAATACAATACAGTCATTGCAGCATACGAAAATTTTAAAAACCATATAGCCGAAAGAACAATAAAATGAGAAAGTTTTTATGATCAAGACAAATTAAAGTGAATTATACGATGTATGAGTAAATTTTCTGCAAACGATCCTTAAATTCATTAGTGTCCGAGGGAACTAGACACGTTTTTCATAAAAGAACATGTGACACAGGGAATATCTTAGAACAGTGATGTTTATGAAAATGTTACAGTGCAACGAACATTGTTAAGTGTTACTAGGTCGTGGGTGTATTCACGTATAATCCCTTTGATATAAAACATTCGAAGCGAATCAATAGTATATCAATCACTGAGTTTTTTTCAAATCCACACTATAATGAGTTATTTATTCTGACAATTAAGATAATATTAATAGTTTTCATGCTTTCATTGGCATATATTATTTTTAAATAATATTTAAATGCCTTTTCCTTGTAAGTTCTTAAATTAGTGAGAATATGGAGTTTGCATCAGTCAGAAATAATTGGAAATACGACAGACGAAATATGTCAATCCACACATTTTGAACTTTAATTTATATCTGTCAAAATCAATACTTTTTTTATAAACATTGTTAATAATCATACTTACATAATTTAATAGAGAATGAGTATCACGTAGTGCATTAATATTAGACATGTATTTGCCATACACTTTGGCCAATGTATTATTGCTTATATCATCAGGTATGCATATGCATGGTTATAACGCATTCGAATGAATCGCCAATGTGTATTAATATTTCAGTTGTTAAATAATTTTATATTAAACTTCCAAAATTCCCGACAATTTGATATCTTTTATTTGCGTTGTGTATCGGTGAACTGTTGGGAAACAAAATAAGCGTGTTCACTTCGGCTTCTTTCGTTTATTCCGGACCTGTTGGCTTGCGCCTCAGTTCTTCTCATTTGAATTTTAAAATAAGTGGATCGTATAAACTGAATTTTATGGAATGGTATCCCTAAAGAGAATCGGGCAGCAGAAGGATGTAACAGATTTTCCCGGAAGAAGCGTACCCAAAGTGTGATAATGTCGAATACGGAGAAGAATGAATGTTCGTGTTGCAGTTCTATTAGAAATGCATTTACTGGAACTTCTGAGGCAGAAGAAAACTCGTCGGATCTCCGTTGCACCACTGAACCACTAAGCGACTGAGAGACATGGGTCGTCCGTTCTCCCGAGAGAAATTCTCGTGTTGCGTGATTGGTCGAACTACTCCGTCTTCTCAATTGGATCTCTCAAGCAATTGGCTGGTGGAGCCGCCTGACATGGCGAAAACGATAGCTTCTCTCACACGTGATCTTTAACTTGAAGTAAAAATGGAAGTGTCGTCTAGAAGAAAAGTTTTTATAAACATTTTTTGTCATGTATGAAGAAATTTTTACTGTGTATTTACAATACTAAGAATACTATGTAATTAATAAATGGGCAATAAACAAACAAACAGGTTAAAAAACATATTTGTGGAAATTGGAGGATGATCAAACGCTAAACATTTAAAAAAGTCCATCATAGATTTCTATACTACTCTGTTTCGCCGTAGAAGAAGTGAATCTAGAGTACTATGCCGATGATGGCAATATTCTGGTGAGGTAAAAGTCTCAGGGTATGCCGTCCTAGATGAAACGATGAATGTGCATTTTAAAAAACAATTTGAATTCATGTCAATTCATTCTATTCTGAACAATATATGCCTAAAGGTGAGGAAAATTACGAAATCACGTAGAAACTACGCGAAAGGATAAAATCGCGCATGTGATGTTCCTCTTAAACTTCCTCTAATTGATTCGCTAATGTCCCACAAGTTGTTAATAGGGTTTTGGAACGATGATAAAAAGGTGTACTGAACACATTACTAATGTTCTGAGAGGAGTTTAATAAAGGAACAGTCAACACAACTACAGCGGAATCATGCTACAGTTTTGTAACTTCCTTTACAAAACACAAAGCAAATTGAACAATGGGATGTCGTGTAATTTCCAGACTTTCCTGCTTCTGCAGAAAAAGAGTTGCAGGTTGCGTTGGCGGAATTATCAGGCGCACAGCTTGTCCTATATACAGTCCTTGTCAGTATTAGAGTTCGTAGGATGTGTCAGTTAAGAATATTTCGGCGTCTTTCCTAGAACGACACAGAGACAGAT
>BOPP01000023.1:538341-559471 GCA_017312745.1 Gryllus bimaculatus | reverse complement strand
CCGCCCGCCCCGCTGCACCCCGCTTCCTCACTGAGCCCAACCGATCCCATACATCCGCCTCGCACTGCTTGTCACATTGCGCCCACCCCGCTGCGCTCGCAAGGCACATCGCACCCCGTTCTCTCCTAACCGGCTCACCCCGTCTGCCCTTGCCCGCCACGCACCTTCCGCCCTTCCCTGACCCACTCGATCCTTTCCTCACGTCACAGGTCTCTTCTCAATCCCTTCCTCCCCAGTGTTCACACCGCCGCTCATTCCCTTCACTTCAATTCTCGAGACCCACCAAGCCTGATTTCGACAGTCGTGTCTCCCAGCGCTCTGATCAACCGTCGCGATCTTCCCTCTTAACCCATTTACCCTCACTCCACCGCTCACACGCTCTCCCGCCACGCCCTCGTCGCCCAACCGCGACTCTCTCCACTCGACACGTCACCTCTCTCGTCGCCCTTGCTCTCCGACACCCCCTCACTCCTCTCGCCACGCCCCTCTCCTCCTCCTCCGGTCGTCCCCTCTCGGCGCGCTCCCTTTAGTTACCGGCGCGCCGCGTTGGAGTGCGGGGTCCGCGCCGACGGCGCGGGGGCGCGGGCGGCCCAGACAGCGCATGCTCCAGCGGTGCGGCGGCGGGGGGGGGAGGGAGAAGCGGGGCCCTCACTCGCTCGGCCTCCCGCGCGCGGGCCGTGCCGCCGCCGCGCGCCGCCTCGCTCGCTCGCTCGCTGGCTCTCTCCCCCTCCCCACCCCGCCCGCCCGCCTGCCCCGCTCCGCCCCGCCGCCCGCCTATATTGAATCGAGAAGCGGCCTCGGCACCAGCCGCCTCTTAAGCCGGCGGAGAGGCGCTGCCGCGGCGCCGCCGCGCCAAGATCCGCGCGTTTAAGAGGTCACTCGGGCCGCCTCGGCCGACGGCCCCACCCCCTCCCCACCTAACCGCCGCCGCGTGAAAAATAAACATCTTTGGTAGATTACGGTTACTCTCAGGTATAAATAACGCGCCGCTGCCGCTGCGCGCCGCCGCCGCCCACGCGCCGCCGTTCGCGCGTCAGTGCGCGTGGGGGCGCGCGGCGACCTTTCGCCGCTGGACGCGCTGACGGAGGCGGTGCGGGAGTGGCCGTGATGAGGTAGAGGTTACGGGCGCACGGTTGGCTGGCGTGGGGTCAGTCTGAGTGGATGGAGGAGACGATGTCATGGCGGTGCTGAAGGCATCGGTGAGGGAAATGTATGGTCGCGAAAAGTGGGGGCGAGGGTGCCGCAGCCTGGGGTTGTGGAGGGCTGGAGGCGGTTGGGCCGTTGAGGAGAGTAGCGGTTGCAGTACGTGGACTTCTGGCGCAATGACAGCTGAATGGTTGGGAGGGGAGATTGTAGTATGTGATTGCGTTGGCTGTAGGCCCTGAGGATTGCGACGCAGACTGGGGTGCAGCGGTTGAGGTGGAAGGTAGAGGTAGAGGAGGTGGGTTGCTGGAGCCATGTCAACTGTGAGGTTAGGGATGGCACTGTCGGAGACGGGGAGCAGTGATGTGGCAATTGTGGTGAGGAGCTGAAGGCCGAGATAGTGTCGCAGACTGAGATGATGGAACTGGTGGTGGAAGTAGAGATGAAGAAACGCTGTGAGGTAAATAACCTGGCGTTTGTGCGTTGAGAAGGCTCTGTTTGTGAAATGAAGGGAGGCATGTGGGCCAAATTGTGAATCAGGTCAATGAGCGATGAGTAGCGGCGATCGGTGGAAACTGCAGTGGCGAGTGAAGAATGTAGCAGGTCCGAAGGTGAATGCGAAGGTACTAAAGGAGCAAACGGAAAGGAATGTTAGGGGGAGGTGAAGAAAAATGAAGATGAGTCAATGGTCGTGAGAAATGAATATTGGTCGGCAGATAAAATAGATAGTTGAGGCAAAGAGTAAAAAAAATCTCCAGCACTCACGCCTTACTCTTTCAGAAGATTTTCTCCAAAATGAATTTCCACGATAGATTTGGCCGTACTCAAGGCCCAGCAACTTGTCTTTCCATGAAACCCCTAGGATATTTCTAAATGTTTCTCAAATAATAGTTCATTTTTTTCTTTTAAAAGTATCAATAGAATATGTTTGTACATTCTGATTTTCAATATAATCTCAAATACTGGAATTTCGAATCTCCCGTGTTTCTTTTCTCGGAGAGAATTTTCACGAAATTTAAAAAAATTGGAGTAGGATACAAGTTGGAATACTATTATAATATGAAAGAATATGTGCTGTTGGAGCACCACTAGTTTAATTTTATCTATTATTAGATTCTGTTTTATATTACGTTGCCGCAACCGTGGATGTTCCAGGATGGTGTGTGGAAGTTAAGACCGCAACTTCGACCAAATTGTTGACCAGGGCCACGAGGGGAGAGATGCGTTGGTCGGTAGTGGAGTGGACCCCAGAAATCCACTGTGCGAAACTACCGCCAAGGGGCAAGCGGGTTAGACACGGGGTGGACGTCGGGTAATGAAAACTCATGAGTGAGCGTGAAAGTCGGAGGGGAGGAAGAGAAAAGAGGGACTCGAAAATTGTTCTAGCAGGAAAATATGAGGTGGACCGCAAGGAAGAAAGAAGTAAGAAAGGCTATGGGAGATTAAGGGAAGAGGGTCAGTGTGGTTAGAGGAAGGGCTCAATAGTGACGTTGAATTTGAGATCAGGTTGGAGGTGCTGAAACAACATCAACAAAATTACAGAGCGGGCCTGTGGAAGATGGGTTGTAGTAATCAGATGTGGAGAAGAGAAGGTAGAATTGGCTTGCCTCTCATCACTATGCTTCCACTTTCGAGCATCTTATGTTTCTGATCTTGTGTATTCTTTACTACAGTATTTCTCTACCCCGGTAAAATGTAAGATTCTGAGGTTAGAAGATTTATATTAGAATATGCAATAAAGTCTCATGCATGAGTTAAAAGTTTCGGAGTGAAGAGGACTCGTTATGAAGGCAAGAAAATCACTCCATGGAGAATGTTGACTGTCACGGATATGAAAGTCAGTAATGAACTGTCGATCGTATTTATTGGCACTTTGGATAGTTATTTATAGATACATTCATTGCTATAAACAGAAAACTTATATATGGATAAGTTCATATAATTTTTTATTCTTGAAAGGTATCGCTTTATCAATCGATAATTTTAAATGACTGAGCCTTAGTGCTGCGCATAAAAGTTGGTTAATTTAAAATCATATATTGTATTTTGAGTGAGGTTAGCACTTTTCCACAATCCTTCTTGATTATTATAATGACAATAAGTTTGAATGATAAATTTCAAACCGCTGTTCTCAGACTCCTAAACGTATATAATGTTGAATGCCTAAAGGGAAAAACGTAGAGGGATTTTCAATATCTGCGCGATTGACACATCAGCATTTAATGTTAATGGAAGTGTCTTGTAGATTGAGAAATTTTTCCACAAACAAAATAAAATTCAAAATTTACCAAATTTTGTAGAATTTTTCGATTTAAAAGGCCGTTTGTTGAAAACGTCAGTATAGTTTAATCGATCGTCATTAATCTCACCGACATGTACGACACATCTACTTTGCGTTGCTTTGCGTGGTCGAGAGGCGAGACGAGGCTGGCGTAACAGCGATCGCGTTGCCCGCCCACACGCAGCACAGCGCAGTGCACGCGCCGCCTCTCGTTATGTCGCCACGCCCCCGTGCATTTCGCCCAGCGATGTGCGTGGGCGACACCTGGTCGGGGCGGGGCGGCGCGTGGTCATGACGCGAAGCAGAGGGCGACGACAGTCTTCGTGGGCGGGGGCGGCGCGTGGGTGTTGCGGGGGACGAGTAGAGGGACGAGCTGTGCGTAGAGCATCGGATGTGTGGGGGAGTGCTGCGAGGGCGGTGTGAGATCGGGAGCGGTGTGAGTGCCGGTTGATGCTGGGTGACTCGGGGACGGTGTGTGGGAGACTCGAGGGCCGCACGAAGGTGGGACGATGGCGGCGAGGACGGAGGCTGGATTGATTGACTGGTGATTCTGCGCGCGGCAACTGCTAATGTTATTAGTCCAGTAAGTGTAGTGCAAGCTTTTATAGCGGGAAGTGGCGCTGATCTTCCCGCTCTTCAAGGCGAGTTCCGGAGCCAATCTTCCTGTCTTGTGGTTATTTCCCTCACCAGGTATCTCCCACCAGCAGGACACCGCCCCAGGCGGGACAAGCTCTAGGCTCCCGACTAGTCTCCCGACAAGTGTGATCAAACAGTGCATGTGCGCTTTAGTGTGTGTCAGTAAGGAGGGAGAGTACGGCAATGTAGAGGAGGGAAAGATAGCGCGTGTACCGTGACCCGTGTGTTATGCTACTGCTCCGGCATTCGCCTGGTGTTGATCGGAGAAATCACGAAAACCTTCCGATCAGAGCAGCCGCCCACTAGAATCGTCCTCCTGTCAGCGGCTGAATGCGAGGCAGCCGCAGAGGCGTCCAGATGACGGCGAGGGGGCAGGCGCGGTTGGGGCTGGGGGGATTGGGCGCGCGTGGGCGGCGAAGGAGCGCCGCAAAGGTGGCTTGGCCGTGCTACGTGGGTGGACGCCCGTGGGTGTGCCCGAGGTGCTTGCGGGTCGGTGTGAACAGGTATCGTTAGAGTCGATTGTCATTCAGCGTTGAGGATTCTTTGCCAAGGACAGAAAACGTGAAAAGGAAGTTAATTTCTAATATGCGTAATTTTGATGTGAATAAGTATAAATAATTATAATACAATACAGCATTGGCAGCATACGAAAATTTGAAATACTCATTATAACCGATATGAACAATAAAATGAAAGTTTTTATGAATTAAGACAAAGTAAATGTGAATTATACGATGTCTGCTGTCGGAGAAAATTTTCTGCAAACGTATCCTTAAATTCATTAGTGCCGAGAGATATAGACACGTTTCTTCATAAAAGAATCATGTGACACAGGAGAATATCTTAGACAGTGATGTTTATGAAAATGTTACAGTGCAACGAACATTGTTAGAGTGTTATTAGGTCGTGGGCAATTCACGTATAATCCCTTTTGATATAAAACATTCTAAGCGAATCAATAGTAATCAATCACTGAGTTTCTTCAAATCCACACTATAATGAGATTATTATTCCACAATTCAGGAGTATTATTAATAGTTTTCATGCTTTCATTGGCATATATTATTTTTAAATAATATTTAAATGCCTTTTTCCTTGTGAGTTCTTAAATTAGTGAGAAATAGAGTTTGCACCAGGCAGAAATAATTGGAAATACGACAGACGAAATATCTGTCAAATCACACATTTTGAACTTACATTTATGATCTGTCAAAATCAATTACTTTTTTATAAACATTGTCAATAGTCATACTTACATAATTTAATAGAGATGAGTATCACGTAGCATTATTATTAGGACATGTATTTGCCATTACACTTTGGCCAATGTATTATTGGCTTATATCATAAGTATGCGTATGCATGGTTATAACGCATTCAAATGAATCGCCAATGTGTATTAATATTTCAGTTGTAAATAATATTATATTGTAAACTTCCAAAAATTCCCGGCAATTTGATATCTTTTATTTGCGTTGTGTATCGTGAAGTGTTGGGAAACAAAATAAGCGTGTCACTTCGGCTTCTTTCGTTATTCCGGACCTGTTGGCTTGCGCCTCAGTTCCTCTCATTTGAATTTTAAAATAAGTGGATCGTATAAACTGAATTTTATGGAATGATATCCCTAAAGAGAATCGGGCAGCAGAAGGATCTAACAGATTTTCCGAGAAGCGTCCCAAAGTGTGATAATGTCGAATACGGAGAAGAATGAATGTTCGTGTTGCAGTTTCTATTAGGAAATGCATTTACTGGAACTTCTGAGGCAGAAGAAAACTCGTCGGATCTCCGTTGCACCACTGAACCACTAAGCGACTGAGAGAGACGGGTCGTCCGTTCTCCCAGGAGAAATTCTCGTGTTGCGTGATTGGTCGAACTACTCCGTCTTCTCAATTGGATCTCTCAAGCAATTGGCTGGTGGAGCCGCCTGACATGGCGAAAACGATAGCTTCTCTCACACGTGATCTTAACTGAAGTAAAAAGGAAGTGTCGTCTAGAAGAAAAGTTTTTATAAACATTTTTTGTCATGTATGAAGAAAGTTTTTACTGTGTATTTACAATACTAAGAATACTATATAATTAATAAATGGGCAATAAACAAAACAAACAGGTTAAAAAACATATTTTGTGGAAAATGGAGGATGATCAAACGCTAAACATTTAAAAAGAGTCCATCATAGATTTCTGTACTACTCTGGTTTTCGCGTAGAGAAGTGAATCTAGAGTACTATGGCGATGATGGCAAATATTCTGGTGAGGTAAATAGTCTCAGGGGTATGCCGTCCTAGATGAAACGATGAATGTGCATTTTAAAATACAATTTGAATTCATGTCAATTCATTCTATTCTGAACAATATATGCCTAAAGGTGAGGAAATTACGAAATCACGTAGAAACTACGCGAAAGGATAAAATCGCGCTGTGATGTTCCTCTAAACTTCCTCTAATGATTCGCTAATGTTCTCACAGTTTGTTAATAGGGTTTTGGACCGATGATAAAAAGTGTACTGGAACACATTACTAATGTGTGAGAGGAGTTTAATAAAGGAACAGTCAACACAACTACAGCGGAATCATGCTACAGTTTTGTAACTTCCCTTACAAAACACAAAGCAAATTGAAGCGATGGAGTTCGTGTAATTTCCAGACCTTTCCTGCTCTGCAGAAAAGAGTTGCAGGTTGCGTTGGCGGAATTATCAGGCGCGCAGCTTGTGCTATATACAGTCCTTGTCAGTATTAGAGTCGTAGGATTGTGTCAAGTTAAGACTATTTCGGCGTCTTCCTAGAACGACACAGAAGACAGATATTTTACTTCTTCTGAATGACGTGCTCCCTTTTTCGAAATGGGTAATTTTGCGTGAAATACGAGGAAATTTTAAAAATAGGAGATTTTAAAACGGATTTAATTTTTTCATTATTTTTGTGATAGTGCAAAGTACGCTCAAAATAGCACCGGTCTAATTTTCGTTGAACCTGGTAAATTTTCGAAAATTGGCAAAATTACAATTAATGCGAGAAAGTATGTGCTGTTATACGCCACTAGTTACATTTGAAGTAGGTGGCCAACTAATTAAAAAAATATTAGACGTCCTGTAAACATTAAATAAATTTCATGATTTTGCAACAAAAATTTTCCACATATTTGTTAACATACATGTCATTCTTTTGAACATTGTCAGAGGAAACAGAATTACTTTTAGAAAATGATGGAGATGAGGATAATTTAAAAACTAACAAATGATAATCATTTCTGTATTGTACATTACAAGTATAATATTTGGCCGATCCATTTTTAATGACTATCAGTGATTCAATTAATTTTTGATGTAGTTTTAAAGCACATTTGCAATGTATTTAGAACTAGTGTAAAAGTACATGTGAAAATTCGAGGGAATATGCGAGGGGAATATGTCGTGGGACGTGCATGGAAACAGGAAGGGATTAGGTGGCGCGTAGAAATTAGTAAAGGTATTGCTCTTGGTTTAACCCCTACTCCGTAGTCGAGTGGTGAGAAACTAGAATACTATATAAGATTAAATTGACGCGTTAATAGGCCCATCACGACGTTGAAGGAGATGATGAACTTTAGTTTTTTTTATTTTAATCTGTGTTATGTTTTTTTAATATATTTTAGTATGTTAGTAAATATTTGCTTTCTAGCATAAAATACCCAAAATTAAAAAAAAGTTATTAATACTTTGTGTTTAATAAATAAATTTATTTACGTGCCATATAAAAATTTGAGCGCATATGAATGTTTACGCGTCTTTGTTTCACCTTACTATCGTTGACAAACACTAGAACACCTACAATGAATCGAGTGTTCTCGTCGTTTGCCGAGCAGGCTACCGCTGAAGACCGCCTGCTGTCTGAGAAAGCGATGGTCGACTCGGAGAATCAATGCTCCAGCTCGTTAACTCGATATCTGGCGACCAACAAAGCTCCCCCGCCAAGCGTTTCCCGAAGCTCTCAAACAAAACCCAATCGGAAGGCAGGCCGGCCGCGCGCCGCTTCCCGGCCTCTAGCGGGGGACGCTTCAAGTATACAAATTGTGTTTCCACTTCAATTCAATTTTAGCAGGCAGTTTTTCTTAGAATTCTCCATACGACGGTTAGCGCAAACGCTGTGGCATTTATTTGTTCGTTCAAAAATGCGGGAGATGCAATCAAATTACTGCCTCTGGTAATTAATATGGACAAAGTTCAGTATTGCTTCAAAAAATAGTTGTGTAGATTTTCTCCGACGTATGCATTTTTGAAGTCCCCGATTCATTTTTTTCTTTCAAAAAAACTCTTTCGGGCTGTTCTGCCCGCCAGTTCATCTGTCTGTGAGCAACACTAGCTCCTAAACCGTTCAAAAATAATTTCGCCAAACCGGATCAACCAAAAGTTCTGATAGTACTCATTGCGAATTTGAAACTGATATTTTAGTTTTTGTGGGTACTTTACGTAAATGTCCTTGAACATTTTAAACATTTTATTAAAAATGGCTCCAATTTTTCTCTTTATTTTTTGAAAAATTAGAGGCAAGAGAGCTAATGAAATGACGGGATGACCGATTTTCATTGAAATTCTGAACTTTTGAAAACTGAAAATTTCGAACCCCTTATAATACTCCGAAGGAAAGTGTAAATTCAAAGTGTAAATTCTAAATTTTCAAACAATCACTATTTGCAAAAGTTTTAGAAATTTGAGTATTAAAAAATTGGCTTTGTCTGGAAAACAGTCTTTCTATAAGTATAGTCAACAGTGGATACAATGGCTTCAGTGGATGGTCTCAGTGAGGGGTACTATTATTTCGTCATACTTTTCAGTAGAAACCTGTTTATGAAAATTATTATTTCGGACATTAAATATTTTTTTGTTCATTGGATTGAAATTAAGTTCGAATTAATCTGGTTCTGTCTTTTGTTTCCAAACGCCCTTGAAAATTTTAATCAATTCGGAATCAAATTAATTTAATACATTTGATTAAATTAATTCACACTATAATAGTCGTGATGTAGTGTAACGTAGGCGTCACGTACAGTTTCAACAAATTATTGAAACAAAACACTAATCAGCGATTAATTGTAGAACTTCCCACGTAATGAAACATAGCTATCACGTAGATTGATTCAGTCGAATAAATTAATCCAGAGAGACAAATTAAATTAAAATTTAAATTAATTAAATAAATTAAAATTCTTATAAATTATTCAGATATTTCTCTATAAATTGAATGAGTTGAAATCAAAATTAAAAAGTAAAAGTTTACGTGAACAATAAATTTTATTTTAAAATAATAAACACGATTTTCATCTAAATTTACTTTTCGTAGTTCTTGTTTAAAAAATATTTCCACGACCACATAGACCAAATTCCGGACGTCTGGAGGATTCATACCAACCCTTGAAGCAGTGCTCACGTAGATAATCGTACTAGAAAAGCAATTAATATTTCACACAATTGTTCATAAAACATTTTTCACCACCATAAATTTATCAAACAAAAAGATTTAACATTTATCTAAAATTTTGTATATAATAAAAAATTCTTTATTGACTCTATATTTATCTCACTTCTCCATCGTCTCAGTGTTTACATTTATTTAATAGTGAAAAATAACATTACGGTCGGAAGGTAGGCTTCAATGTAAGGGTTTTCGCCTACTTAAAGTGCTGAAAACTCTCAATTTTGATATTGAAATCAATTTTGTAACAATTACATTCATAGTGTAGTGAAATAACACGCGCAAAGCGAATCATCACGCAGATGATGAAAGTGGCGTAAGGACTCATAAGTCCTATCAATTACCTATTTTATTTGTTGTGACCTAGGAGCCCGTCCGGACTTAGCTTAAGTATTTGCTTTTTTCTTCCAAACCTCTTCATATATTTAGTCAGAGTTTTCTAGCCGACTCTGATTCTTTAATTTGTAATGCGAGGGCTACTGCACAAGACATGCTACTAGTACTAACTAGAACGAGAACATCTGTGCTACTCTATAAATGAGAATGAGGATAAGTCAGTAAAATAAATGAGTTCTCAGCTCGGATACCTACGTTTCGTGCATGAGTTGTCAACAACCAAGAGATTTAAATTAAATTAGAGCAAAAGGCAATGTAGGGAAGCGAAATTGTTTATTTCAAATGTGTTTATTTGTCCAACAATACAGCACACAGGCACTGTATAAATCACTGTACAAAGGAGTATGTAATTTTGAACTCTTTTATTTAACAATTATAATCCAGGTAGCTGTCAATACATTAAACATACTTCCTCCAGGGATCATTTACAATATTAACTTGTGTTATTTGCTTATCGCGAAAAATTTGTGGACAATATAAAGTATGCATGTGAAGTGTAATTATTTTACGTATGCATGTTAGGGCTAAAATCACGAAGTACTGTTCTGTAAGTTGAGAGACTTTGACTAAACGTCCATCGAAATCATCTATATTTACCGTATGCTATTAAACCTTTGTGAGCTTCATTTCACTTATTCATCTCCTTGTATATTCAGATACGAGGACTCCCGCTGATATTAAATAAACCTTTATCCTGTGTCAGAATAGCCGAATCGATAAAAGAATAATTTATCTTCCATTGATCAACCTATACCGCCAGCGCACTTTATTAAACTTCATACCTGACAAAAGCAGAGCGCTGGCACAGAACGGAGCGTAAAATTCTATTCTTAACCAGCGACGAAAGACGAGTAAATACAATGTACCGCCGCGCCGCCACTCGCTGCACCGGCACCCAATGAAAAGGGCTGACCTCCAAAACAACGGATGGGCGAGTGTTTTCTGCCGGAGGGCAGCGCTGAAAGGCTCGCCGCCCTTCCTGCTGCCGCGTCCGCCATTACACTCAAAAAAATCACATCGCGATAACAGCGCCCTCTCGCCGCCCGTGGTGATAGCGAGCGATTGTGACGGCTTTACTGCGCACGGGTGGCAATCCCTCCGACCTTCCGACCTATTGCCCTCTGTGTCGTGGGAAAGTCATGTCGACTGGCGGCTCCATCGAGGAGCTGGGAGATGCCCTCTTAATTGCGAAGAGTTGCCCCGTGTTGACGAGTTAGAGGACCACTTACTTCAGGGAGAATATCTTTTCAATTAGCACGAAAGTCAATGGCGTGACGATGTTGGTGCTGGTATCCTCACAAGCGGTAATCGTCGCGGTTTTTCGACGGGTAAAGTTGTTTATTACTTGGCGCAAACCACTTACAGATGCCGCAATACTCTCGTAATACCGTTCAATGGAAGTAAACTATTGTGGACCCACAAAGAAAATGTACCAGACCCTAGAAATGAGAGAGCTACTGAAGAGAACTGGTTCATTACAACCAGTGAATAATAAGCTGTGGAATTTTGCGTATGCCTATTTTATTTCTTTAACTAAAAACGTAATATTGTAGGTTACTGATTCATATTAAAGAAACAGGAGTAAAATATGCGAAATCTAGTGAATTGTGCCTATAAATGTATATTTGACTTAGTCCGCTTTTGCTGCAGGTAGAGAATAACTTGTACCATATAGCACCATTACTAACTCGTTTTTGGAATACTTTTGCCTTGTAAGCTCACAACATAGGTTTAGAATAATCATTTAGGGTTTGAATGATTAAGAAACGCGGATATTCGAGTTTTGAAATCCTGTCTTGTTCATAATCGAAAAATTTGAATATCACTTGCACTACCTTTGTATAATATGCAGATATTAATAAAATGTATGTTATCAACCCTACGCTGATCGACCCGCGTGGTCTATCTGCAATCCCTCCTGCTTTCCGACGACACGTCAACGATTGCTTTGTGGCCTGAGAGCGGCAATGACAAATATGCAAAGGGTTGGAAAGCAACTTCCATTTCGAGGAGATAGTTTGTTTTTGTTAGAATTTTTAACATCCGCGGCTATCCTAGTTTGCAAAGTTCAAGTATTTTATTGAATGTTAGAGATTCAAGTATTCTAACTTCATGAACTTTTTTCCTTTATATGGGTTAGTAGAATAATAAGTATATTTTCGTAAATATCACTTTCCTGTTTGACCCACGCTTTCTCGCGCCTTCCGATTTATTTTCTTACACACTGCGTGAAAAGAACGGGTCATCGTTTTCCCAAAGGGTGTAAAGGGAGTGTCCTGGGGTTGGAAGGCAAGTTAGACTAAAGAGTTACCACAACTTACGCTTTAGTGACGAATGCTTTGGTGCTTGTCATGTTAGTCACGTGACAACGTTGCTACAGGCGGTATCCTAGCAACCGCTAATGGCGGCGGTTTTTCAAACGACTTGGGTTGGGTTGCGATGTTGCCACAAACTCGGCACAGTTGAAGGAGATGTATATCTCTTCTCACTTGTTTCAATGAAAACAAATAAAATTTTATATTCTTAAGTACAAAATTAAGTACAAAAATTAATGAAGATAATCTAAAACGCCTTTTGTTACGATATGAACATTCAATAAACGAAGTTTAATAACAGTTATACAAAACTACGTCAGGGAAAAGAAATAGAATATTTTAAAAATATAGAATTCGAAAGGAGCTGAAAGATACGTGACAAAGAAATAGTAATCGTTCACGTTTTCGAAACTCAAAACAATTTTAATATTTGAAGAATTTAGGAATGTATAAGATTGCAATCCTGTGTTTTACAAATGAGCAGATGTTTAAAAAAAACTCTTGTATTATTTTTATTGTGTGTATTTTTGCTCCGATTGCCTTCGGCGACTCGCCACATACATGTCAACTGTTTTCCTGCAAACCATGAATCGAGAGCTGTGTTATTGATAATGCCGAAACGCTGAGGGCATGGTTATAGAATGCAACTGACATTACACCCAGACCCGAAATTTTATTCTTTGGGCTTGTCATGTAAGTCACGTGGTGACGCTGCTGCTGGTGGTATCCTAGCAACCGCTAATGGCGTGGCTTTTCAGACGCGATGTTGCCAATAACTCGGCGCAAACAAGTGAAGGAGCTCGGTCCCATTCAGCTGTTGAGCGTGAACCCGCCCTTCGTGGTTTATGATGTAATGTACGAGCCAGACGATGTGTTTACGAGTGCGGAGCGAATTTGAGTTTATTGTTATAGTATTGTTTGTCACTATATTGTCAATGTGCGTTACATGCGCTCTTCGGCGCGAGGAAGTTGCAGTAACATGTGGCAATGTTGTTTCCATCTTCGAAACAGCAGTACAAAAAAATGGGATTCTCGTCCTTTTGTCTTATTGAGTGTTCTGTTCAGAGCTGAATTATTAATTTTTCCTCAGATAATGATTTTGTTTGAAATATTATGTTGATATCTGTGAATTCTTGATGATGGCGAAGTGTTCATAACATGATAGAACACGAAAATAATTTTTCAACACTTAAATAGATAAATTAATCTTTAAAACGATTATTAACTAGGCTCAAGTAATGTGCTTTAAGAATTTGAGATACACTGATATCGAGAAATTGATTCATATAGTACATCGGTCAATGAAAGTTACTTCCAATTGATAAATTTATTAGTCTATTTATGCCCAGGGAACATTTTCCGTTTATATTTAAATTGAAGTGCAGTTTGCATGCATTTACTAGTTCAGTAATAAACATCCCAGTTTTAGCGATGCATCATGCTAAAATAAAAAAAACAAATGTAGTTTAAAGATTATTGTTATAGCAGTATTAAAATTAATGAGCGAACAACGCTTTTTATAACACGTACCACGAGAATGTCCGCGCAACGTTAACCACCTCTAATTTCCCTTTCATTGATGGCGCGTACTCTTACCCCAAGCACCTAACAAGCACCTACATTAAGCACTAAGTACTCGGGTTATTGCCAAGGCTTTCGTCGGAGTCCCTTCGCCCTAAGCAGGCGTCGCGCCGCCCATGGCCTCCCACGCGCCACCTAATCCCGCGGGCGACGCGCCCTTAAATCGGTGGTGCGAGAGAGGGCGAAGGTGAAGGCGAGGGCGAGGGCGAGGCGAGGGCGAGGGCGAGGGCGAGGGCGAGGGCGGAGGGCGAGGGCGTAGGGCGAGGGCGAGGGCGAGGCTGAGGGCGAGGGCAGAAGGGCGAGCGAGGCGCGGGCGTGGCGCGGGCGTGAGCGCGGGCGTGGGTGAGCGAGACGAGAGCGCAGTAGTAAAAAACGCGTGAGATCCGACGCCGCTCGGAGATTCCTGCGTTTTGGACGGCGGCCAACACATCTAAATGAGCGCTTCGCCAGACGGAGCAGGCGCCGCACTCCCAGTTGGCCGCCCGCCGTTCGCCCAATCCTCCCTCGGCTCGCCTCCTCGCCACGCCTCACTTCCCTCTTCGCCACATTGGCTATCCTCCTCGCGCGTCTGCTTGACACTGCAGTGCCGCTGACCGGGGGGTTCTAGGGTTCGAATGACAGAATTGTCGACCCTATATTCAAAGCTAGGTCCAAATCAGTCGCCGACTGGACGCGAATTATGTCGGTCAACTGCTCTGATCGGTAGTTTTTCGAGCTGTCTCTGATTAATACCAGGCGAATGCCGAAGCAGTACCCCAACAACAGGCCACGGACCGCGCGCGATCTTTACTTGCTCTTCCTTGTCCTATCCTACCCCATACTTACTCCATACATTTATATACCGAACACTACGACGCATGACGGAAGGCTAGTCGGGAGTTTTGAGCTTGTCCAGGCTAGGGCGGTGCCCCGCTGGTGGGAGATATCTAGTTAGGGAAATACCCGCAAGCCGACGAGTAGGTAAGAGCCAATCTCGCCATACAGCAGGGGAAGATCACTGCCACCTCCAGAGATAAAAGGGACTAATGACAGAAGCGGACGTTCCAGAAATCAATAATTCAGTCAATGAATCAATTTCTGTTCGCATTCCACATATTCTTGTCATACTAGTCAGCCCATCTATCGTCCTACGCCGTTCATTCCCGCAACGTACCACGTCACGTCCCCACTCCCACCATGCCTCCCGTCCGCGTCATGCAACTCTACCATCCACACCTACATCCGTGTCTCTATCTGTCCTGGTCTCCGTGACCAACCTGGCCTTCCTGCTTCACTCTATCCTCTCCTCCCACATTCACTTCGTTCCAACCTTCTTCGTTCCGTCCGCTCTGCTTCTCAATCACCTTCGTTCCGACCGTCCTGCCCCGTCGCGCTCCTCACGACTTCACCCACCCGCTGCTCTTTCTCTTTTTTCATCTGTCCTGTTGTCACCACCGATCCCAATATCAAATGATTTAACACTCCGTCGCTGTCTCTGCAGCGATTCTGATCGGGAGGCCTTAGGGGTAGACCCGCTGTCTGGAGGAGAATACTAGCCATCGGCTGTTATAATGGGACGTTTTTAATTGTTTCTGTAGTGGTCGCACGCGTCCCTTCAAAAGAACCGCCACCGGGACGCAGCGGCGAGACGGCGGCGCCCCCGGAAACTACGGACACTGCTCACGAGAGGTCGCTGAGGTCGGGGTCGGCGCAACCGTCACGCTTCTGTCCGCGCGACCGAGCGCACCATTGCCCTTACGGCCGGGCCAGTCGGCGAGCCTTTAGCCTCGACTGTGTTTACGACGCCCATTGGGCGGACAGGGCAGTTCAAGTCATCCCGGCAATAGTGCGAGCTACGAGGTGTGCTAGAGTATGAAGAGAGTGAGTGACGACGCAGCCTGCAAGTGTGCGGACTTCTCTTCAGGCTTCTGGATAGCACCCACTGCAAAGGTATTGCACAGCTCTTCGGTTTGGTCGACCTGTCACGTCTCCGGCATATCGCCTGGCAATTTTGGTTGTTTATGGTATTCTCTGTATGTTGTGGAAGCTGAATGAAAACTGTTTTACGAAATTGGTTTGTTTTGGGCATACCAGTTTCTTCCATCAGAACCAGAAGAATGTCGCAGCAGTACCCTAACAACGGGCTTCGTACAGTAGACAATATTTTTCCTTGTTCTATATACCCCCCTTAATTACACACACTTACATGGACTACACTACCGCACATGTCGGGAGACCGGGAGCTTAGAGCTTGTCCCAGCTGGGGCGGTCCACTCCACGCCCCGCCTTCCTATCCCCTCCTTCCACCCCGCCGCCCATCACACTTTCCGTTGCGAGACAATTCAAATCATAGAGTTGTGTAGAAAAACTCAGCTTCGCGACTGAGTGCCAGACGTCTCAAAACATTATTTGGTCAATAATTGATCAGCAAAAAAGGAACAAATGCGTGAACACAACGTGCGTAAAATGTAAAACTTAAGTGATACAGGATAAGGAAATTTGTCACTCATTAGATAAATTAATGTTATCGGAATTAATAATAATATTAATGATAACCAGTATGTATCGAAAACAAAGTAATCAGCAAAATAAACGTATCAGTGGAAAAAAATCCTCGACATTGGTGCTCCCCAAGGTCAGCAGCCGCGCCGAGCCGCTGCTAACCCCTCAAACTCACTATCTTTAATTAACATCTCAAAGGTAACTATGTAATTTCAAGGCTTCATGGGAACTAACGGGTTACGGTTTTTACCATTGAATAAATTATTTCGAAGATAAATACCACATTTTGTAAACATATTTCTTCTCCAAGTCATCGTTCAGGTGTAAAATAAGTGTTGTCAATGTCGATTTAATGATGTAATATGTGGACTTCTTAGGAAAGAAAACCACGAGTAACTGAGTTTCATTAAAGCAAAATTATAATGGAGTGTCCAAGATAAAATTCTGGCTTGTGTTTATTGCCAATGAAACATCCCGCGGAGACTAGTACATCAATTCAAAACGTTATTAAAGATTTTAATTTTCGAATTATTTTATGGAATTATTTGTCTTTATTACATTAGGAATATGTATTGCGTACTCATGAAGATATCAATACGTGCCTTTCATACAATACCACCTCTTTTCATCTTCTGTCAGAGATGTTTTTTTCTCTTATGATTGGATTTCTTTTCGGTGGGTCGTGATCCTCATGACAGCTCCTGTGAATCCACTTCTGGATCAGCTTTCACCCTCTCTCTCATAGCCCTTCCTTTCTCTCCCCGCGCAGGATTCTCTCTCGAAGCCACCTCCACCCTTCCTCTCCCTGTCTCCTCGTCTCCTTGCCTCCCCACAAATCTTATCGTCTACTCGCGCCCTTTCTTTCACATCTCATTGCCCCTCAACGTCAAATTCAACCGTCTCCCACCCGCCCGTTCGTTCTACACCGCTCCCCCATCCCCTTTATAACTCTACGCCTTCTTCCTTAACCACCCCTCACTTTTCCCCGCCTCTGATCCACATCTCGGTCCTGTGATATCCGTACCCTTCCCTCCCTCCCCCCGCTCCACGACACCCTGCGATCGCGTTCGCTCTCGTGAGCCTCCGTCGCCTCCGCAGACGCGAACAGCCTCCGCGCTCCCGGCCCCTTCCCGCGCGTCGAGGAGCGCTATCTGGCGAGAGAAACGGCGGCGGCGCTATCGCTCCGATAGGGCGCGCGGACAGTTTACGCGTCGCTCGGTGCGATCTCCCTCCCCCTCCCCCCGGCCCAGACACCGCGTTCGCCGCCATCTCCGTCTCCCGCTCCGCCTTCGCCCCCGGCACTCGCTCGTCTTCGCTTCCGTCTCCTCTGTCGCCTCGGCTTCAGCTGCCGCCCTCCGCGGCCCGGCGGTCGCTCTTAGGCAACTACATTGCAGAGGGAAGTTAGTTTTGGATCGTAGAAAAAAGGAAGAACAAGCAAAATAATTAATCATTTCTGCGACCCTGTCTTTATTGAGTTTGTAATGCTACCATTGACTTGTCTATGCAACTCAATGTTTACAATCGTTGTTTTCGTCAAAACTATTATACTCAGTTGGAGGGGGGCATATAAATACAATTATATATATATATATTTATATATATATATATATATATATAAAACACTCGTATGAATTAGGAATCAGTATCGGCACTTTACAAAAATTTACACATATCAAACTAGTACGTTATTTTGCAATAATATAATATATCACATCAATGAGTTAATGTTGATACACAAGTTCAAAGACCATGAAAAGTAGGTTCTCCTACATATATATATATTTTTTTTCTCGATTAAGAGACATTTGAGATCCACAAATGAAAATAATACTTACATCATAATGATTCTAATGCAGTTATTAATTTTTATATTGTATAATTCTAAAAGACTGTATAAGGCAGTAAACAAGAGTTGTAACGTTCTCTTGGGTACTTGACTATACTTCTATTTTACTTGTTCTTGATCGGTTGAGCAAATGCTCAGGTGCGTTCTTGTCTTGCTTATGAACACAAATGGTAATTTTTTTCTACCACCAGCAGAGAGCAATGTATTATTTTGAAGTTAAATAAATAAATAAATGTATAACTTTATAAGTAAAAATTAGGTAAACTATACTTTTCACGAGCGCATGTTTTTAAACTTAGATTCCCACTATTCTTTTGACATTGATGATATTTTAACATCCCAAATGTTAAAACGAGGGCAATACGGCATTTATGAGGACTAGAAAAATATACTAAAATGAGAAAGTGCACATTTACCTCAAAAGTACTAAGTAACTAACGTTTTCTTTCGAAGGCAGCGCATTTACGGGTATGTCAGATATACGGGCATTGGTTTTTCTACTGTTTCATGAAATGAAAGTTTTCTTTCTTCTAAAGAATGTATTATTTGAAGGTGGCTAAACACTCGTGATGTCATCAGGGATGAATTCACACATAAGCACACTTCTAAGAACTGTAAGGCCTCGGACTGGCCAGGGGCCTTCAATATTTTTTAAACAATTGGAATTGAATGATAGTATAAAATATGTTATTACACTTTTTTGAAGTTGCGAAGGTTGTCATTTGTTTTTCTACCAATTTTGAATGCATACGAGTATGTTCTATATTTGAATTTTATGATGAGCGAATGTTATTAGTTTCGTATTGATTATGTCCCCTCAAGATATTAGTCTGGACCTGGTTGTGATAACAAAAACTTATCATATCAGTTACGAAAATCTAATTCTAATTTCTCACTAATCTCATGTAATGCAAGCACAATTAAGAAATTATCTCAAGAAAAACCAACTGAAAGACTGAGACGGACATTACAGATTTCTTGTACAATCCTGTTAAAATTTACATTTATAATATTCCGCTCTTCTTAATCATTCAAAGGATGCCAGTTTTTCGTTGCCAAGAGGCCGCTATCGTTTATCTAAATCGTATAAGTTAAATTAGAATAAAAACAAATACAGGCAAATTAATAATGTATATTCTTTTGTGGTTGATTCCATAGATTACCACGTATATTTTGACGTTTCACTAAAAGGAAGGAGAATGAAGTAAACGAATAGTTATCACCTATATAACCCACACTATATAAGTGTTTGTTCACTTATATAGTTTTAGAATTCAAAATCCTATTCTAATAAATTTCTATTATTATATATGTAATATTAAAATAGTTCGCATAAACGTAATATAAACTAAAGAATATGAAATTCTGGCGCGCGGGGCGGTAATTTAGATGAGGTGACAAAATTAGAGAATGCGAGTTTTTATTACGTTAACCTTTATAAAGACTAAATATCACAGTGAATGCACGACAACAAAGCATGGATTAACATTGTATTAAATATGTCAAATATTTGTACGACAATGTAGGATACAACGTAATATACTTTATCAAATGAGTAGTTATCACATAAAATTGTAAGATGTCAATGAAATTGTATGATAATTATGTCTTTAGTTTTCAAAATATCTTTACTGAATTTAAAATATAATTATGAGAATCATTCAAATGGAAAATAAATATTTAGAGGAAAATAACGCAAACCAAGAATAAACGAACAGACTGAAACATATCTGTCTACGTTTAAAATTTGACAAACAACATTACTCAAAAGTAATATCATATTTTATTGACACAATGTCGATGAAATCTATTACTGTTTGCGAGCAATTTACCACTGTACGCAAATATTTCAGCTGTTCCCAACGAGATGGTTTGTATTAGCGAGATTGGACAAATAATATCGTTGAAAATTGCAACATAAATTCCATTTTGTTCCCTAAAATCTTTGATTTTTATTAGGAATGTGACTAAGTAATTATATCATTATTTGTGGGTAATCTTAAATATAAACTTTCTCGACATTTTTAATGTATTTTTGTACTTTTTTATTATAAATTCTTAAAATCAAAAAATATTTCCAAATAATAACATTGTAAAAAATTCTCAAAAGACAATTTTTATACTTTCATTTATCACCAATATGGACATAGGAGAAATATATTCTTTGTCGTTTCTTCTTTGAGTTTTCCTATAGAAGTTTGATGATTCTGAGCATTAAAAGGACTTTACGTGTCTGGAAAGTTAGTGTCCTACTTAGAGAAACCTCGAAAATTTATTGCTCTTTCATCTTTCCGATAGCAAATCACTGGTATAATTCTACAACCTGGAAGTTCCTTAAAAAGATCTATGTTTTACAATCCGTACTTACGTTCTTTCTGCACGTTTCATGAATAAAAATTCAACTAAGTGAGTGACACAACTACATGTTAGGTATGTTATTCGAATTGATTAAGGATTTTAATGAAATCGAGTCAGCAGTCTGTATTTTTCTGTATGCTCGTTTTAATGCACATTTAAATGAAAGTAATATAATAAACATCTTACCATAACATTTGTTCATGATTTATCTCAAGATATATGACTCTCTGATTAGATTCACTACGAAAGTTAGTTTCATTGTTCATTCTACCCATGTAATTGTTGTGAAACGTGTATCATGCCCAAAGTTACGCAATAGTGATAAATTATCATTCGAATTCGGTCGCAAATTATGTTTATTAGTTTGGTCAAATTGGGTCACAAACTATTAAAGCTCCCTTTTTTAAAAATCAAAGCAAGTCTGTACTGAAAACAAAAAGCAAACTGACAGCAATATTTATGGGCGTGATATTTTTAATGAAGAGGACAACAGATAATGACTTATATTTTGAAATGAAATCAGGCAACATCGTAGTAATATAAACCCATAAATAAGTGTTGTGTATTTTGATCTCTCATTGCCATTTTGATGCACTAGAGCGTATTGAAACATACTCTGAGGTTGGCAATATCCCTCTAATAAAG